>CM048745.1:240412572-240992572 GCA_026315105.1 Locusta migratoria | reverse complement strand
ACCTTTGGACACATTCTCCAAAAACTGTCTTGAGCAGTTAAGCTGGAAACCAACACACAATGGAAATAATTTAGACCTTGTAGCTACGAACAGGTCTAACCTAATTAACGATGTCTGTATAGAGACAGGAGTTAGTGATCATGATATTGTCACAAAGTCAATGGTGACCAAAGTTAATAACCCATCAAAAAGGCTAGGAGCTCGTTTTTGTTAGGAAGAGCCAGTAAGCAATTGTTAGGATCACACTTAGAAAATGAATGGACATTGTTTGAGATTTGGTACAATGATGTAGAGAAATTATGGACTACATTTAAATGCTTTGTAAATAAAAGGTTAGAGAAACATGTGCCTCCAAAGTCAATTAAGGATGGAAAAGATGCACTGTAGTATAATAATAATAATAATAATAATAATAATGTTAGAAAGCAACTGAGAAAGCAACGACTTGCACTCTCGTTTCAAAAAAGAACATGCAAATGATGACTGGCAAGGTTAGTAGAGATTTGTGCGTTTATAAAAAGATGAGTGCACCACGCATACAATAATTACCACAGCTACACCTTAACAAAAGATCTTTCTTAGAACCCGAAAAATTCTGGCCCTATATAAAATCGATAAGTGGGTTAAAGCCCACTACCCAGTCACTATCGTTTCAGGGCAGTAATAGAAAAAAAGCAAATGGAAAGCTGACATTCTAAATTTTACCCTTAATAAATCTTCCACACAGAAGGACAGCACTAATGAACCATCATTTGTTCAACATACTAACTCCGAAATGGAGGACATAGTAATAGGTATTTCCGGTGTAGAGAAGCAGCTGAGAGAGCTAAATACAAAAAAGGTCTCCCAGTCTTGATGGAATACCAGTTCAGTTTTACAAAGAGTATTCTACAGCACTGGCCCCTCACTTAGCTTGCATTTATCATGAATCTTTAATTCAGCGCAAAGTTCCTAGTAATTGGAAAAAAGTGCAAGTGACTCACGTTTAGAAGGGAGAACTTACCCACATAATTACAGGCCAATATCATTGACATAGGTTTCCTGTAGAATTTTGTAGCATATTCTAAATTTGAATATAGCAAATTTCCTTGATACAGGAAAGCTTCTTTCTATAAATCAGCACGGGTTTAGGAAACATCATTCACGTGAAACTAAGCTTGCCCTTTTCTCACATTAACCTTGTGAGCTATGGATGAAGGGCAACCGGCAGATTGTGTTTTTCTCAATTTCAAAAAGGCATTTGACGCGGAGACAAGAGCATGTGGAATAGGTTCACAGATTTGTGCAGTACATTGTTCTCCACAGTGAGAGTTCATCAGAGACGAGTATCGTCAAGCGGGCCCCAGGGGAGTGTGATAGGACAGCTATTATTTTCTATCTTTATAAATGATCTGATGGACAGAGTAACGTTTACACTACTGGCCATTAAAATTGCTACACCAAGAAGAAATGGAGATGATAAACAGGTATTTATTGGACAAATATATTATACTAGAACAGACATTTTCACGCAATTTTGGGTACATAGATCCTGAGAAATCAGTAACCAGAACAACAACCTCTGGTCGTAATAACGGCCTTGATACGCCTTGGCACTGAGTCAAACAGAGCAGGTATGGCATATACAGGTACATATGCCCAAGCAGCTTTAACACGATACCACAGTTCATCAAGAGTAATAACTGGCACATTGTGACGAGCCAGTTGCTCAGCCACCATTGAGCAGATGTTTTCAATTGGTGAGAGATCTGGTGAATGTGCTGGTCAGGGCAGCAGTCGAACATCATCTGTATACAGAAAGGCCCATACAGGACTTGCAACACACGGTCATGCATTATCCTGCTGAAATGTAGGGTTTCGCAGGGATCGAATGAAGGGTAGAGCCAAAGGTCATAACACATCTGAAATGTAACGACCACTGTTCAAAGTGCCATCGATGCAATAAAGAAGTGACCAAGACATTTAACCAATGGCACCCCATACCATCTCGCCGGGCGATACGCAAGTATACCCATGACGAATATATGCTTTCAATGTGCATTCACCACAATGTCGCTAAACACAAATGCAACCATCATGATGTTGTGAACAGAACCTGGATTCATCCGAGGGGAAAAATAAATAAATAAATAAATAAATAAAGTAATAAAAAAATTAAAAAAGGGCTTTTGCCATTCATGCACCCAGGCTCATAGTTGCGTACACCATCGCAGGCGCTCCTGTCTTTGATGCAGCATCAAGGGTAACCGCACCCATGGTCTCCGAGCTGATAGTCCATGTTGATGCAAATGTCATCTCACCGTTCGTACAGATAGTAGTTGTCTTGCAAACCTCCCTATCTGTTGATTCAGAGATCAAGATGTGGCTGCATGATCGGTTACAGCCATGCGGATAAGACGACTGATCTCGACTGCTAGTAGTGATACGAGGCCGTTGGGATCCATCACGGCATTCCGTATTGCCCTCCTGAATCCACAGATTCCATATTCTGCTAACAGTCATTGGATCGTCACCAATGCGAGCAGCTATGTCTTGATACGGTAAACCGCAATTGCGGTAGACTACAATCCGACCTTTATCAAAGTCGGAAACGTGATGGTATACATTTCTCCTCTTACACAAGGCATCACAACAATGTTTCACCAGGCAACGCCGGTCAACTGCTGTTTGTGTATGAGAAATCGGTTGGAAACTTTCCTCATGTCAACACATTGTAGGTGTCACAGACTCCAACCTTGTGTGAATGTTCTAAAAAGCTAGTCATTTGCATATCACTGCATCTTCTTCCTGTCGGTTAAATTTCGCGTCTGTAGCAATGTCATCTTCGTGGTGTAACAATTTTAATGGCCAGGTGTGTAATTTACAGCTGTTTTCTGATGATGCAGTGGTGTATGGGAGGGTGTCACTTAAATTGACTGTAATAGCATACAGGATGACAAAAGGAAGGTAAACAAATACACACACACACACACACACACACACACACACACACTCAGACATATCGAAACGCAAACACACCTAGACAGACATTTGTGAAAAGCTTTGGCTTTTCACAAATGTCTGTCTAGGTGTGTTTGCGTTTCGATATGTCTGAGTGTGTGTGTATTTGTTTACCTTCCTTTTTCTCCCCTAAGGTAAGTCCTTCCACTCCTGGGATTGGAATGACTCCTTTTAGACTTTCTTAAAACCCATATCCTTCCCTTTTTCCTCCCCTTTTTTCCTCTTTTTCCTGAAGAAGCTGCCAGTGGTGGCGAAAGCTTGTATGTGTGTGTGTGTGTGTGTGTGTGTGTGTGTGTGTGTGTGTGTGTGTGTGTGTGTGTGTGATTTTTATTTGTTTCTCTCGACGAGCCGGTCCTTTTGGTAAGTCATCTCTTTTCTATTTTTATTTTTGTGAACTATATATCTACATATACTTATTTGTGTATCAACAAACCGGGGCCTTTTCGCCTGGTAAATCCAAGTTTGCTTTTATATATAGACACACACACACACACACACACACACACACACAAGGTGGAGTGAGAAGGCTGTCATGAAGGATGGATCTCATTTTGGGGCAGGATTTAAGGAAGTCCCACTCCACCTAGAGTGTCTTTCCGCCGTCCACCTAACCTTTGTAACCACCTAGTTCATCCCTATAAAATTCCCAAACCACCTTCCCTATCCTCTGGCTCCTACCCATGTAACCGCCCCCAGTGTAAAACCTGCTCTATGCAACCTCCCACCACAACTTATTCCAGTACTGTAACTCTGAAGGTTTATACGATTAAGGGCAGAGCCACTTGCGATAGCACCCATGTGTTTTACCAACTAACATGCCTACACTGTGAAGCATTATTTGTGGGAATGAGCAGCAACAGACTGTCCACTTGCATGAATTGACACAGAAAGACAGCATTTGTTGGTAATGAGGATCACCAGTCACTAAGCATGCCTTGGTGCACAGCCAGCACATCTTGGCACACTGCTACACCGTCCGGGTTATCTGGATACTTCCCAGAGTCTCACCATGTGAGCCTGAAGGAGTTGGTATATTAACTGGCCTTTATGTTCCATCATGACTGTAAGGCTGTGGCTGTTGGGGATTCTGGTGAAGAGCTTTTTACTTTTTAATTCCTGCAGGCAACACACTTAGTTCATGTAGTCAGAAAGTGAGGTACCATCCTGATGCACCACAATGGGCAATGCAGTCTGTTCTGGCAAACTTTTTACTTTTTCTAGCCTTCAGTTTGTCTTCTGAAAATTTGTATGAGAATGGACAAGTTGAAGACCATACGGCTCGGTATGTATTTGCTGTATCTGTCTTTGTAGACATGTCTGGGTGATTGACTATTTTGTCTGTAACAGACCTGCTTGTTCTGCTCCAGGAGCAGCTGTAGGACAGCCTAGGATACTTGCAGCTACAGGTGTTTCTACTAACATAGTTTGTGATGAGACAATAGTAATAGTTTTTATTGTGAAGGGAAGAAGGGGGAAATACTTGAATCAGTTTCTTACCTAAGCTAGTTTATGTAGTTCAATACTGATAGTTAATTTAATACAAATAAAATGAACCCAATTATACTGTAATGACTTACCTGCTACTAGGAAGAGCAAGCATATCACGGTGCCTTCTAGAGGAAGGATGGGCTGAGGGATAATTTATTGATCCCATTGCATGGCGAGTCTTCTGTTCAAATTCTTTATTGAAATCCTCTGCCTCATCTGAAACACGTTTCAAATTGAATCAGGATGGGAACTTTTATCATACTTCCATCAACATTTACAAATACATATGCATCTACTCTTTGAAGCAATAGAAAAGCTGTCTCCACTTACACTAAGTTTTTATTCACTAGAGGATCAAAACCTAAAGGCAAGAAGAATGGCCGCTTTCTGCCATGAAAGAATTCTTTAACTTACAAAAACCTGTTTACAGAAGTTGTATGATGTGTGTCAGAGTGTTGGCTAGTAACAGTTAACTTTCTTCATATACGTTCTACATTCCTGTGACTTCTGATTTTATAAAGGTGCTATAACCTTGGCAATATTCAAGTACAGGTCATAAGTGTTTAATTAATCTCTTCTACAAATGGATTGCTATTTCCTAGGACCCTACATACGAAGCCTAAAAGGGCATATTGTTATTTCCATATTTAAGTTAAGGCTACCGTCTCCAACTGTGATTCATTGGTCATGCAGTCAAAGCATACTACCAATTTACAATTTCTGAAGAGCTGCCTGCCTTTATAACAAGCCTCACTTTCTAGATTTTCTGCAGCTTTTTCCAGGGCGGACTTCCTCATAAATAACTTCATCACATGAAGGAAAAATAAAAATCTTATTTATCAGTTATATATAAAAAATAAAGATGGTTTAACTCACCAGGCAAAAAGGACTGGTTCATCAATAGACACACACACACGAAGACGCACGCGCGCGTGCGTGCATGCACACACAAATGCTGAGCTTTCACAACCAAAGGTTTCTTCTTCAGAAAAGAAGGAAGGAAGGAAGGAAGGAAGGAGAGGGGGGGGGGGAAGGAAAGGATGTGGGTTTTAAGGGAGTGGGCGAGTGGTCATTTCAATCACAGACTCCCATTCCCTTAAAACCCACATCCTTTCCTTTTTCCCCCTCCCCTTCATTCTTTTCTGTCTCTCTCTCTCTCTCTCTCTCTCTCTCTCTCTCTCTCTCGCGTGCGTGCGTGCGTGCGTGTGTGTTTGCCATGGCCACCTTCAGAGAGACACACTTATATTCACACAGAGCAAACGCAAGCTTACATGACCACCATCAATGGCTGTTTCAGCGTAACAATCTGCTTGATAGTTAACAACTCACTGTCAAGATGCTTGTTTTCCTGTGGTGGCCATGAATGGTGATCATATAAGCTTAGAGAGAGAGAGAGAGATCCTTTTTTGATGAAGACCCTGGCTGAACATGAAAATTTAAGTTATGTGAAGGTGATTGTGTATTTTAAGTGTTGGTTTGCAGCTCAGTGATTTTATTTACAGTGAGTTGTTATTGACATTTCAACCTGTATTTTCCATTGTTAGGTATCTACTAAGTTATTGACATACAACATTTACAGAAGAAATTCAATTAAATGACACTACAGTGCACTAGATTCTACTACTTCATCTATGAAAAATCCAGTGTAGCTGTGCCCATAGCATATTGTTTTTACCTAATCAAAATTGTTTACTTATTCCACAGAATCAATTTCCTTAGAAGGTATTTGTGTATGCCTAATTTTAAAAATTTAGAGAGACTAATCACCTTGATTTCCACCATTCTCAGCACCGAGGGTACTTTGGGTGAAAAGCATAAGTTAGGTTTTGAATGCTATATTTATCTTGAAACCAGCAGATTTTTAAGTAGCCACATCTAATCTCAAATGATTCACAAACATTTAGAAACACAGCAAAACTGGTTCCACTCAACAGGTTGTTCCAATTAGACGTTCAGCAGTGCTGTTTTTTTGAGTCTATTATAATCTGATGAAACCTCTAAAGGACAAAATGCATCAGTGAAATAAAGAAAAATTTTGCAACTGAGACTGACTTTTGAGATATTTAGACACATTCACTCACTTTTACATGGGTAACACTAATTTCCTCTCACGGATAAAGGCATTAGAGGAAAGGGCACCCAGCCACCCTCTAACATTAACAATGCCACGTCCAATGATTAACATGCTAACACAAAGGCGAAACAAAAAGTGGACACTGTGATAACCATAAATTTATTATATTTCACAATAAAAATCTGACTATTTTTGTAATAGTGTGCAATATACACTCTTTATGTCAGTAAAAGATTTGCATAATTAATTTTACCTTTAACAAGGAACAGTTATAATCTATGTGAAAGTGCACTCTCCTCTAAAAATTTCTGAGTGCATTGCAACTAAGGTAATGGAGAAATACTACTCACTGTTGTCTCTGTTACCATCCAGATGCATAATAAATTTATACACAGTGCTCCACAATGCTTTCGTTTTTGCTGTACCTCTTGAGTCTACAGTACTGTTTGTAGTTTTCTAAGATCTCACTGGTCATTTTATTGTTTGAAAGGTTTAAGAAAATGGAAATAAACAAAAGAAGAAAATGCCACACAAACTTCACTTTCCGGCCTGTCCTTTCATAGACAGGTGGTTCATATATGAGTGTTCGAAAATTCTCATAAATTTCTACAACCTTTAGAGGGTATTGATTAATAGCATTTTGCTAAGGAACCAGTTTCAGGAAATATCATGTAGTGACTACTTCGGGACTTATTTATCTCTGACACTAACAAATGTCTTCTACTACAAGCTCTCTGCTTTCCACATTTTGGAAGGACAGAGTATGGACCATAACAAGGTACAAAGTCTGGTAAACAAAGACCACCACCACCACCACCACCACCACCACCACATCCTCCTATACTATTTTTTCTTGTTCTGGTCTTTACTACCTCCACCCAACCTATGAAGCACAAAACACACTGATTAGAAGAGATTTATTTTACACTAGCTTGCTTAATTACCGCTGCTTCACTCACATAGAGTGGGTGGTCTGTATTGGTTGTTTCTACTTCTAAATATAAATTTTCATAGATTTAGCTTTAAAAATGCTTTCATAATCAAGTATTTTGATACAACTTGCCACCCCCTATTGCACCACCGATGGAAGAATTCAAAACATCCTGAAACATTTCCTAATTCTAACTATGGTTCGAAATCCAAATTTTCATGTTTCTAGCACCAAAATAGTCTTAGTAGCACCCTTAAAAGATTTTCACTTAATGGTCGAATTTCCAAAAACATCGAAAAACTTATTTTTAAAATTCCAATCACAAAGCTAAATATGAATTTTTGTTTTTCTTGTTTAAAAATTGCCTTAACATATTTTCAAAAAACCATTCATCCCCTATTTCACCCCCTTAAGGGATAGGAAATCGAAAAATCTCCGATACCTACAGTGTAAGATAAAAAACATCTACAAATTTCAAGTTTCTATTGTCTGTAGATTCACTTTTCAGCAGCGTTTTCTGTCTTTTAGAAACAGACCGAGAACACGAAATTTCTTTCTTTCTCTGTGGTATCTTTCTTGGTAGTTTTACTTTTCAAACTGCAATAAGCACTTATTTTACTTTATTTGTACGCTTGTTGCAGAAAAACAAATGAAGAATGTGCATCACATTTTGCTCTTTGCTATTATAGTGTAAAAAGTCATTGCTGGTCTTCAGTCCAAATTTTATATAAGCGGATGACTTCACCGCTACATCTTCTACCCTCTTATAGCTATCAAGTCAGGACCGGTGGTCCTGGGGTAAAACGCTCAACTGGAAACCTAACTGGCGTGGGTTTGAAACCCGGTCGGACCTCAATTTTTTCAGTCTGTGTTTTAACCCATCTTTCACATCTCAACAATGTGAGGTCGCCAGAAAAGACACGTGTTTCAGATTGCTCATCCAACTGTAGGTCCCATTTCCCCGGTTGGATACTGGGGTAGGCTAGGGACACGCAAGTCGCCGAAGTGGCATCCAACTGAATGACTTTCTCCAGGGTAACGAGCCACACAAAATTATTATAGCTATCAACACGGAACTGCTATGGTGTACAATGGATGACTTTATACTACAACAACGCAGAGAGATCGTCTCCATTGTGTAGTTTTTGCTGAGGAGCAAAATATTGACACTCAGACATAGAATTTTATGTAAGTTAGTAACTTTGAACTCCCGTATCTTCCACCCCCTTATCGTTATCAACCCTCTACTACCCTAAAGCACAATGGGAGACATACCTACCACCACATACAAACACTATCTGTTTGTCATGTGCAATTTTCGCTGCAGAGTGAAATATAGGCACAGGGGAACACCTCAATTTTTATATATAAAGATTAAGATCAGTGCTCAATGAGGAATTAAAGTTCAGGGCGAAGAATTAAAAACATTGCATTTTGCCGACAATATAGCAATTCTGTCAGACAGCAAAGGACCTGGAAGAGAAGTTTAATGGAATGGACAGTGTGCTGAAAGGTTCATATAAGATGAATGTTAACAAGAGCAAAACAAGGATAATGGAGTGCAGTCTAAGAAAATCCGGTGATGCTGAAGTAATTAGATTAGGTAACGAAACAATGAAGGAGGTAGACGAGTTTTGTTACTTGGACAGTAAAACAACAAATGGTGGTTGCAGTACATTGGATATAAAATACAGAATGGCAATGGGTAGAAGAGCGTTCTTGAAAGAGAAATTTGTTAACATCAAATATTGAATTAAGCCTAAGGAAGTCCTTTCTGAAGGCATTTGTGTGAAGTGTTGCCTTGTATGGGAGTGAAACATGGACGATAAGCAGTGCAAACAGGAACAGAATAGAGGCTTTTGAAATGTGGTGCTACAGAAGAATGCTGAAGACTAGGTGGGTGGATCGCGTAACTAATGAGGAGGTACTGAACAAAATTGGGGAGAAAAGGAATTTCTGGCTTACCTTGATGTGACAAATTTTCATACTGAGCATTACCCTTTTTCGCCTCCAGAGAGTTTTTGCACTATTTGCCACCCTTTGAATTATGTAGAAGTGCAGTTATTTGTAATTCAATGAGCGTGAGATGAAAGACTCTTGAATAATCCTTTCATTCATAAAGCACTCACAGTGACCTCACAAACAGTAAACATTCTAATTGTCTAAGATCCTTACTTTAACACAGGATGGATACACCTCTGGATGAAGAATTCATACACGAAGGGAGCTCAGATTTTTGTAAGAACATTTATGAACTAACCTTCATCAAGATTAATGAAATCCTGCCTCTCCTCCCGCTCTCCAGAGTACAAATTTTGTTCACGTTCCAGATAGTGTGCACGTTCACCAATATGATGTCCAACAGCCATCTTCTTTGTTCCTGAGCGAGAATCACAAACAGTCTTCTTCACTTCCTTGATGCCACCTGGTGCGGTGCGTGTTGATGATGATGCTTGATATACCTGAACACATTTCATAATTGGGAAATATTATTTTGAATTTTTTGTGCATTCTAGTGTAATAAGATTGTATGAGTTGCTTTTGTAAAGATCATTTATAATCCACTCACAATATTTCTCCAGTAATGAGACTGGAGAATGTGACAATGACAAAAAACATAGAAAAAAGTTCTATCTTCTTAAATCTAATAATGGGAAGTCCAGATTGGAATTCAACAAGAGTTTACAACTCACCGCAAAGAAGTGAAATAAGCCGTGACAGGCTCATAAAAAAGGCACATGCATAACACTTAAGCTATCAGCAATTAGCCTTCTTCAGAAAAGAGCATTCATGCACTCATTCCCAGATGCCACACACTGAATCTCGATCAGAGTGCGGCAGTCGGGGATGAGAGCTGTGCATTTGAAGTGCGCCTGTGTGAATGCTCTCTCTTCTTACAAAGGCTAATATGTGTGTGTGTGTGTGTGTGTAACTCCTTTTACATTTTTGCAGCAAGTAGTAAACTAGCCTCAATATAGTCTTAAATTATTTTTGTTTTGTAAGACAAACTGTTTATGGAAGGTGAACTGTAAAATAGAAACAAAATCTACTGAAGGGAGCCAAGCAATTGTTTAATGTCTTTAATATACAAAACAGAACCTGTATATGGGTCATTCCATGTCAAATCACGAAGGGGTGAAGCTCAACCACCTTCATTTTTGATCAAAATTTAGCAGGATGTTATTTAAGATCATAAAGGATCTTCTATGATATTTTAGGTAAATATCTAATGTGATTGAGACTTCAGGGACCATTTCTGAAAGGGTGTCATGCGTCCTGCGTGTCTGATTAACTTTTGACAAAGTTTGCACTTTCATTGCTCTGCATTTAAGGTACTTCACATTTCCTAGTCTAGGATACTAGATCAAAAATAACTCTTTAGTTATTCAAAAATAACTCAAATGAATACTTTTCCTCTGATCTGCAAATCCTTTTAAATGTTGGCTTTATACACAACTGCAGAACTTTTTTTCATTTTTTGAAGGATCATTATACCTTCTGCATCATTATTGCATAAATTGCAACGTAACCAATGAAAGGACCAAGAAATGAAAACCTAACCTTGAAACTTGATTGGAACCATTAAAATTTTAAATTAAGGCACAAACAGCTGGTCTTCTGGGCCCAAAATTTTGTTAAGTGGCTGGTCCTTGAAGTAGTACCTCACCAATTTAAGAAATTCTCACATATAGAAGTACATCTTCCCACCACACACACTGAAATCAGGTTGTTGCTATGAAGTACTGCAGCGTCTTCATCTTGACATTTTGCATTCAACGACAGAGAGCAATATCTTGTGCACAGATTAACTAAGAAATTTTGGTCCTATGCCTAATCAGTAAACGGTTTGAAACCAAAGATTCAGACATACTATGAACATAATGGTAATTTATCAGAGAATGACAACACAAACTGCAGGATTTTCTTTTCCAAAGCTGTTTCACAGAAGATCGCACGATCGTTCCTACTCTAAACCATCACACTAAGATAAAATGGCAAATATTCAAATACACGTCGGAGGGACAGAAAAACTGAAATTGCTTATCGGAGCAAAGGCTACTGCACCTAATGGGATAACATTTTGTTGTACATGGAGAATAAGAAGAGAAGTCATCTAGTAGCAGTGAACCGAAGGTCCCTTTCCTAGAAGAGTGAAGCATTCTTAAGAATTGGAAAAAAGCACAGGTCATTCCTGTTTCCAGAAAGGATCATCTATCTGATGTGCGTAACTATAGGCATATAACTATGACATCAGCGAGTTGGAGAATCTTTGAACACATTTTATATTCAAATGTGTCATTTCTGGAGAATGGAAATCTCCTTTGTAGGAATCAACACAGATTTCAAAAGCAGCGATCATGTGAAACAACTCGCAATATTCATGCATAAGATCCAGAGGGTAGTAGACACAGGATCGCAGGTACATGTTGTGTTTCTTGACTTCCATGAAGCGTTCGATACTGTTTTGCATCGTCACCTCATGAATATCAGGTCAACTGTGTGACTGAATGGAACCATTTTTACGTAACAGAACACAAAATGGCATTCTCAGTAGGGAAAACTCTTCAGGTGTCAAAGTGGTTTCTGGCGTGCCACAGGGGAGTACTGTAAGACCGTTGCACATTATATACAAATGACCTTGTATATTTTAAGTTCTGTGAGGCTTTTTGCAGATGATGCTGCAGCTTATTGAGAAGTTGCAACATTGGGATATGCAAGCGAAATTCAGGATGATCTACAGTACATTTATACTTATTGCAGGGAATGGCAATTGAGTCTCAACAGTAAACACCTGCAAAGTGTTGTGTTCACACAGAAAGAGAGACACTTTATTATATAACTATCCAAAAGCATGACAAACGCTGAAAGCAGTTCCTTCCATACAATATCTCTAATTAGATATGTACAAAAATTTGAAATGGAACGACAATATAAAATTGTCGGTAAGGCAGATTCATTCGGAGAATCCCCAAGAAGTGTAGTCCGTCAACAAAGGAAGTAGGTTAGAAACTCTTGTTTGGCTAGCATTCCAATATTTCTCATCATTGTGGAATCCATACCAAGTAGGGTTAATAGATGACAGAGAGAAGATCAAATGGCACACCTCGTTACAGATTCATTCAGTAATTGCAAAAGTGTCACAAATGATTAGGAAACTGCAGTGGCAGATGTTGCAAGACATGTTCTTAATCACAGTACGGGCGGCTGTCAAAGTTCAGAGAGCATACGTTTTGAGAACAGTCAACAAACAGTCCTCTTACATACTCTCATGAAGCGACCACAAATATAAAATTAGAGAGATTATGGCCTCATGGAGGCTTACCACCAATAGTTTTTCTTGCAAACCACATGTGACTAGAATAGAAGGAAAAAGACAATGGGCCACGAAGTACCCCCCACCACACACGATGGGGTGGCTTGCGGCCTATGGGTGCAGATTTAGATTTATCTGAAAGTAATTGAAATGCTTGCACACTTCACTTAAACTGAACATTTCATTTTTAATTAGTCATCCTGTATTTCCATGTACATGGTTTCCTCCAAGCCAATGATTTGTGCAAAGTGCTGCATGGCAGCTGCTTGCCGAGCCCTGTCCACCTGTGTCACTGCACCATTCACTTACTGCTGACCACCAGTGCCCACAGGTGCCAGGCAGTTAACTGCTGAGCCCTTGAGCTGGAACAGCCTGATCTACAGTAAGGGATCTGATTCACAGGCTTTGAAGTTTTATGTGCCTATAGGAATATAGGAAACACTGGCTCACAGCAGACAGAGTCTTGTTGCCATTTCACGAATATGTTTTACTGGATTAGGTGAACAGGATACTGAACCTCAAGTTTCTGGTAAGGTAGTAGGGAAAGGACTGATTTGCCAATCAAATACATCTGTTGTAATGAGGGTACTGTTGGTGGTTGCTACAGGTGGAGTCCAGGATTGTCACTCACATAATACAACAGACCACTAGGTGACCTCTATAAATACTTTGTACAGGAGTAAAACATTCAGCTGACTTGTCATTGGGTATATCAAAGATTTCAAAAGCCTCACCGATAACATTTTACTATTATAGTGCAATTTTCAAGATAAACTGTACTAGTTACTTTACAGTACACTTATTCAACTCAGTTTCTAGAATACTTATCTCCAAGAGGTTATAAGAACAATGTAAATTTCCTGTAACTTGTTACATTTCTTAAATACAGTTCTTCATGTATTTCTAAACATCGTTAAAAATAAGCACACTAAGTTGCAAGTAAAAACTTACATTCAGCACCTGAGTGGATAATGGTTATACAGTACGTACCTGTGGCTTTCCATCTGGTCCACTGCTCATTGTCATGACTGTACTGCTGCTGAATGAATGACAGTTGGGATTGTTGGCCATCTGCTCCTATTTAAAAAGAATTTAGAATATATTAAGCTAAATATACATATAAGGTGGTTGTGGTTGTGTGTGTGTGTGTGTGTGTGTGTGTGTGTGTGTGTGCAAACTTGCTTCACGACGATGATGAATGCCATCTGTTAGAGATTGTGCTCCAAGCATCCAAACATGGATACTGTCATTCTGGTACCATTGAGAAAGCAGAGACTTGGCTGAAAAGTTGGTGTGACATTCCTGTTCTTTTTGTAATCACTGGGTGCACCACAATCAGCAAAAGTCTTTAATGCTAGATCAAAGGAAAATGCAACCATCGCCATTGTGACAATCTGAATTATCATTAAGTTTTGCCTTAGTTTATAACAAATTCTGCATTTTCAACATCATATCATACAAGTTAATTAAAAACTTATTATTCTTTTCTTAGTTTAACTCTTTTTGCGCCACTTACTATATGAGCTACAGCACAAATGTCAGATAGTGTTCAACAGGTTTCCATTATTGAGCCTTCCATCTGCTACAATGTTGCAAATGTGTACACTTATCTTCTGCAACGAAATATTTAAACCATTTTAATGTATTCCGAGTTTTTATATTTTTCCATTGTAATACAATTGCAACATTTGAAAATAACAGCATTCATGTAGGTTATTCTTTATGAAGATAGTGACTGAGGCTTTTGCTTCAACGATGAAGTAAACATTTTATAAATTATTCCAGTCGCACTCTTCAATGACGACATGACTAAATACAATATTGTACGAATATCAGAACCAAAGCAAACATCGCAATAGAATCAAGATTTCCTGCTAACATGCAGCCAAGAAAAACAGTATGTGAGATGTGATTATCAATAAAACATTCTGTCAAACACAGAGTTAATGACAAGAGTGCAGGGATTATCAATAACATTATCAGTCTACTTTTAGTCTAATTTTGAACACTCACACCTGAGAATAGCAGCTGTAATCAAATGTCAAAAGCCCGGGGGAAAAAACACCCGATGTTCATCCTAAAAACCAAAAGAATACCCAAAAATCTGGAAATTTTCCAGAAAAACTGGAAAACTTGGCAGGTATGAATTACATTCATTACTGAATAGACAAAAACAAGCCTGAAGAACATCTGCAGACTCTCCTATAGAAGAAATACTATCAGACAGCTCAATGGCTAGGTAAAAATATGAAAAGAAATGCAAAGACCAACATCCTCTGGAAAAAAGGTTGTGTAATAAACTTTAAGGCCAAACACCTTTACCCATGTAAAATAGATAAGAGTTAAGGAGAATGCAAGTTAAAAAACTTGATGGGAAGGGATTACCCTTCCACAGTAAGCCCTTTCCAGGTAATGGCATAAATGAGTGCCTGGCAGGTGGGAGACCCAAACAACTATGGGCATGTTTGTGTGATGTTAGTGTAATTTTATAAGATTGTAGAAATGTTTATTTACAAGACACCTCTCAACTTACAGAATTTTTTCAAGAAATAAACAATGCTTTTTCTAAAGTAATTATCTCGGGCCAAGATTAAAGTTTATATGTATCACTGTGACTAAAGTGATACACCGAATTTATGAAGAGTGATATTTAAGAGTGCTTTTATGCTCACTGGAACATGCCATTAGCCTACAGTGGCTGGACTGAGTCAACCACCTGCCAATCAGATGGACAATACTTTCACACCCATAAGCCAAATGGACGGGCAAAGTACGGTAACAGTAAACCCATACTTCAAATGACTATCCAGAGATTTTTTTGCCTTTATGTGAATCATTCAGACATCTCTGTGGCAAATAGCAACCTATTCTTTCGAAAATATTTTTGACTCCTTCCTGGAATTCCCATTGTTACTTTCACATCACTGTGACATAGTTCGCAGGCAAGTAAGAATTTTTGTTACTCGCAAGGGGATCGCACATTAAAAAGGTGTAGAAATACTGCTCTAGACTCAAAATGAACAGTGCTTTGCAGAGTTGAGTTATGCGAATTACAATATTTTATGGGCTTTGAAATTTTTATTTTAAAATCTCAGACAATTTTATTTTTTAAACCTTCTGGCATGAGATTATAATCTTCATATTAACTTTTCAAATGTTTTGACACCATGAAATGGTTGTGTCTGCATTTGGTGGGAAGAGAAACTTGGTATCATAATTTAGCCTGCAATGAAGGTTAACAGTTGTCGTCAATTAGTTAAATGGAAATTTTTTAGCATTAATGTTTCTAGCTTCATCAGACATGAAATGTGATTAAAGAAACAAAAGCCACTGCAGCCACATGCAAGACAATAATTCTCCACACTCAGCTTTCATGCTTGCACTGCAACATAGTGCTCACTACTTTGAAGTTATAACTCAGCAGTAGCAGGAACTCAGCTTACCAGGTAACACACACAGCATATATGTATATATGTGTGTGTATGAATGTTCCTTTATATACAAGAAACATCTGTCATTATAGCCTCATCAAGCAAATGCTATATAAATGTAGCTGACTGAAGAATCTTTCACAAATATAGTTTGTCCGAAGCTAAAACAATTCCCCACTTTTTTTAGGCTGGTTAATATGCTTCTAAGAGATCAAATTGGAGCCTCTGTTTTGTACCGAGGATGAAAGAATACGTTTCATACACTGCACACCCATACAAAACAGGGTAATAAGAATTTTAAATAATATTTTAGTAGTGTATATATTAGGGCTGTTCTAGAATTTGTCTCATGAAAGTAATTTTCTGCAAGTTACCTGTAGTTTCTGGGAAAAATATTGTGAAATTACATTGCTAAGAGAGAACGATATAACATATTTTGTCTGCATCTATCAAACAAAGAAATAAATTTGCAATTTCAGAACAGCTGTTTCCATAAACATTTACTGTATTTAACAAGTGAAAACTAACAGATTTGTTACAAAAAGGCGTATGTTAGTTGTTTCTATGACATGTGAAATGAAATAATCTGAAATTCCCACTAAGGCATGTTCATCTCATTGTTATTTGTGATCACAAGTGAGTTCTCTCGAATATTATATTCACATAAAAAGGCACTCTAGAAATGATTGTGAGTATCAAGATGCCATTGTTTATAACAAGACTCCCAAAACCATATTATGTAACCTATTCCCCAATCACATATTGCATATTCATTAGCCATGTAGGACCCCCCCTGAATAGGTCAGCTGTGCACAACTAACAGGGGGCTACTAGGGTAGTGGAGAGCTGGAAAGGTTTTTTTTTTTTGTGGTTTTAGGGCGCACAACTGCTAAAGTCATTAGCGCCCATACAAGAACAGAGATTCGCTAGACCTAAAAAAATTGGTAACTGCCAGTTAGAATATCAAGAGAAGGCTAAAAACGAAAGAGAAAAACAACAGGGTTAAATATCCTTTGATAAATTGGCAAAGTTAATAAAACGCAAAACTCTAGCAGCTGCTCATGTGTCATCAGCTAAAATTTCCTCCAGAGTAGAAAGAAAGTGAAGGGCTACACGGAGATGATTAAAATTAACACAAGACAGTAAAACATGTCGCACCGTTAGCAATTCACCGCAGGAGCACAGCAGTGCAGGATCGGCGGTTAGCAAATGACGGTGGCTGAAACGGCAGTGACCGATCCGCAACCGGGCTAGAATGACCTCCTCTCAACGAGAGGGGCGTGAGGAGGTCCTCCAGGCGGTCGGGATCGGTTTTACAGTTCTCAATTTATTGTTGTACAGTGAGAACCACGCACTGTGCCAGGACAACACGATAATCCGGCGAAGAGCCCGTTGAACATCGTCCGATGGGACGCAAAAGGTAGCCATGCGAAGCAAAAGAGCTGCTGCCTTGGCTGCTATGTCAGCGATCTCATTCCCGGGCACACCCACGTGGCCAGGGACGCACAGAAAAGTAACATGACAGCTGTCATCTGCTAGCAACTGGAGGGAGCGTTGGATCCGATAAACAAGAGGATGGGTCGAGAGAGGGTCCTTTAGACTCTGTAGGGCACTAAGGGAGACCGAACAGATGGCATAAAAAGGATGACGGTGGCAGCAAGTATACAAGCCTGGTGGAGGGCAAAAAGCTCAGCCGTGAAATTCGAGCAACGGTCAGGGAGCTTGTATTGGAAATGGTTATCCCCGACGACGAAGACAGATTTGACAGTGTCAGTGCTCTTGGAACCATCAGTGTAAATAAATATGGCACTATCAAAACGCGAACGGAGTTCGACAAGCCTCGAGCGGTATACCAAATCCGGGGTGCTCTCCTTGGGCAGCGAACTAAGTTCAAGGTGAGTGAGAACCTGGGCCTGATGCCAAGGTGGCAATGGCTGTCGCTCAACCGAAAGGTGGAAGGAAGGGTAAAATCGAGCCGCTGAAGCAGGCGGCGAAACCGAACTCCAGGTGGAAGCAAGGCTATCACAGACAACTGATATTGTTGATCGAGTGAGTCGTCAAAGAATAACGGGTAAGATGGATGGTTGGGCATCGACGGCAGGCAGCATGCGTACCGACACGAGTATGTCATGCCAAGTCGTCAAGGGTAATACAGCAGCCTCGGCATACAGACTTTCAACAGGGCTGGTATAAAATGCACCGGTCGCCAGGCGTAATCCCCGATGGTGAATGGAGTTGAGACGGCGGAGAATCGACAGCCGTGCAGAAGAGTATACAAGGCTTCCGTAGTCGAGCTTCGACTGAACAATGGTCCGGTAAAGGTGAAGCAGGACTGTACGATCCGCTCCCCATGACGTGCCACTGAGGACACGAAGAACATTAAGGGATCGGTCACAACGGGCAGCCAGGTAGGACATACGTGTGGACCAGCAAAGTTTCCGATCCAACATTAGCCCCAAGAATTTTGTTGTCTCCACGAATGGGAGAGCAACCGGGCCAAGACGGAGAGATGGTGGAAGAAATTCCTTGTATCTCCAAAAGTTTATACATACCGTTTTCTCAGCGGAGAATCTGAAGCCGTTCGCAATGCTCCAGGAATATAGGCAGTCAAGACAGCGTTGAAGACGACGCTCCAAGAGACATGTCCGCTGGACGCTGCGAAATCCTTTACAAAAAAGGGATCCGGAAACGTCGGCTGAAAGGCAATCTACGATCGCATTGATTGCGAAGGCAAAGAGAGCCACACTCAAGACGGAGCCCTGTGGCACCCCATTCTCCTGGCGAAATGGTGTCTGACAAAACAGAGCCCACCTATACCCGGAACTTGCGATCCGTCGAAAACGCTTGAATAAAACAAGGGAGGCGGCCACGAAGGCCCCATGTGTGCAATGTGCGGAGGATGCCCGCTCTCCAACAGGTATTGTATGCCTTCTACAAGTCTGAGAACACTGCTACTGTTTGACGCTTCTTTAGAAAGTTATTCATAATGAAGGTTGACAAGGTAACAAGGTGATCAGCAGCAGAGCGGTGTGAATGAAAACTGCATTGGACATTTGTTAGGAGGTGTCGAGATTCGAGGAGCCAGACCAACCGAGCGTTAACCATGCGTTCCATCACCTTACAGACGCAGCTCATCAGAGAAATGGAGCGATAACTGGAAGGAATATGTTTGTCCTTCCCTGGTTTGGGGATGGGGACAACAACAGCTTCACGCCAACTTGTGGGAACCTGACCTTCAGTCCATATGCGATTGTAGGTACTAAGAAGGAAACACTTGCCCGCAGGAGAGAGGTTCTTCAGCATCTCAATATGGATGGAATCGGGCCCGGGAGCAGAAGATCGAGACAGGGCGAGAGCACGGTCTAGCTCCTGCACGGTGAAGGCGACATTATAATTTTCACGATTAAAAGAGTGGAAAGAAGGCGGCCGTGCCTCCTCTACCTGTTTGCGAGGGAGAAAAGCAGGGTGGTAATGGGCAGAGGTCGAAACTTCCGCAAAGAAACGGCCCAATGCGTTGGAAACATCAGCGTGGTCCACGAGGACTGCGTTTTCGACGGTCAGGCCAGGAATCGGGGAGTGGACCTTTATGCCGGGTAAACGGCGTAGGCCACCCCAAACAACCGTGGAGGGAGTAAAGCAGTTAAAAGAACTAGTAAAAGCAGTCCAGCAAGCTTTTCTGCTGTCGTTTATAATACAACGACATTGTGCTCTCATTCGTTTATAATTTATACAATTCTCCCGCCTTAGGTGATTGTTCACACCTCAGGTCACACCACCTGAGAACTGACGGAGGGACCAATCGGCATGTTCGGAAGGTACCAGCTCGGGTAATCACCCCTCCCTGGGCCTGGCCTTTACCAGGGGTACGTACGTGCCCTACTTGTCTACCCGGGGCGGGGAATTACGCGTTACTCCGTCACCTGCTACGCATGATAATGTGTGGGTCGGCCTTCAGACACGCACATGGAGGAAAGAAGAAGAAGAGAGGAAGTGAAGAGAAAGAAGGAAAGAAGTGTCTCAAACGCCGAAGCAGAGATTAATGAGGAAGAGAAGAAGGCAAGGGAGTACAGCAAGGAGAGGAAGACAGAAGCTAAGGTTAGGAAAGGAAGGAACCAAGGAATAAGAGAAATGACAACAAGAAACCACCTTAACTCGCGAAAGACACCCGTCTCCGGGCGAAAGCATAAACTGGGAGGGAAAGTGAAGCAGCCTGGGGCAGAAGAAAGGCTGCTTCGGCTCTGAGCACCGTGCGCGCCACACACGTACCCACAAAAGAGCTGTGGGTCCCCTGGGGGGAGGAGGTTAATGTAGTAACAGTTAATAGCAGAAGCGTCTATAGAAAGATCACAGAACTGCTCTAACTTAATAAAAGTTCATAAAGCACACATCATACCAGAGGAAAAAGCAGACTGCATCCAAATGTCATTAATTCAACAACTTCATATGGACTCGTGTAACTAAGAATGTTTTTGTTGGCATAGTAACTTTGAAATAGGGAGTCAGTGATTCTGTTAATTCATTCAATGAATGTCATATGGGTAGGCTAACAGTCATGGAAAGCTTTGGCATTGTTCCTGGTATGAACACCATCAGAGGTCTTCAGCTTCTGGACAACATGTGAATAAGGAAGACTCCGTATGCAGCTGAATTTCATACAAAAAAGGAAGGGTACCAAGGAGAAGATAACTACTTAACGTTAAAGTAGAAGATGACCCTGATTACTCTGATGGACACTTCTGAAAATAGAATCAAAGGTCTTTATGAATTTTCATAATAAATTACTTTAATTGCATTTTCTGGCATTTGACATTTTTAGTGTTACTTGCATCTTTATCTCACAAAGCACTTAAACCAACACCATTAAAGTTTTCAGGAATGTAGCCACCGAACTAGTATCAGAACAAAATCTGGCTTATTCTCTGAACCAGGGAAATTTATGTTAATTTTTTTCCAATAAAAACGGCTTAACAGTACAAAATTCATAAATATTATACCAACAAAAAGAAAACACTCTTTCTAGTTCAGTGAGTTAACAATGTATGCTGAAAGCAGCTGATAATTTCAAAGTACTAATATATATAAACAGTTCCAGATACATAAAGTTAGCAAATTAAACGTTGGCGAGATAGCGCATTCCGACTCTCGTTATATCTGAATTCAAAACACTGTAACCGTAAATTTGTAATTTTAAACAATTTTCATTTTACAATTTAATCTTAAACCTGGCCAATGAAACAAGAGCAAGAAGCACGAGGTGCTAGTCGCTAAGAATGGTCCAATCACAGCACGGTAAACACTTCCGGAGGTCATGTGCTGCGACGTCAAAGTTCCCATGTTGCCGGCTTTGTTCAGCGCTACTGTCAACAACATTGTTTATCGTGTCTACTGCGTGTTTACATTATGTGGGCTTTTTTCGCTGCAATTTGTTTTACTGTGAGTGGTTTAACTTTTCTTTCCAAGTTCAATAATTGAATAATGTCACCGAAAAAACATTTGCATAGTGACGTTCTCTGAGTAAGTTCTAAAATTTGTATGAATAAAAACTTTGAAACACATGGTCTGAGCAGGAAGTTTATTCTAGCTTCAAACAATCATTAACAAGTTATGGTGCAGTGGCTACATGAAAGACATATTGTTGCAGATATGTCAATGTCAAAACTTCTTTTATATTCACTCGTGAAACAAAATAAGCTTATCACGACCACATACATAGTAGATAAACTGCAGAGTAGCAATGTCACAATGCAGTAAGAATGCTCCCATATCACTGACACCCTACAGAAGAATTGTATAAAGGAACAATAAGAAATTTTTCACAATAACAGGTGGAAAAGCTGTTCCGTGAAGCTGTTGCCAATGCAGAGGTCTGGCACGTTGAAAAACTGATTCGGGCAGTGCTGACAATGGAAGGAATCATCAGTGATCATGAACAGTTAATGATTTGTCTTGGTGATGACAATGATGATGATGTTTTTAGCAGTGACAACAGTGAAGATGGGGGGGGGGGCTAGATGGAATTGCTCCATTGTCGCTGTAAATTGGTAAGAGAAAAGCATTGTGGATATAAAATGTAAAGAGAGAAGGTACTATCTTGATTATTGTTTATTTCATATCTGTCATGACAAAATGCTTATTTCCTATATCTGTTTGCTCCATTATTGAAAGTGTGTGCATTGTTGTGCTCTTGTCTACATTAATATGCCATTCATTGCTGCTTTATGGTAGCAGCTCAAGAACATATTATTATATGCACTTTATTGTTCAATAGCTTACATTTATGAAATGAAATTATTTTCAGTTACATCTGCTGTGTGTATAGAGGCTAGAGTTGCTATAACAGTGTAGCCAACTTAATGTACCGTAATGCGAAATGTTAAGTGCATTGTTTCAGTGGCCCAGGTGTAATGTTTGGAACCTTTGAAAGCCATATGATCATTTCATATAAATACTCTAACACAGATTCTGGAAAATTAGTTCTAGATGTCGGCTTTTCATTTCCATACTTTATTTTTAATCCCTTTGAAACACTATACTATTTTTAAAATATACTTTGATTGTCAACACCCAATTACCCTAATATAGTGACTTCATACGACGAAGGAGAAATATTATTGACTTCGCATGAAGTAGTCTACCACCAATAATGGTGTCACAACTATGACAGTTTGTAGTTTAGCTATCTAGCAAAATCATTTCAAGTCTTAATGTAAGCAAGACAGCAAAAAATTGGTTTAAAAGCCCTGTTTTTTTTTTTTTTTTTTTTTTTTTTTCCCCCCCCCTCTTTCTTCTTTCTTTCTTTTAATGTTCTCTCATAGCAATGTAAAGAGTGAATTATTAGTAAGGTCAGAGTAACAGTTCTAAAAACTAAACTTAAGTACTTCAGAAAATTACGTTACAAGGTAGCTTATTGTAATAACTATAATATGTAAATTAGGAAGGAGGTATATGTACTCTTCTTACAACCAACTGGAAATTACTTTCCACAGTCACCGAAACAAACCTTGATTACTTACAAAATTCTGGAATATGCTGTTCATGTTTGGGAATCCAAACGGCATCAAATCTTGACACCCCCTACTTGCAGGGGAGTTGTGTGAACGAGGGCCTTCCAAAGCTGGAAAACCCATACCTCCCAACATCCCGAATGGATTCGAGAACATTGAATTCATCATGTCATTCATCTGCCGCATGGACCGCATGTGTGCCCTGAAAAACAAGGAATTCCAGTTAAATAATTTGCCTTAATGGACTACTTTTACCAATGAAGCTGTTTTACAAAATGTTTGTAGGTCAAATATAGGGTCTCCCACATGTCATCCATGAAAATAAATAAATAAATAAAATAAAAGAAAGAAATACCACACCCTTAATCCAATCTCCCAGCAACGCAGGGTACTTCTTGGCTCCATATTATGTGACAATCTGTACCCAATTCTTTCCATGCACAATTTCTTTTGTAAATGTTTCATAGTTTTGTAGTTTATAAAATCAACACAGAATACTTTAACAATTTGCAACTATTTGGAACAATATATAATGTGCACATTCCTGATGAAGACTGTTGCTAAAAATTTAAATTTGTGTGAGTCTCTTTTAAATGCTTATCCGAGGCTAAGTGATCATCTTTATGTTATTACTGACATTCCAATCTGAACTTTCTGTAGTGGCATAAAGTTGGCACCACTCATACAGAAGTGGTAACAAAAGAGCAAGAAGGCGATGAAGAGCCGCTAGGCAAACACACACCGGCAACACTCCCTCCACACTGATAGCAAGTCAAAAGTGCCACCTATGAAGAGGATAGAAAAAGTGCTGCTCACTTCTGGTGAACTCACTTCTCTTCTTGACGTCTTCCACGCCGGGACGAGAGGATGTGCACATCAATGATGGGACAGAAAAGATGATGATGCAGCAGTCAACAAGCTATAGGATGTGAGACAGCATACTCAGTCTTAGATAGCACAGACAGTCTCATTCAGGAGGTCACACCAACCTAGGCCATTAGTATTTTACACGATAGGCATGGATTGCAGCTCACATCAAAATTAAAATTTTATGTTTTTTCATATTAATAAATAGTGTTAACTAACTTTGTCTAGAGTGTTTTCAGCTTCCCATGCAGACTACCCAATAATGAATAAAGTTGTAGCCACAGAAAGCTACAACACTTTCCACTGTAAAGACAATCTTGTTACATTGCCTGGAAGTTGGTGTTCGTTTGTGATGGGTCTTTAAAGGGGACTAAACTGCTGGGTCATCAGTCCCACATTTCCAGCTAAGAGACCACAGTATTTCATTTACGGTTAAAAATAAGCACCCCGCAACCGGTAAACAAGATGTACAGGAAGACAGTGTGGGCGAAAATTACAACATAAAACAGAAAAAGGTAACTACAATAGAGGTGGGCCAAATAATCAACTATGCTAAAAATAGCAGCAGGGGTTGTTGGTTGGCTGATCACTAGGATAATAATGGATGGGCGAGCCATTCTGCACATGTTAAAACTGCCAGTCGGAAACTGGTCTGGCAAGACAAAAGTGACAACAGATTAAAAGTATAAGTGGTGTGTGCCTGGAAGATCAGGCATACGAACCCACCATTAAATCTTATGATAAAAACCAGCTGCGCGAATAAAACCTGAAACAATCAGCCATAGAGGCGTCGTCAGCTAAAATCGAAGGAAGCGCAGTAGGCAGGGTAAAAGACTGCCGCAATGCAGCTAAAGTGGGCAGTCCATCAAGATGTGGACTACAGCCAACAGTGCGCCACAACGGCATTCCGGCAGTTGCTCTCGACATAAGAGGTGGCCGTGTGTTAGCCACGTTTGGCCTATACGCAGGCAACAGAGCACGACCGAGTTCCTTCGTGAAGGCCTTAAGGAAGTCTTCCAAGCTGCTGTCGAAGGTTTGATTGCACGGAGCTTATTGGGCGTGCTCATTGTTGCCCATTCCGAATTCCAGGCCACAAAGATCTTTCGGTGCAGACCCAAGTGGATATCTCCTTCTGGGGTACCGATATCCAGATGCTGGCAGGCGATGGACTGCTTAGCCAGCTGATCAGCATGTTCATTCCCTGGAATGCCAATGTGGCCTGGGGTCCAGATGTAAGCCACAGAAAGGTCAGACTTGCCAAGACTGAACACCGTGTCTTGGACGGATTGCACCCACTGGTTGAGAGCGTACAAGCCACTCAGGGAGTCACCGCAGATCACATATGACTTCCTGGGGCTTGCGCCGAGATGGTCGAGAGCACAGGGTATAGCGATCAGCTCCGCCATAAAGACAGCACAGCTAGGAGGCAGGGAGCGCTGTTCAGTGTGGTCGCCATGAACAAATGCGTAACCCACTCTGCCGTCTACCTGGGAGCCATCAGTGTATATGAAGTCTGCATCACGGAATGTGCCAAGTATGTCAAGAAATGGGTGTCTAAATATTTATGGTGAAAACAACGCCTTTGGGTCGCAGGACAGATGCAGGTGGAGGTGGAGGATGGTCCAAGAAGGGATATTAGATAGGCAAGAGAATGCAGGACGGAGAGGAAAGGACTAGTGAAGAAAGGAGAATATGTACCCGGACCGCGATGGGAAGAGCCGATCTGGGTCGACCTAGTGAAGAGGGATGGTCGGTATTTGGAAACAATAACCTGCGATTTGGATGGTGACGCGTAGCGTGGACATGGGCAATGTAGGAAGCCAACAACTGTTGCTGGCGGTACCTCAACAGAGAAATGCCTGCTTCAGCAAGGAGGCTAGACACAGGGCTGGTGCAGAACGCTCCCGTTGCTAAAGGGACACCACCATGAAGAATGGGATACAAGATTCGCAGTGCTGAAGGTGATGCAGAGTCATACACCTGACTCCCATAATCCAGGCGCAATTGGATGAGTGCCTTAAAGAGGTGCATGGGGGTGACGGTAAGCTCCCCAGGCAGTGTGGCTGAGACATCTCAATATATTTAGGTGCCGCCAGCACTTCTGCTTCAGCTGATGAAGGTGTGGCCCCCAAGTCAGTCAGTTGTCGAACAGCATACCCAGAAACCAATGTGTTTCTGCGACATGAAGCTGGACAGCGGCTAGGTAGAGTTCTGGGTCAGAGTGAACGGTCCCACTATGACAAAAGGGCATCACCCGGGTTTTAGAAGCTGAGAACATAAACCCATGTGTTGCGGCCCATGACTGTGCCCTTCGGATAGCTCCCTGAAGACGCCTTTCAGCGACACCAATTCTAGGAGAGCTGTAATATAAGCAAAAGTCATCGGCAAATAAAGAACAACACACTGACGACCCCACTGCCGCAGCAAGACCGTTTATCACAATTAAGAACAGAGTCCTGTGGGGCACCGTTCTCCTGGGCTCGGGGTGGATTGAGGGAGGTGACAACTAACCTTAAAAGTGCGGAGCGAGGGAAAATTCTTGATAGAAACTGGGAGGGGACCCCACAAGCCCCAGTCATTCTGTGTAGCAAGAATATGGTGTTCCCATGTCGTGTCATACGCCTTCCGGAGGTCAAAAAAGACCTCAACTAAGTGCTCACGCCTATAGAAGGCTGTACAGGTGACCGACTCCAATGACTAAGTTGTCAATAGTGGAGCGACACTGACGGAAACCCACCCAGTTGTGGGGCCAGCAGACTCCGATCTTCAAGGATCCACATAAGACTGCAACTAACAATATGCACAAGCAACTTACATAGGACATTAGTTCAGCTGATGGGGCTGAACTGCCAGTGGATCTGCTCCTAGTTTCATGACAGGGATAATACTATCACTCCACTGGGATGGGAAAACACCCCCTGTCCAGACCCTATTACATAAGGCGAGCAATTTGTGGTGAAAGTCTGATGACAGATGACAGACAAACTGGCTGCATATGCAGAGGCTACTGAGTAGGAGCTGTACCATATGCAAAAGTCGTCGACATACAGTGCCGGGGTTACAATGTACAAACCCCACCAGACGCCTGGAAGGGACCAAACCGGATCCGACAAAAAGGCACGGAACCCACGGAGGGTCGGTGAATGTGCATTCATAAACCGCGACTCCTGCTGTATGACATAGGCCGCAGAAGAGAGAGATTAGCTGTTTAATCTCCAAGAAGTGGCAGTAGTAGCCTTTACAATTCTATTGGATGATCACATCACGAGGATCTAGGTGGGAAGAGAATGGGGTAACAGTCCGTCATGCTGCTTTGTCAGTTTCCGTCACCAAAGAAGAAGGGACGACATCCATAAATAGCTGATCAGTCTCAGGCTCAATTGGATGAGCGAGTTGTGAAAACACAGCCGGCACCTCCGGTGGTACCGGAGGGGCTTTATCTTGCAACTTTCGTTTCTCTCTCTCTCTCTCTCTCTCTCTCTCTCTCTCTCTCGGGATGGGAAGGACCAGTCCCAGAGAGAGAACTTTTGTCAGTAAGGTCTGGTACTGACGAAGATCGTGCGACCTTGGAACTAGCCGAATGAGTCCGATAGCCGACTGAAGGTCGAAGATCTCAGATCTGGGGAACGCCAGGACGAAAGGCCCCGAGATGGAGCACTGTCACCGGCAGGCCCCAGAGAAGGGGTGCACTTCTCCAGCTGGGTGGGAATGGGATGGAGGGGGGAGATGGGAACGGGAAGGGGAGGGTGAAAGGTGAGAAGATAACATCAGATCAAAGGTAGTCGCCATCTGCACAGGATGCAGACGTCCATACTTACTGCAGACCTCAGGGTATGTCAAACGCTTCAGTGATTTGTACTTTTCTTTTCTTTCTTGAACAATCTGGCGACCGTGAACAGTGGTGTTGACGACAGTTGACGCACCCAGGCGGAGGACCGCAGGAGCTCCCCTCATGTAGCGGGCGTCCACAATCACCACATACGGGGACTGCTGTGCAGCGAGAAGACATATGGCCAAACAACATACATCGAAAAATCGCATGGGAGGTGGAATGTAGAGCTTCACATCACAATGATATATCATTATCTTGACCTTCTCTGGGAGTGTGTCCCCCTCGAAGCCCAAGATAAAGGCCTCAGTATCAACACGGTTGTCTTTAGGTCCCCTCTGAACGTGGCGAACAAAATGTACACCACGCCACTCCAAGATTGGTCCTAAGCTCCTCATCAGATTGAAGGAGGAGGTCCCGGTGGAATATTACTCCCTGTACCATTTGTGTGGGAGTATTGTCATTGGGATGTTGCCAGGAGTGATGCAGGGGCACAAATCCTTAGACTGGGCTGCCGAGACTGTTTTAATAAGCAATGAGTCAGATCGCAGTTTACTCATGGATTCCACTTCAGCAAACTCGTCCTCTATGGTCTTAACAAACAGTGGTTTAGTGGTATGAAAGTTCCTCCATCAGTCCTTGTGCAAACCAGGTAGCGGGGAAAGGTTTTTGCTCCTAACCGGCGAGCCTGGCCTTCCTCCTAAGAGGTAACGAGGGAGGGAAACATCCTCATATCTGCAGTAGCAGCATTAAAAGAACTATTCCTGTCTTGAGAGATGCACAACCATTTTGAAGACTAACTCTTTTCATAGTTCTAGACTTCTGCCCTGGTGTCACCCACTCCGAAACAGGAGCTCTCTCTGTGGGCACCACCCAGCCTCAGCAAAGGCCACCTGGCATGATGGCCATTGTCGGGAGTTCTGATACCCCCGAGAACAGGCATCAACTCCTTGGCTTGCATGTAGGGGTCACAGCTCAGACACCAGTAGTGTGATCCCTGTGGTGTCAAGGTGCTCAGTCAAAGGGTACATAACAGCCCTCCCACACGTACTGGCTACACATGCTGGGGACCTAGCGGGGCAAAGGGGATAAGATGAGGGAAGGAAAGGATGGGATCCCGCACCTTAGGGGCTAGGTCAGGAGTTCTTCCTCAATTGGCTCACACATTATCTGAGGATTTTTCTATGGAAGGTCAAACCCCAAGGGGGTCCAAACTGGCCAAAAACCGGTGTAAACAGCAGGCAAAACCAAAATTCCAGGACACGCGGTACCCTGGGATAGCCAAACCGTCATCTAGAGAAATGCTGAGAGATGGGATTAGAGAGGGTGGGAGGGAGCAATTGGGATAGGAAGGAGGGGGAACTAGGAGAGGTAATGCAGCCTGGGGAAAGCAGGAAAACAGGCTGCAATGGCTCGTGGACCCCTGCGAGCCACACACGTACCCACAAAAGAGCTGTGGCCTCCGGCTGGGTATTGGGGACTGGAATCCCCAACAGTTGTGCAGCAGTTGCCCCCACAGGAGGTAGTGGTTGGGCAATAGAAGAAGGGCCCCCAACCGTCAAGGGGGCAGTTTGATGTTGGCCCAGAGGAGGTGGCGAGATATGGGAGACTGACATCCCCATAGTAATCAGAGACTATGCAATGAAGCAAAAGACGATGGCATCCGAATGGGATGAAGACATTTTCTTCTGGCCTCTGAGTACGTTAATCTGTCCAGGGTTTTGAATTCCATCTTCCTTTCTTTGTAGAGCACACTACAGGTTTGCGGGCAAGGTGGATGTTGCAGCCCACAATTCACACACACAGGAGGTGGTGTACCCACGGAGCATCCGGGTGTGATGGACGCCAACAGTCTCTGCATGTGGGGCTGGAAGTGTGTCGGGAGGACATGTGCCCGCACTTCCAGCACTGAAAACATCGCATAGGGGGAGGGATGTATGGTTTTACATCACACCAGTATATCATTATCTTTACCTTCTCAGGCAATACATCGCCTTCGAAGGCCAAGATAAATGCACCAGTGGCAACCCTGCGATCTTTCGGTCCCCTGTAGAGGCACCGGACGAAGTGAACTCCCCAATCCCAAAGTCCTGAGCCGTGGGCTGTCGCACCAACAGTCTGCTACACCGTAAGCTCTGTGCATGCTTAAACAACTATCTTTTGGCGCAACGGTGGAACATTGTTCGTTTCAGAGCCCGAGGATCTTGGCTTAATTGCCCAGGTCACGAGGACGGTACAAATGGGCCTCTGCCTGGGTGGACCTTATTTCCCTAGCTGCTCGTGGGACGGAAATGAAATGAGCCATTAATAGTGTGGGCAGTTGCAAAAACGCCGTCTCCAAGAGAGGAAGAAATGAATTTAATGGTGCATAGTATGACCCACGATCATTCCCTTCCCTGACCGCACCTTAACCAATCTGAGCCTTACTCGCCCCAATACTTAGTGAAAGATTCCCCGTCATCCCGGTACAGACTAACACTAAGCCGCAATTTTTTGTTGAAACAATTGAAAATAGGCTTTGAGAAGTGGCATCATTTTCTAAAATGAGAAGCGGGTCTGTCCTAATACAAGCGGCATCCCCTGCACAGTCAAAAGATTTACTCGCCTGCGACAAGCTGGGTGATGTCGCTGTAAGTTTCACGCCGCATAAGACACTCAACATGATCCAGGGTTTAATATTCCACCATATCTTCTGTCACAGACTGACGATGAATTGCGCGCTGACTTAGAGTGACTCAGCAAATTAATGCTGAGCCCCTGAGGGGTAGCCTGGAAGTAACTGAACAACAAACTAGTAAGAGAGGTTAGGCATTTCATACAGTCTAACTTAACAGACATTTCTATTATCAGGAGAAGGTTTCTTCCCTGTAAAACACACACATGTACTCCTCTCCACAGGATGAACGATTTTCTTAATAGCCTAGTTAAATTCTTGAAAATTTAAAGGAATTTCTTGATGTATAGCATGATTAAAAGTTAATGCATACTAACAAATATATGCAGGTACAAATATCTGTAGAACTTAGGGACAAAAAATTTAATAGCATGAAAATGAAACACTTCACCAAAGCACAAATAAAAGGAGTGGATATCACAGTTTGCAGATGCCGGAAATTAGCAATGTTACCGACATATATAACCTGCCCCAAACAGAATTACCGGAAGGAAAAAATTTCCAGTTGTTCCCAATGTGGACCAGACAACCAGACAAAGAACCAACTATCCAGCTTGGTGAAGCTCTAATAATATCCTGAATAGTCACAACTGAAAGATGTCAAGGATAGCACTGGTTAAAGTGCAGTTTATGAGTCCGCGAGGTGAAGGCAGCCAATGAGGAATTGCGTTCAGGTGGCCAATAAGATTGTGTGTGCTAAAGAGCTTCTCAAACAACCAACACAGGCCTATGGTAGTTACCGTGAGTACAGATTTCGCACAAATAATTTCTATCAGAAAGTCACTATGAAACTTTCAAAAAGCAAACTGCCTGCAATATAGCAAAGAAATCTAAGTCAATACATGCTGGGATCAAACGCAACTTAGAAAACTACGAACGATTTATAGGGATTATAATTGGTGCTGCTATGAGAAACTGAAAAGTTATACAAAGACCACAGAGAGAATGCTTACAGCGAAAAGGGTAAACAAATGCTAGAAACACTAAATCAGAAATGGGAAACTTTAACATCAGAAATAAATTTTACCCACTCCAGCAGACAAGCATGGTCACTATTAAGGAAATTGGCTCTGCTTTCTCCAAAACCATTAGTGAACTAACTTTAAGAACATCACAGATAGAACAGCACATGAAACAGAGGAGAAAATTTCCCCTGGACCACGCAGCTGCAGCTGAAGTAAAGAAAGAGATGGATAAAATGGACAATCTGTTCCACGTCAAACCACCCAACTTTAGAAATGGTCCCCACCTAACCATGTCCAATTTTGTTAAAACTTTCACCATAGCTGTAGGTACATATTAAAGGAAGATTTGTCAAGTTTTAGGTACATTTTGTACTTTTGGCTGTAGGGCCAACAGCATAGAAGTAGATCAGCTGATGAGCATAATTTCGCAAAAAAATCGTCTTGTTTGACAGATCTTTATAAACTAACTATTGTAGTGAGAAACTCACAAATTGGTATTTCTACTTGCCTTTTTCAGCTAACTTCAAATATAATATGGTCATCATCATAATAGACTGATTATGCATTTCAGTATTCAGTCTGGAGCATACATAGTACCTCTAATAAAATTCCTCCATGATCCCCTATTAAATTATAACACTAATGCCTTGTCTGATGTTATACTTTATACTTCAAAATCATTCTGCACCGAATCTTGTACTTTCTTCTTGGTCTACCTCGACTCCTCTTACCCTCCACAGCCGAGCTCATGAGTCTTTTAGGTAACCTTGCTTCTCCCATGTGTGTAACATGACCCCACCAACTAAGCCTGTTCGCTGTAACTGCTTCATCTATGGTGTTCATTCCAGGTTTTCTTTGATTTCCTCATTATGGACAGCCTCCTGCCATTGTTCCCATCTATTAGTAGCTGCAATCATTCTTGCTACTTTCATATCTGTAACCTCTGCCTTATGAATAAGGTAACCTGTATCCACCCAACTTTCACTCCCATACAACAAAGTTGGTCAAAAGATAGAGCGATGCACTGCTAACTTAGTCTTGGTACTTACTTCCTTCTTGCAGAAGAGAATAGATCTTAGCTGAGCACTCACTGCATTAGCTTTGCTGCACCTTTATTCCAGTTCTTTCGCTATGTTGCCATCCTGTGAGAAAATACATCCCAGGTACTTGAAACTGTCTACCTGTTCTAACTTTGTTCCTCCTATTTGGCACTCAATCTGTTTGAATCTCTTTCCCACAGACATTACTTTCGTTTTGGAGATGCTGATCTTCATATCATAATCCTTGCACCTACTTTAATCCAGCCCTGCCAGTCTACTGTTTTCAACATATGATCCATGAATAGTATGAACAACAGTGGTGACAGGTTACAGCCTTGTCTTACCCCTGAAACTACCCTGAACCATGAGCTTAATTTGCTATCTACTTTAACTGCTGCCTGGCAGTCTATGTAAAGCCCTTTAATTGTCTGCAGAAGTTTGCTTCCTACATCATAATCATGTAGAACTGACAGTAGCTTCCTCCTAGGAACACGGTCATAAGCCTTTTCTAGATCTATGAAACAGATACAATTCCCTGTTCCACTCATAGCACTTTTCCATTACCTGCCGTAAGCTAAAGATCTGGTCTTGACGGCCTCTAAGAGGCCTAAACCCACACTGATCTTCATTTAACTTGCCCTCAATTAATACTCGCACTCTCCTTTCAACAATACCTGAGAATATTTTGCCTACAACACTAATTAAAGAGATACCTCAATAGTTGTTGCAATCTTTTCTGTTTCCATGTTTGAAAATTGGCGTGATTACTGCTTTTGTCCAGTCAGACAACCTGTCCCGATTCCCACGCCTTCTCAATTATCCTGTGTAACCATTTGAGACCTGATATTCCACTGTATTTGACGAGTTCTGGCGTAATTTCATCCACCTCAGCCGATTTATTGCACTGTAATCTACTGACCATTTTCTCCACTTCTCAAATGAGACCCTGTTTCCATCGTCGTTCCTATCCCATTCTACCTGAAAATCTGACATTGAATGTTTCTCCTACACTGAGCAATTGTTTAAAATATTCCCTCCATCTGCTCAAGGCATCCACAGGATTGAATAGCAGCTTTCCTGTCCTGTCCAAAACACTTGTTAATTCCTTCTTCCCTCCCTTTTGAAGATTGCTAATTATGCTCCAAAATGTTTTTCCTGCGGCTTGACCCAGAGTTTCTAGCTTATTTCCAAAGTTTTCCCATGATTTCTGCTTGAAGCCTGCAATTATTCGTTTGGCTTTGTTTCTTTCTTCAACATAACTTTCTCTGTCTGCCTGATTTCCAGTATGGAGCCATTTTTGAAATGGCTTTTTTTTTAATTATTTTTACAAGCTACCTTGACTGTGTCATTCCACTAAGCTGTCTGCTTCTTCCTGCCTTTACACACTACAGTTCCAAGACATTCTCTAGCTGCTTCCAGTAGTGTGTCCCTGTATCTTTACCATTCCCCTTCCAGTGACTGTATTTCATTACATTCAACTAACTGGTACCTTTCCAAGATCATTTGTTATGTATTTGTGCCTAACTTCCTTGTCTTTAAGCTTCTCCGCTCTTATCCTTCTACACATGGACCGACTATCGGCTCTTTTGGCCTCACAAAACCGATTTCACTACAGATTAATTAATGATCAGTATCATCAAAGAACACCCTGAAAACAGGTGTGTCCTTAACTGTCTTCCTGAATTCCTGGTCTGTTGTTATACAGTCAATGACAGATCTGGTTCCCCTTCCTTCCCAAGTATATCGGCGAACGTCCTTATGCTTAAAGGAGGAGTTTGTGATAACTAAGCCCATACTGGAACAGAAATCCAAGAGCTGTTTTCCGTTCCTGTTGGCATCCATATCCTCTCCAAACTTACCCATAACTTTTCATAACCACCTGTTCGATTTCCTATCCTGGCGCTGAAATCACCCATGAGTAAAACACTATCCTTATCCTTCGCTCTAACAACTACATCACTAAGAGCGTTGTAAAATCTGTCCATCTCATCCTGATCTGTCCCTTCACAGGGTGAATACACTGCCACAACCCTAATTTTCTTGCTGGAGATGGCCAAAACTATCCACATCAGTCTTTCATTTACATACCTTATTGCAATTATGCTGGGTTCAATTGCTTTCCTGATGTAAAACCCTACACCCCACTGTGCTCTTTCTACTTTGACTTCTGACAGGTAGTCCTTGTATTCTCCGACTTCGTCCTCTTTCTCTCCCCTTACTCTAACGTCACTAACAGCTAAAACATTTAACCCCATCTTACATGAAGCCTCTGCCAGCTCTACCTTCTTCCCAGTGCAATCCCCATTTATATTAATAGCTCACCATCTCATTCCAGTTCGTTTGCCAAGTCGTATTGTAGGAGTCCCTGGTCTGTCAATTAGAGATGGGACTATCACCTCCAAAGGTCCGTGACAGTTTGCTCTGATTGTTGCCAGCATGATATTGAAGTACCTGGGAAGCAGGTTGCTAGCCTTACTTGCCCAGGGCCCCACTAGATTTTAACACCTAACGGTTGAGGGACTAACCGGTGGATTTGGTAGTCTTTGCCGTCTGAGCACAAAGGTGGCCATGAATCAATATGTCCGATATGCCCAAACTTATTCCAAAGTAACTGGTATTCCTACTATCAGGACCACTTACTTGGCCACTCATATGTTACCCGTGGTTCATGAACTAGGACATGACTACAGGAACCCATACCATGAACCACCAACATAACATGGAGGGGGGGGGGGGGGGGAATCCGTGAGGAATCGGATTTTCCACAAATGTTGCTCAAACTGAGCACATACAATGTCCAACAGGCGGCACCACCCCATTTTCTATCGTCAACATCTCCGGTCTCTAATATTTTTACATTACAATATTTTATTTATCTATCAAGAACATTTATGTTAGACCTCACATTAAATATTAACTTTCTAGCTTGTTTAGTTACCAAGATATGTGGCCCTAGACTGTTCTTTAAATTTAATCGTCAAATTTGACCAATATTCTGAGTCAAATATCTCAAAATGTTGTTTTCCTAACTAGTCTCATTACAAAGAGCTGCATTTTATCTTCAAGGCATTTGTTTTTGTCTGCTGGTATCTTATTTGAGGGATAATATTTAGCTTCAGAGGTAGGCCTTAAGCAACTGTCCGCAGTAAAAGTGAATTTGGAAACAGATGCTTGACAATACATCTTTAAGGCTATTCAACGGGAATCTTGTGTTGCTTCATGGTAGAAATGGGTAATAGCAGTGTTACTAAACCTACCAATTTATTTATTTATTTATTTATTTTTTTTTTTTTTAATGGCAACCCCATTGTCTAGGGGCCACACCTGATAGCCATACAAGAACAGCCACAGATGGGTCTCTTTGTAAAGGATCCCAAGCATGATTTGGTTGTTTCACTATATTACTATGTCTGTTTCAGGGTTTATGATCAGGTTATCAAGTCTGAGCTGCTGTTTACTATTGATTGGATTTGAATTTTTGGTCAATACTCAATAAAGTTAGCTCAGAGAACTTTTACTGGTGTTTCATCAATGTTGAATATAGCAGTACATGCCCTAGGAAGTAGGATTGTTTTTCTGTTAGGATTGAAGGACTTTGCAACCTGAAAGAATCATTCATCACCTATTGCGATCGTAATGAACCTGTAAACGGTTTCCCTAAATTCTGTGAATTATGTCCAAAATGGAGTCTGCTTGTCTGTTCTTCTGGAACTCATTCTGTTTGTTATGAATTCCACAATGCCAAGCTCATGACAGACGGAAAGTCCAATCAAAGAAGATTACAAATGCCTACTGGCAGTTGAAAAAAGTGATTGTAGCTTAGAATCCAAAGACTGCATGCTCCATCATTGTGGAGTATTTGATTATTTTTCACAGACTATGCTTTCAAAACTAGTGATCATGAAGATATTATTGAATTTGAGCAGTGTCTCCACACCAACAGACACTAGACACAAAAAAGCTGTCCACTGAAGTCCTTATTTCAGAAATAACAGGACAGCTATGGAACCTTTCATGTCATCAATACATTGCTAAGCATCAAAGCCTCTATTTGAAGATGACGAAAGAGAATTTGAAAATGGGAGACATTTTTTATTTTAATGGATTTTGCAGAGAATTTTCATTTGTGGTGCAAAAGTCCGTCCACATTAAATCCATTTGCAGTTTATGGCAGAGGTCCTGAAGATATAAAAAATGTGAATGTTTGCATAATAAGTGATTCCCCTCAGACACTTTAATGTTGCTGTGCATGTTTATTTGAGAAGGTTGATTGAGCACTTCAAGAATAATATTGGGGAAAATCAGCTACTGTTATTTAATACAAAAAATTAAAAAATTATCAACTTATTTAATAATGAAAATGATTTTGGAAGCAAAGCTGAATGGAATTTCTTTGGGACAAGCCATGATAATCACCAAGTGATGTAATTAGTGGAACAGCAAAATGGATTGCAACACACACACAAGCCTTCAGCAGCCTAAGAAAAGTCAAATGGAAATACCAATTTGCAAATTTCTTGTTACAATAGCTAGTTTATAAAGAGCTGTCAAACAAGACAATTTTATCAGAAAATTATGCTCTTCGGCTGACCGACCTCTACGCTGATGGTTCTACGGCCAAAAGTACAACCTGTATGTAACTAAAACATGACAAAACTTCCTTTAACATCTACCTGCAGTTACAGTGAAAACTTTAACAACATTGAAGATGGTCACGTGGGGACCTCTGTTTGACTTGACACGGAATGACCCAACTTCCATCCTAAGTATCTGGGCGCTCCACTTGATAGGCCCCTCAGCTATAAAGAACACCTTAAAAATGTTGGGCAGAAACTAAAACCACGAAACAATAATATTAAAAAAACTGGTGATAAAGTTCTCAGGGTGCAGATGCATCCTCACAGCAAACAGCAGCAATATCGATAGTCTGCACCACTGCAGAATACTGTGCTCTACCCTAGGAGAGAAGCCACCACACCAACATGGTAGACTGCAGCTCCACGAAACCATGCAGATAATCACCGGCACATTACAAGTCTACTCCAACATCGGCTCTCCGTCATCGCTAATATAGCTCCACCAAAAATAAGAAGACAAAAGCATCTGTTAAAGAAAAGAAAAAACAGAAAAATTTTTTACCTATGCAGGATGTCACAAAAATTTGCCAAATTACCGCATGAAATCATGAAAGTCGATATGCACTAACTGCTATAAAAGAGAAGTCACCTTCAACCTAAAAGACATCTGGAAAATTGATTGGAGAATTCAGTGAGTAATCACCACCTCATAAATGATCCTTCAAAAGCAATAACAGGGTTCAATTTCACAAGAAAAGACTGGACTAAGCTTAATTGCATCCAAAGTGACCACACAAAGTGCAAAGCCATGCTTTTTATAAGTGGGACTCATGGACACCCAAAGTTGTGATTGTGGAGCACCTGAGCAGACACAGGACCACATCATAAGAGTGCGCCCAAGAAGAAAGTATAGTGGCTCTCCTGAGGACTTTATAGAAGCCACACCACAGGCTATGAAGTGGATTCAAGATCTGGACAGCGATATGTAGCCAACAGCTTGTGTCTCCTGATACATGTCCTAATTCCATGTGTTTTGTCACACATAGCCTACAACATTATTCATTCACATGTACTGACAATATACTCTTGTGCAATCTTTTATTTATATTTGTAGATAGCCAATAGGCCTATTCAATGAAAGGAGAAAATATAAAAAAATGAAACAGGCAAAATGGAGTACAGGCGACTAAGAAATGAGATTGACAGGAAGTGCAAAATAGCTGAGCAGGAGTGGCTAGAAGCCAAATGCAAATCTGTAGAAGAATGTATAAGAAGGGGAAAATAAAAAGTCATTTGGGGACAGAAGAACAGCTCTACAAATATTAAGAACTCAGATGGAAAACCAGTTCTCAGCTAAGAAGGGAAAGCTGAAAGATGGAAAGAGTACATAGAGGAGCTCTACAAAGGAAATGAACTGAGAGACAATGTTGTAGGTAGGAAGGAGGAAGTAGATGAAGATGAAATAGGAGATACTATACTAAGAGATGAATTTGACAGAGCACTGAAAGATCTAGGCCTAAGTCGAAACAAGTCCCCTGGAGTAGACGACATTCCTACACAACTACTGTACTGAAGTCTCGGGGAGAAACAGCCATGATAAAACTGTTTAACCTGGTGTGTAAGATGTATGCGACTGGCGAAGTACCATCAGACTTTAAGAAAAATGTAATAAGCCTGATTCCAAAGAAAGCAGGTGTAGGCAGGTGTGAAAACCATCAGTTTAATAATTCATGGTTGCAAAATATTAACACTACCGGTAATTATCTACAGAAGGATGGAAAAGCTGGTAGAAGCCGACCTCGGGAAAGAGCAGTTTGGGTTCAGGAGAAACCTAGGAACACAAGAGGCAATACTCACTTTATGGCTTATCCTAGAAGTAAGATTAAGGAAAGGCAAACCTATATTTCTAGCATTTGTAGATTTGGAGAAGGCTTTTGACAATTTTGATAGGAATAAACTCTTTCATGTTCCGAAGCAAGCAGGAGAAAATACAGGGAGCGTAAGGTTATTTACAACTTTTACAAAAACCAGGCAGCGGTTGTCAGAGTTGAAGGGCATGAAAGGGATGCAATGGTTGGGAAGGGAGTAAGACAGGGTTGTAGCCTTTCTCCAAAGTTATTCAATATGGACAATGAGCAAGCTATAAAGGAAAGCAAGGAGAAATTTGGAGAAGGAGTTAAAGTTCAGGGTGAACATTTGCCGATGACATTGTAATTCTGTCAGAGATAGCAAAGGACCTGGAAGAGGAGCAGTTGAATGAAATGGACAGTGTGCTGAAAGGTGCATATAAGATGAATGTTAACAAGAGCAAAACAAGGGTAATGGAGTGCAGTCTATGAAAATCAGGTGATGCTGAAGGAATTAGATCAGGCAACGAAACAATGAAGGAGTAGATGAGTTTTGTTACTTGGACAGTAAAACAACAAATGATGGTCGCAGTACAGAGGATATAAAATACAGAATGGCAATGGGTAGAAAAGCGTTCTTGAAAGAGAAATTTGTTAATATCAAATATTGATTTAAGGCTAATGAAGTCCTTTCTGAAGGCATTTGTGTGGAGTGTTACCTTGTATGGGAGTGAAACATGCACGATAAACAGTGCAGACAGGAAGAGGATAGAGACTTTTGAAATGTGTTGCTATAGGGGGCCTAGTAGAATGCTGAACATTTGATGGGTGGATCACGTAACTAATGAGGAGGTACTGAATAAAATTGGGGAGAAAAGGCATTTCCGACATACCTTGACTAAAAAAGGGATTGATTGGTAGGACACATTTTTAGACATCAAGGAATTGTGAATTTAGCATTGGAGGGAAGTGTTTGGGATAAAAACCACAGAGGAGGACGAAGAGATGGATACAGTAAGCAGATTAAGACCGATGTAGGTTGCTGTTCTTATGTGGAGTTGAAGAGGTTTGTTCAGGATAGGGTATTGTGGAGAGCTGCATCAAACCAGTCTCAGGATTGAAGACCACCACAACAACAGGCCTATTCGTGTTCTCTGTGTAATTTATTTGTATATATGTTGCTCTCATATGCCATATGATACATAAATAATGGGAGATGAATGATCAAGAAACAGCTTTACACTTTATGCTTTCTAAATAAACTGGCATGTAAAATGTATCAAGTTCTACACATGATCAGCTTGAATAATTTCTTTGGAAATACAAATTGCTACCAGATTATGTATCTGAATAGTATAGGCCTATTGAGAACCTGTCACTAAAGGGGTTAACAGTTCATTTTACTTACTGTTAGTTGATAGCATTTATTCACTAACAGTTTTTATTTTCTGTCAATTTAAAAACTTTTCAGCAAAAAACTAAGCAAGTAAAAAACTGTTTCTCAATGTATTTTTCTTTAACTTGTTCAACAATCTTCTCCAACAAAACTGCAATCTTTAATTTTTCTACGAATATGATCACGATACGGTACTGAAATTTGTATATATATATATATATAAATAAATTATGTTCACCATGAAGATTTGTTTACATTTCTAATTCTTTCTGCTTCTGTTGTTCATCGCACTGTTGTCAACATCAAATGCCAGTTGCATATGTAGTCCTATGAACCTTAAAACCACATCTCCAGGGAAAGAAACATCACTGAGGGAGACCTCATTTGATGTACAGCTATAGAGAGGTAGACTATAAAGCAGTCTGCAGCCCATCTGGTGTTACCGATGGAGGATGAGTACCGGGTACTCTAGTGAGATGTAGCCTACCCACAACTTTCAATGAAGTCACTTCAGAGGGGGGCGTACCTGGTTTCCAGACGAACTATCATGGGCCTACTTTCTCTTCTGAAGATACTAAAAACAAGTTTTATCAACCAACCAGTAAATCCAATGTAGATTTATATTCTCCCAAACACAGTCTCTGCATTAAATCTTACTTACAGTGTGGCAGCATATTGTCCTAATATAGGCAACAAAATTTTCCCTATGTACGCTAAAAGAACAATATACTGACCAGACAAGGGTAGGGCTATATACAAGAACCAATACCGTACAAATTATTTCATGGGCAGCACAAAATATTATTACCCTTATTCTATGTGACTAGTTTTTCAAAGAGCATTCAACAATCAGACAAAAATCAGCAAACAACATTGCCACCTCTGCAAGTGCTACAATTTCACCCGCATTCTAAGATGAGTGATTAAGAACCACATAGGCCCATCAGGATGAAGGCTCAGCATCAGCAACGGAAAAGAAATGGTATAGTAAACACAAACTAGTCTAGTTTTACTGAGTGAGATCTGTAGTGGATGCAGTAAAAGTGTTCCAAGCAAACAAAAAGGATGTAACCAACATTGAGCCTAGTTCCCAACTAGCCAACCTAGTTTAGAAGCTTGGCACACCACAGGCAGGTAAGGCTTTTGTTAAAGCAACGAAAATTTACTTGAATCTTAAAGAGTCCGTATACCATTCCATGTAGGTATTATTTTTCTCCCTTTTTTTCAAATGGAAATTTCAGTACCATAGGTAGGTAAATATTGTATTACTTTCTCTGCCCCTTTCGATCAATAGTCCACATCAACATTGCTTGACAGCTCCTGTCGGGTTGCAGCTACTTTAAATCCCTCAAATTCTAAATTGCGCATCCCATTCATCATAAGCTCGTGTCTTACAAACGAAACGATAGTCATGTTGTTACAGGCAACTAAATTATTGCCGTCAAGAATTGAAGCACAAGAACACAGGCTCCACTCTACATTAATAATCAAGCGAGATTTTTATTCTTAAGCGTGAATTCCACGTTTTTAGTGATGCGATGAAAGCTAAAATGGCGCAGTTCGAGAAACCATTATATACAGACTATACTGCTCAAAATTGCACCGTTTCAATGTAGTCACGCCTTTGAACTTGCGAATTCCACTTTTTTGTAAAACAGGCACTGACACAACCAGAAAGCTAATCAACATATCGTTACTACACAAGTAACAATGTAAACATTTTCACACAAAAATTTCATATTCTAACATTTGGCTTACCCAAAGAAAGGGTCTTCCTCAAAATCTCCCATCAACGATCCAAAAAGCGACATCGCACTTAAATTTCACTTCACAAACTTACAAAATTCACTTGCTTAATGGAAAAAATCTCTCGCCCACACACTCACACTGACTCGTTCGTTGTTCGACTGATCGAAACTTCGTAGTCGTACTGACGATTTCTCTAGAATGCGTCAGAGCGTACTCGTGTCGAGATGTAACACAGCATCATAGATGCTTGAAACGTCAAAGATAGTGTTGCAATAATTATAAGATTTTTACCTAAAATAAAATCGAGGCAGTTTTATAAACAACAGTAGAGGTCATTAAAACACAATTTTGACGTATTGTATTTCCTGCTAACACACAGATAGTTGTCGGCTGATGTAGGTAACAAACAAACACGTCACCAATGTGTTCTGTAAATTGAAGGCAAAATGCCGAGTGTCATGGAATAGCAGTAAAAGCTAAATATCAATTTCTGTTAAGCTTTCTTTTGCTCTGAAATAGAGCTTCTGGGCTAGTGAGAAATTTCCTGTTTTGTTGGTCCACTGACATGTATTAATTTCCGAACGTGACTTCTAACCTAATCCGTTGGTTATGTCGAGCGCGGGTAGAGAGACAATTCTATAAAATCATTGTCGATATTTAATGAAAGTAAGTTGGAGTGTAAATTACTGGTGATAAACCAACACTTGAGATTTTTGTGCCCGTTATCGTTAATTTTGATTGTACTTGTAGGTTCTTCAGTTTTGAAGAAATGGGGACAGAAGAAACCAACAATGTTCGCCACCAAGAGGCAAACCACACAGTTGCTGCCAAGCCGAAGTTTATGAAACTGTCATCCTATGTTTTGGCACTAAGACCTTGGTCCTTAAGCGGGTCCTTAATGCCTACGTTATTGGGTTGTGCGCTATCATACAAATGTGGATACTTCAGTTGGGTTATACTATTACTGACGTTGTACACTGTTGTGACAGTGCATGGTGCTGGAAACGTTGTGAACACATACTTCGATTATGTAAAGGGTATAGATGGACGAAAGAGTGATGATCGTATCCTTGTAGACCATATTTTGTCAAAAGATGAAGTCGTCACACTTGGTGCAATGTTGTATGCAGCAGGTTGCGTTGGTTTTATTTGTTTGGCAGCAGTTTCACCGGCAAAAATGGAACACTTGGCTTTGGTGTATTTTGGTGGACTATCAAGTTCATTTCTGTATACTGGTGGAATAGGATTGAAGTACATCGCCTTAGGTGATGTTATAATACTCATTATATTTGGACCAATATCAGTGTTGTTTTCCTTCATGTCCCAGACTGGACATGTCGATTGGGGAACAATTTATTATGCAATTCCATTAGCTTTAAATACAGAAGCTATCTTACACAGCAACAATACAAGAGATCTGGAAAGTGACAGTCGTGCTGGAATTGTAACGCTTGCTATATTGATTGGACAAACAGCCTCACATATTTTGTATGCTTTTCTTCTGTTTACCCCATATATTTTATTTGTTGCTTTAGGTCTTAGATACTCTATGTGGTTCCTGTTACCACTTACAACATTACCTGCAGCTTTTCGCATTGAAAAGCATTTCCGCTGCTTGGACACTATTCAGACAGTACCAAGAAAGACTGCAAAATTAAATTTGTATTTTGGTTTTTTATATGTTCTTGCCTGCAGTCTGGTAGATGCAAATCATATGCCATTTCTTCACTGATCTACGACTCAATGTAATGTTACAACAGTCACACTTTTATGAAAAGTGTATTGCTGATATACATTCTGGGTACAATAGGGCCTATCGTTGGTTGATCAGCACAACACAGGTTTTTTGTAATTGTTTCTAAGTGCTTAGGTTTTTTATTAACTAAACAAATGATCTACTGATGGTACCATATTTGGCTTAGAATTATATTTGTTTTTTTAAAATGTGCAACAGTCTCTTAACAGTTGTTAGATGGAAGTGAAAGGCATTTCACACACTTTGCCTGCTGCTCAGGCCTACAACATTTCAAAATAGTCATTTCCAATTACCCCAGAAACACTGTCTTGAGTTATGGACTAATATATATATTTGCAATAGTGCCAGTACAGTTCCCTGTAACATCATTATGAAAATAGCTGTTAAGAGGCAAATGTTGATACAAAGTTTCTCCTTGTATTAACAACTCTGCAGAAATTTAGGTTGCCCTTTTTAAAAGCACAAATTTTTATTAATATTCAAAACTCCTCCAAAGGTGTTCATGGAGAAAGTTATGTTCTGTGTACAAGAAGCTACTGTTATATTGTTTGGCTGATATTGGGATTTGTACTGAAATATGTAGTAGAGTTGTGACAATACTGGACAAAGTGTGATGTGAATTAATGGTAAACCCAGAATGAAGAATGACATGCATTCAGTAACTAAAAAGAATGAACTCTTCATATCTCTCTATATAGTGGTAGCTTACGTCTATCACAGTTTATGAGCATGCGTAGATGCAGTCGTAATGTGTTTGACAATAAGGACCAAGTTAGGTATAAGTGTGCTATGCAGGACTTCATTTCAACACAGAATTACCTCATATGCCTAAATATCAATATTAAGAGCAGCTGCTTTCAGAAGTTTCATTGAATGAATATGTGCTAATGTAATCAATGTTGTGTCTGTATGTGGCAACGTATGAAGACTAATATTTAAATATTTAGATGTTCTATTTTGAAACATTGCCAGTGTGTGTAGTGCATTGTTCTTTTTTATATTGGGATTTGAGTACTTAAAAGAGTATTCAATTATTTTATGATCTGCAGCTGTATAACTACAATCAGAATAAGCTGATACAAAGTTTTGCCTAGATAACTTAGCTGCAGTATTACAAATAACATAATGTGATTGACATGCTGTGAATATGTCTTTGTTTTGGCAATCAGTCAACTATGGCATCAAACATTTGTTTATAGACTAAACAATTGAAAATGTATTGTACCCTGGAAGAATTTTGATACTGCATATCTATGCCATTGAAAGTTTATTCATCTAATTTAAAGCCAGTTTCTTTTTCTGAATTGTAGTAATTCCTTTGAAGTACTGTGCTATGCTTTGGAAGCGAAAGCGAAGATGCTGTGTTCACTCTTATGTTTATACAGCTTCTTAGCTGAATGGTGCTTGATGAACGTATTTACCATATAAATGAAAATGTGTTTATTGTAAGCTTCTTACTCATATTGTGTGTGTGTGTGAGAGAGAGAGAGAGAGAGAGAGAGAGAGAGAGAGAGAGAGAGAGAGAGAGAGAGAGGGGGGGGGGGGCATGGGTAACCCACACCAAATAGACATTTTGTTGTGTCTGTCCTTTTTTATTTATTTATGTAATAAGTCTTCAGGAACTATTTAGTCAATATAAACTTTGTTTTATACCTAATCTGAAAATACAGTGGTACCAGTACTTATCTAAATGTCAGTTCATTCAGAAATTAAGCTTTAATTGAAATGAATCTTTTTACAGTGTTATTAAGAAATATAAAAAATGATGTCTTACTGGTGAGTTATGGATATATCATAATTCAATAGCTCATGCTAGGCAAACAAGGATATGAACAGACTGGAACTTCAAGGTTGTGAAAGTCATAAATGTTGATGGGAAAAGAATGTAAGTGCTTTATTAGAAATAACAACTATGTAATGCTAAGTTGCTGTCCTTTGCTCTGTTCAGATAATTCAATTGCTCTTTTCTAGTACCAGTGTAACCCAAAGATCTTTGGTGTTGCTCTCCATGGAAATTCTTTATCCCAACAAATTTAAGGTAATTTACAAGAATGCTTGCAGTCGAAGTAGCTTGGTCTGAAATGATATATATCGAACATACAACTGAAAATTGATTGAGTATTCTGAACCGGAGATTTGGGTGCTACGCACCTTGACGTACTTAAAAATTCTTGTTTGATCTATACCTAACCTAACTTTCACTTTAAAAAAGTTTCTGTAATGTAGCCTTAAGAAGGTTAGGTATAGGTTAAACAAGAAGTTTCGCTTTTAGTAAATGAGAGCACATAGCGCCCGAATGTACAGTTCAGAACCACTAAATTGATTTACAGTTGCACATTATATATATATATATTTCGTGTAATTTTATTTTATTTTATTTGTTTCTATCGACGAGCCGGTCCTTTTGGTAAGTCATCTCTTTTCTATTTTTTTATATATATATATATTAGCATTTCAGGCCGACTACTTAGATTACAAGTGTTCTTGGAAATTACCAAATTTATTTCTTGTTTCCCTACTGTCAACTTAGCTAATCTGTTTGTTTATTTACGTCCACCATTTACTCGATTGTTACTTGATCAGATCCTGATATTTTCTATTTCATTTTTCCCCCTTAATATTAATAGCAGTCAACATTATTTTTAGCATTTGGCTACAATTCTTATTTCTTATCTTACGCTATATCTTGAACAATTTATTTGCTGGTTATTGAATATAAACCTGTTCTAATTATCAGGTGCATACCCGTATTTACTGTATTCTCAGTTTAGATCTTTGTATGATCATCTGTTTTACTAGTGCCTTCTTAGTTCTCTGAAATTTAAACAGATGTTATTGAGTTATATTCTTTCACTGATTTGTGACACCGAGAGACTTCCCATTACCACGGTTTCTACATTTTAACACCCTGTTTTTATTATGACTAGAGAACAATATGTTCATTCTAAAACATGAGGAAAAATTAGTCTTATTTGTCATTGTTGAGCAAAATATATGAATGGACTTTGCTGAATAGAGATTTGTTGTATTTAATATTATGTTGTTGGTTTGAATGAGTTGTGGAAATTTTGCTGTGTTTGCAGCTCATATAGGTGTTCTTTTTTTTTTTAATAAAAAGAAATATTACCATATATATTGGAAAAAATTTACTCTTTTTGACTTGACTGGGGGTAGTACCATGTATGTTCATTTATTCACTTCCGTTAAACAGAAGACACTAATGGGACTTAAATATGTGTACAAAATTTGTGCATAATTTCTGTAAGTTTTAAACAAAGTATAAACATGTGTTTTCAAGGGATTCATGATCCAATTATAAGAAAATGTAAATAAATGAAGGAAAGTACAATGTATGTGTAATTTTATTGTTTCTGCCAGTGATCAGTCACTATGAGTCAGAACTTCTAACATGAAGTTATACACACAAGTAAATGTTAATTTGCAGGTTGTAAAACTGTGAACAAAAAAGATTAACTGACTAATCATGACGATGTTTACTGAACTAGATTAAATATATTCAGATGTATGAAATATCCATAAGTGAAAGTATTAACTCTGGAGGAAACACTTCACTAGGAGGAGGTACATTGTCATGGTTAGCATATAAACTTGCATTAATTTCTGTACGTTCACAATTTTCATTGAGCTAATTCATGGATTGAACAAATCCAACCTCTTCTTGCAAACCTACTTGCATTTGACTAACCCCCCATAATAAGCTATGTACTTTCTTGTAGTATGTTGGAGAGTGATTAATAATGTGCAAGGATAGTGATAAGAGTTCCACTTTGTTGTGGTAATTATTAGCATGTGTGAAGTAATTTAAATGTAATTTCCTGGTAGAAATGTAAATATTTGTATTTGGGAGAAGGATATAGGTCCTTCATCCTGAAAGGTCCACACATTGCTACAACTCATTTGATTCTGTTTCTGCATTAAAATTTGCAAGTAACTGTAAGTTGTTCATACTTTCCCACCATAAATGTGTTGGTTTACTCCTTCATGCACTCGATGAAATATGTTAGAAACTGATGGCACATATCACAAAAATTTTTTCTACTTGTAAACACCTTTGCATAGTAATTGCCAGTACTTGATTTCTTAATGATTCCCTGAAAAACATTTGTACCACAGCCAAAAAAGATATGCCTTCAAAACTGAAATACAGGTAAGGTCTGTGATTCAATGAAACAGTAGGGAATGCAGTTTTTGCTTCTACAAAATAATAATAAAAATTTTGTTTGAATGATACTTTTTATTAGGTTACTTGTGTATACTTTATTTTATTTGCAAGTTTTAACATAATTTTCTTTTATAAATACAAAAGAAGCTTATTTATAATATAGTAAGGACAGTTTACAACTCACACAAAGATGTGGCGACAGGCACATACAAAAGACGCACACGTACAACACTTTCAGCTATCGGCCAAGGCCTTCTTCAGAAAATAGAACACTCACACAGTCATACAACCATCACCTCCGGCTGCTGCACATCGATTCGCATTCGATGTGCGGCAGCCGGAGGCGATGGTTGTATCACTGTGTTGTGTGATTGCGTGAGTGTTCTATTTTCAGAAGAAGGCCATGGCTGGATAGCTGAAAGTGTTGTATGTGTATCTTTTGCATGTGCCTGTCATAGCTTGTCGCCACGTCTTTGCGGTGAGTTGTAAACTGTTCTTACTATATTATTAATTCCAACGTGGACTTTCCATTATTATATAAATAAGCTTATTTTGCAGAAGTTACTTCATTAGAAACATGTCTACTTGCATGCGGCTTTCTACCCCCCTAAAACACATTTACCACATAAGATTTCAATTGTAGGCCTATACCTGAATTTTATGAACAAGTCTTAACCCTGTTTATCACATTTGTTGTTACTATTGATCTTGCTTTGATCAGTTTTTGATACTTTTCTTCAGCCATTGACTCTTGAGTTTTGCTTACTGTGTTACTGATTGTTTGCCTTGCTCTGGCCTGCTCTCAGTCTCTAGTTCGTCTACTAGCTGTAGAATGAACTTTTTTTATGATTTGCATCTACTGACACCGTGCCCAAGATAAGATTGAAAATGGACCTATTCACTGGACATCTCTAAAATAGTTAGTCTCTTTCTCTCTCTTTTAACATATCTATTATTTTGTTGGATGTTTAAACTCGAAACCAGTAGGCCAGATTTTTTGGCAGAAGTCCACAGTTGATTGCATTATTCTACTGTACTGTGTTTTTTGTATACTGTTTTTTTGGGGGTGTAAAATGTTTGTTCTCTCTTTCTTTGGTAAAAATTTAAATGTATTCTCAGTTTCTTATCAGTCACAGGAAAATCTCTCTTCATCTCACTTTAAATACTTAAATAATAAATTATCTCCTGACCAGCATGTGAATTCTGTTTCTCCTAATGCATCATCACACATTCCCTTAGCCATATAGCAAATAATTTCCAATTCTTTACATACCCAAACATTCATTTTCTAAAAATATGTATATCACTGAGTGATGACTAACTTACTGAAAGTTAAAAATGTTAAGATGCTCCTGTCAAATTGTGTGATATGACGAAATTTCTCATAATGCTAATATTTTCAGGAACATTATTTATCATCATTGTCATTTTGAAGTGTTTTATTTATTTATTTATTTCGCACCATCTTGGTCATTTTAATTTGGAGATTCTATTACCGGTACTAAAGTTACATAACACCAGTGTGAGAATAAAACCATGTGAATAGCCACATTCTCATTAATGTTAATGTGGTCATGTTAATGGAAATTACTCTCCTAGAATAATTAAAATTTGTTAAATTTGCAGAGTACTGCACCCTGACCCTCATTTCACCTATTTTGGTATCTTTGTTTAACTGTTTGCAGTTATTTCTACACATCACAGTATATTTTATCCTTTGATAGACATTAAAGTTCAGTAACAAACTCCCATTATTAACTTAATTAATATATAATTACTTTTGCAGGCAATATTAATAATTGGTGGAGCACCTTCTACATGATCTTCATCTGCAATCATACTTTTGTAGCTCTTCATGTGAAGATTTCCCAAAAAGCCTTTTTACTATACAACTTTATGGATGAAGCCATACACATACGTTTACTGTTTACAGAGCCAGTGTAAGGCCTAAGTGGCTGTCGAGGGCAAAAAAAGGGGCACCAGAATTCTTAGTGCAGCATTTTTATGATATGCCAGTTGAATGTGTATAACACAATTGAAAATATTAGAGTAAACATGGTTGACAGATGAACTGTCATTGCTTTAGGTATCATTTTTAGCCATTCATAGTATAAAATTAAACTTCATTTAAGTCACAGTTTGATTGGGTTCAAATTACACCAAATGCCTACCTTAACAACAAATACAATATTACTTCAGGATAAGAATTATATTATACACTCCTATGTGTCAAAGTGGAAAATATGATTGGAATGTCAATAATGAAGGATAGGTAACAACTCACCAAAAAGACCCGCTGAACTGCTGATAGGCATGAAAAATAGACAATCACATTCGCACAACTAAATTTTCGGCCATGGCCTTCATCAGAAAAAGAAACACATACATTCACACAATCACTCAGACAACTATGCACACTCAACAATCATGTCTAGCTGTTCCAGTGCCACAAGCATCTTGACTGGAGGTGATGAGTGGAGGGGAAGGATGCCGGGTAAGGATGGGGGTGGAATGTTTCACAGGCTCTGATAGGCAGGAGTGTGAGATGCGGCATTGAATACAATGAAGGGAAGGGGCAGGAGAGGATAATAGCGAGGTGTGGAGGAGTGTGGGCAGGGAGTGGGGGGGGGGATTGAAATAAGGAAAACTGGAAAAAGTAAGTAATTGTGGCTTATTGTAAGGGATGACATGAATTGTAGGGATACAGGATAATGAGTGGGGAGGGAGGGGGTGTATAATGTTAGGCATAGGGTGTAGGTATGTCAAGTTATCTTAGGTTGAGGCAAGGTTGGTTGCGGAACCATAAAATGTGTTGAAGGGACAACTCCCATCTGTGCAGTTGAGAAGAGCTGGTGGTGGTGGAGGGGAGGATCCAGCAGCCATTAAAGTCCAGAGTGTTATGTTCATCCACATGCTGTTCCACAGGGTGGTCCATCTTGATTTTAGCCACAGTTTGACGGTGACCATTCATGCTGATGGACAGGTGGTTTGTCTTCATACCAATATAAAATGCTGTGCAATGATTGCAGCAGAGTTGATAAATCGCATGGCTGCTTTCACAGGTTGCCCATTCTCTGATGGGGTAGGATAAGCCTGTGACAGAATTGGAATAGGAAGTGCTGCATGGGTGGATTGGGCAGGTAAGGGGCTGGGATTGGGGTGGCATATGGATGTACTAGGATGTTGAAGTTGAATGGGTGCAGATACCACTTTAGGAGGGGTCGGATGTCTCTCATTTCAGCCTATGAATACAGAGAAGGCCTTTATTTCTTTATTGATTTTTTCCTTCCCACACCTACTGTTGCTACACAATCCAGTATGTTTTAAATCTCTTCCCCTCTCCTCAATAATAAAAACACACACACATACCTGTATATTTTCCATATCCCAGCCTCTGTCTGAATCATTTTCCCATCATTTCTCTCCTCTTAATACTTTTTGTATTTTTATCTGTTTGTGAATACTTTTTTGTACCCTTGCTTGGCTTTACATGATTTTACATGTATGTGCGCGTTTGAATGCATTTTCACATGTTAGTTCTCATTTTGATGTATTGGTGGGCAATTTGCTGTATTGTTACTCATTTGTAGCTATTGTGTTAGTTTGTATTTTTCTGTACCAGTGTATATTTTTGGTTTCATATTTTCATGCACCCTTTCCATCTATCCATCATGTCTCCTAACCTCCTAATGCCTTCATCTGCCTATTTCTCGATTATTTCACATTTTCCAACAGCATCCCTATTCCATCTTTCTTTCTGCACCAGTTCAGAAGAGTTTCCATGACCTTGGCCAAAACCCAGTCCCACATTATATTTCTCCAATGCTGCCTAAACCATGGAATTCCTGTCTTTGGATCCCATCCCTCCTTCAACAATGAGCTTCGCCTTTTAAGATTCCACCAGTCCTTGTGCCTCACACACCTAGTACTCCAAAAACACATCTCTACAGCACAGGCATCCCTGAACCATCTTTGCTCCATCAGAAAGATATTGCTAGTGTGCAATCCCCACTACATAAATCCTGTATTCCAAATTGGAGGAGCTTTCCAGACACCTATAAATTATCCAGCCTGCTGACATCCTATTGCAGCCTTGATGCACCACTAGCCAACCAATATTGCACTAGTGTTCCTCCCTGTGAACCTCTCATAGCACCTAGACTTTGCCTTACAGATCTTTTCCACTTGTCATATTCCTCAAAACTCCCATCCAACAATCCACAGTACCCAAAGCCTAAACAGACCGAGAATTCTGTTGTTAACGTTTCTGCCAAAAACCTCAACCCCACCCAAGTTTCAATGCTATCCAAAGGTTTCGCCTTCAGCCCCACAATGTTGGACTTGTCGAAGACCACATCTCCTTCTGCCAATCCCTACAGCGGAAGAACTACTTCACCTCCAATCAAAGCCAATCTAACTCCAACATTGAACCCTGCCACTCCCAGTTCATATCACCATCCAATCGCACCCCCTCGCATCCACCTAACTACCCTCTGGTCACCTTCCAGGAATTCCTCACTTCCAACTTGGCATCACCATCCTTCCCAAAGTCCCTTCCTAAGAATACCAACCTTTCAGCAGAAGAAGAGACAGCCTTACACAGCACAGAAACAGATCCCAACCTAATCATCCTTGCTGCAGACAAAGGTTCCACCTCTGTTGTGATGAATCACATTGATTACATGACAGTGGGCCTACTTCAGTTGTCTGATTCCTCCACCTACAAGTTGTGCCATGACGACTCCATCCTAAAAGTCCAAAATGACTTACAATCCCTGCTAAAAATATGACCCTTCCCAGAACCTCTTCACCAAATCCATCTCACTTCAACAACATCCCACATACCTACACGTTACATGCTCCCAAAAATTCATAAACCTAACAATCCTGGTTGCCCAATTGTGGCTGGTTACTATACTCCAGATGAAAGAATTTCAGCTCTTGTTGACCAGCACTTCCAACCAATTGTTCGAAACCTAGTCCCCCACTTCCTTGATTCTCCACCATCCCCACCCCTTTACCTCCTGGATCCTTACTTCTCATTGTTGATGCCACTTCGCTATACACCAATATTCCACATGCCCACATTCTTGCGGCTCTCAAACACTACCTTTCTCAATGTTTTTCAGACACCAAGCCTGATACTTCACTCATTATATCCCTTATCAATTACATCATAACAAACTATTACTTTTCCCTTGAAGAAAAAGTATACAATAAAATCTGGGGTACATCCATGGCACCTTCCCATGCCAACCTTTTTATGAACAATCTAGAAGAAACCTTCCTAGCCTTCCAAACTCCTGGTCTGGTTCAGGTTAATTGATGATATTTTCATGATTTGGACTCAGGTCCAGGACACCCTATCCTTTTTCCTTCACACCCTCAACTACTCCCCCCATCAGTTTCACATGGTCCTTCTCAACCCAGCAAGTCATCTTCCTGGATGTTAACCTCCACCTCACTGAAGGCTCCATCCACACCTCCGCCCACATTAAAACTACTAATTACCAACAATACCCTCACTTTCACAGCTGCCCCACACGCCACATAAAAAAATCCCTGCTATACAGCCTTGCCCGTCATGGACAGCAGATTTATAATGATAAGTCCCAAACCCAATATGCTGAAAGCCTCACAAAGGCCATCACAGACAGACATTACCCTCCTCATCTAGGCCGCAAACAGATTCCCTGTGTCATATCCGCACTCGCCACCAATTCTCGCTCAATGCCCAGTAATCAATCAGTAACAAAGGAGTGTCCTTGTCACTCAATACTACACCACACTGGAACAATTAAATCACATCCTTCGTCAGGGTTTTGATTATCTGTCATCATGTCCAGAAATGAGGCACATTCTACCCCAGATTCTTCTAATCCCTCCACAACATCCTAGTCCATCCCTGTGCCACTCGCAGAACCGACTCCCTTACCACAGGGATTATATCCCTACCCCACCAGGTGTTGGGCCACCTGTGAAAGCAGCCATGTGATTTACCAACTCTGGTGCAATCATTGGACAGTGTTTTATATTATGGCGAACCAGCTATCCATCAGTACAAATGGACATTCTCAGACTATGGCAAAAAGCAAGATGGACCACCCTGTGGCACAGCATGTGGCTGAACACAGCACTCTTGATTTCAATGGCTGCTTTACTACCCAAGCCATCTGGATTCTCCCCTCCACCACCAGCTCTTCTGTACTGCACAGATGGGAATTGCCCCTTCAACACATTCTACAGTCCCACTACCATCCTGGCCTCAACCCAAGATTACCTGCCATCCCTACACTCTGACTAACATTATCCCCCCCCTCCCTCCCCATTCATCATCCTGTATCCCTCCAAATCATGTTTTCCATGTCGCCCCTTATAATAGCCCCTAATTTGTTACTTTTTTATTTCATTTATTTTACTTCTCTTTATTATTATTATTATTTGTTTCAGTTCCCCCCACTATCTCCCCACATTCCTCTACACCTCCCTATTATCCTTTCCTGCCCCTTCCCTTCACTGTATTCAATGCTGCATCACTCCCGCCAACCGCACCTGCGGAATATTCCGTCCCCACCCTTACCTAGCATCCTTCCCCCTCCACTCCTCTCCTCATTCACAATCAAGATGTTTGTGGCACTGGGGAAGACAGACATGATGGTTGTGTGTGTGTGTGTGTGTGTGTGTGTGTGTGTGTGTGTGTGTGTGTGTGTGTGTGTGTCACTGTTTATATGTATGTGGTTTTTTTTTTTTTTTTTTCTGATGAAGGCCATGGCTGAATATTTAGTTGTGTGAATGTGATTGTCTATTTTTTGAGCCTGTCAGAAGCTCGTTGAGCCTTTTTACGGTAAGCTGTTATGTCTCCTTCATTATTGACATATGTGTTAAAGGATATGCTTCGTGTGTCGTCATCACATTTGAAGACTATACTGCACTTTTCTCTGCAATTACTTCATTGTTCAAACTTTAATGTAATTTAATAAAGAATAAAACAGTACAATTTGCTGCACAGTTCTTCAACTGTGTCATTAGAAGTGGAGGACGAAAACGGACAGATAATTCAAGGGATTGAGGTCAGGCAAATAATTTATAGTTACTTGTGAAACATGATAGCAAAACAGGCTGACAGTAACTACAATATAATTAGGTTAGTCTACAGAGTTCCATATATCCACTCTCCCAATCCTTCCACCACCCTTAAGAAACAACTACAAAGGAATGCCTCTTGTCACACAATAAGACCTCGGGTTGGAACAACTGAATCACATCCTCCATTAGGGCTTCGGTTATCTATCGTGGTGCCCCCCTTCCCCACTCTCCCCTCCGTAAACTGGTGTTATATCATCCAGCCATCCTCCATAACATACTGTTTCATTCCTCTGATAGTCCCAGTCTCAACCCTTTGCCATAGGAATAATATCCCTGTTGAAGACACAGATACAAAATGTTACCAATCCAGCCTCCCAGCACTACTTCTTCCAATCTTGTCATAGGTTTATCCTACTCCATTAGAGGCCAAACCACCTGTGAAAGCAGTCATATCATCATTTCACACCTTTTTATAATGGTATGAATGCTTACCAGAATGTCCCACCAGGATAAATGCAACCAAAAAATTGTGTTTGAAGCAATGTGGAGCACTCTGAGGCACTGCATGCAACAGAACATGCTTCATGATGTAGACTGTCTGATTTCTCCATCCTCCACCAGATTTCCTGAATGATGTAAATGAGAGTCAGCCTTACAGTACATTTTCAAGTCCCACAGTCATTCTGACGTCAACCTGTGGTAACCTTCACCCTACACTTTCTGCCCCCCCCCCCCCCCTCTAATCTGTCACCTTCTCTTCCTCATAATTCACAGCTTTCCAACTTCATTGTTTGCTGCTCTGAGCCAACTCGCCTTTCTCTGCTCCTATCCTATTGTTCTCCCTTCCGCCCCTCACTTACCCTCAGCCTCCAAACGTGGCATCTTGCAACATTATCCTCTCAATCCCATACCACATTATTACTTCCATTTGCATGGCTCACCATAATTCTGGTTCAGCAACCATAGACTAGAGGTCATATGTGCAAAAAATGTATTTGTATGAATGTGTGAGTTTTCTATTCCTGAGGAAGGCTTTGGCCAACAGCTGGATTTTCTGATTGTCTTTTCATCATGTCTGCTTGTGGTCATGAGTAGTCTTTGGAGTTAATGTCATTTCATAATATTCTTCCTTTGTTTCATTGACTGCTTGCTACATGTTCAGACTGTATAACATTAAAAATAAGCTATACCCTGTCTTGCTCAGTTCTTGGTAACTACCACTCTTTCATGTCTGTCAGTTCTCTTTCTGTTTAGTCCGCATGTCAAGCTGGCTGGAAATTATGCCTTCATTTTACTTCAAGAACAACTACAGTTTCATATTTACAGAATATATGACTTCAACTGCGAATGGGCAAAGTGGAAAATGTGTACCCAGCCGGGATTCAAACTCAGGTCTCCTGCTTTCTAGGTTGTTGCGCTGACCTCTACACCACTTGGGACACAGTGATCACCGCACCTGCAAGGACTACCTAAGTACGCCTCCCACTAGACACAAATTTCTAGCTTCACCGTGCCCAAGTGGGAGGCGTACTTGGGTAGGCCTTGCAGGTGCAGTGATCACTGTGTCCCCAGTGGTATAGGGGTCAGCGCAACTGCCTAGAAATCAGGAGACCCGGGTTCGAATCCCGGCTGGGTACACATTTTCAGCTTTGCCCATTCACAGTTGTAGTCATATATTCTGTGAATATGAAACAATAACAACTGCAGGATCAGAAGTGACATGTTCTTTTGGAACAGCACCACATGTATATAATTAGTTTCTTCTACACTGGAGCCATATGTCCAGTATGGTGGAGATTTTAAATTGTCCAATGTCCTGGGCACATGGTTACAGTGTAGTATTTTTATATTTTTTGCTTTCATCAATCATATTAAGTATCTTGTCTGATATCCAAGGATTCTACAATTTCTTGTCATTTTACTTATTTGATTCCATTGATTTCACTATTCCATCTCTCAAAGCTGACTATTCAACTTCTACTGTGATACTTTTTTCTTTTTCTTTATGTCAGTAGTTGCCTAATGCTCACTTTGATACTCTCAACCTCAGTTCCTTTCAATTTATGCAGGCCCCTACCTTTCTGCAGTTTATTCAGTTTTCATGTACAATTGGTAACCAATAAGTAATGGATTGTGTCCGCAGCTGCCCAGGATGTCTTAACAATTTAAATCTTTGTTCCCAATTCTATTTGTCTCGTAATCAATCTGGAACCTACCAACATATCCTGGTCTCTCTCAACAATGGAAGGTCCAGTAAGGAATGTTAATATGTAGATAGAGAACAACTCACCGTAAAGATGAACGTTGAGCTGCTGACGGACACAAATAAGACACACACACAATTCTAAATTTTCGGTCGCAGCCTTCCTCAGAAAGAGAACACTCATCCACACACATCAGCCATCTCTGGCCGTCCGATGCAGTCTTCTGTTGGGCGGCCAGAATTTGAATTGTGTGTGTGTGTGTGTGTGTGTGTGTGTGTGTGTGTGTGTGTGTTTATTTGTGTCTGGCAGCGGCTCAACATTCGTCTTTATGATGAGTTGTTCCCTGGTCTCTATCGCATATACAACCTTCTTTCATGATTAAATTATTTTCTGTCCAAAATTCAATCAGGCAGCTTCCTCCTTCATTCTTTTTCCCCAGTCCATATTTACTGCCTATTTCTTTTTCTCTTTCTTTTCTACTAGCAAATTCCAATCCCCCATCCTCTGTTAACTGTATGAAGCTTGTACCTCACCATACATTTTTTTTTTTTTCAGTCTCATTATCCACTTCAGAGCTAGTATGCTTGAGAGGTTATTTTATCGAAGAGGACAGCAACATCATTTCACTGTACAGTAGAGCCACATAACCCCAGAAAAAAGTAACTTCACTTTTCCCCTAGGTTTTAAGTTATTCATGGTTTTCTCATTGTTACAAAGCAAGGCCAATCATCCAGAATTTTGTCCCTGCAATTACTCTAAAAGCTGCTGCCGCTCTGCAAACTACAAATTTGTCTAACCTCTCCACAGATACCCCTTCACTGTGGTTGCACCTATAATAGTACCACTATCACTGAGCCTCACAAACCACCACACCTTAGCAATGTCTCAGATTTTTGGGACTGATTCTGAATTTTAAAGTGAATTCCCATCAACTTTGACAAAAAACAACTTTTTCCAAATCTGCAAAAGCCATAAATGTATATTCACTTTCCTTTAACCTGTCTTCTAATATAAGTTGTAGTGTCAGTATTGATACACATGTTCCAAAATTCCTTGTAAACCCATCTTCCTTATAGTTGGCTACTACCAGTTTTTCTTTTTTTTTAATGTCAGTAAAGAATTTGTGTTTGTATTTTGAACCATAACTATTAAACTGTCAATTCTGTAATATTTTAACAATGGAAAATCTATTGGAATGTCAGTAATGGAGGCTAGATAACAACTCATTGTAAAAAGACTCGCTGAGCTGTTGACTGGCATGAAAATAGATACAATAATCACATTCACACAACTTAAATTTTCTGCCTGGCCTTCATCAGGAACACATACATTAATGCAATTACTCAACTATACACACACAAGCACCATGTCCGGTCATTCCAAGCATTTAGACTGTGAGTGAAGTTGGGACTGGAGGGGAACAATGCTGGGTAAAGGTGGGAATGGAAACTTCCATGTTGCATGGTGGATTGTAAAGGCTCTTTTAAATTGCAGCAATGAATACGGTGAAGGGAAGGGGTGGAAACAGATAAAAGGGAGGTGTACAGGAGTGTGGGGATTTGAAACAATAAACATAATAAGGAAAAAATAGGAAAAAGATAGGCAAAAATAAATAAAAATAGAAAGTAATTAATTAAGGAGATACTGTAAGGAGTGACACACAGTCGCAAAGAAGACATGAATGGGAGAGATACAGGATAATGAGTGGTGAAGGAAGAGGGGAGGGGGGATGTTAGGCATTGGGTGTATGGATGGCAAGTTATCTTAGGTTAACCCCTCAGGGGCTCAGCTTTAATCTGCTGAGTACGAGCTTGGAGAACCCGGGGTCCTGAGCTGGTGACTGGTAAGGGCCGCAGTCCTCTAAGACCGTAAGCCCTGGCCATGCTTCAGTGACCACCACCATGAGGTGCAGTGGTGGAACGTTGCATGTTGCAGTGAGTGAGGATCTTGGCTTTATTTCCCAGATTGTGAGGATGGATGAAACATCAATCCCAAGATGTGCTGATGGGATGCATGGCTGTTGAGGTTTAACAGTCACTAGCGAGATACCTCTGGGGATTCTTCCGCACCTCAGTTGTATAAGGCTTACTCAGGCAAGTGGGGCTCTGCCTGGGTGGACTGTTTATTCCCCTAGGTGCTTGTGGGACTGAGATGGAGTCTTCACATATTTTCAAACCCAGCGAGATGGGTGTACCCACTCATCTAAGCGGTTGAGGGAGGCCAGTCCTCCTGAGACACAAATTGCTATAATGGGGTCAAGGAGTCATTAACAATTAACTTTCGAAAGGTCTCTCCTTTCTACATTAATAAGGGACTAGAAGGACTTGCAGGTTCATTAAAGTCTATTAAGGGGCTGTGGAATGGGATTTTGTTAGTTGAAATGACCAGAGCAAAGCAGGTAGACCTCCTTCTGCACTCAGCGAAGTTGGGTGAATATGACATCATTGTGGAATTACACAACACCCTAAATTCCAGCAAAGGATTGGTCATATGCTGTGACATTATGGATATTGACTTGGCAGAACTAAAACAGAAGTGGGCATCACAGGGTGTAGTAGACATTGAGCAAAGGACCCGAAGGAACAATGGAATGATAGAGAAAATGGCTACCTTCATTGTTACTTTCAATTCCCCGTCATTACAGGACGTATTATGGCAGGGTTTCTGCGTCTCAGTTAGGCTTTTTATACCGAGCCCTATGAGGTGTTTTACTTGCCAGCGGTTTGGTCATACAACACAGAATTGCAAAGGTCAACCAACCTGTGGGAGGTGTGAGAAGGCAACCAACAAATCTGGGGTTGACTGTCCCTCCCCAGCAATTTGTCTAAACTGCTCTGGAAACCACTCGTTCAGAGTTGGGTTTGCCCTATTTTTGTGGAAGAACGAAAAATACTGGAGATAAAGGTGAGATAATGTATTCCGTATGTGGACACCAAAAAATAATATAAGGTGACACAGCCTCCTGTGTTTCAACCTCCTACACCTTCCAACTCCAGAAACCCATGCCCACAGTTGATGCCTCAACGCAGGCCATCCCCATTTTCACCAGCAGCACTTGTACCTGCATGTGTACAAGCCAAATTCAGGCTAGTAGACATAGCAATACAGGCTGATCCAATGGAAGTGAAAGATGAGAGAGCTGTGGCAATCATTGAAAAGGCACCCCAAAAGGAGAGTGCCATCCCACAGGAATATGCCATTCCAAAGGAGCGCGCTCTCCAACAGCAGGGAGCTTGTAGCATTACATTTAATATTTTTTTATTAAAATTATATCTTCGATGCTTGTCACTAGCATCCATTTTCCTTGCCAATATATCTTTGATTATATTGTTTTAAAAGAGAATTTCAATTTTTTTTCTGAACAAGCTGGAGGGGAAAACAGAATTGCTCTTCATCTTTCATCTTCTTACTGTTGAGTACATCGGACATCCCTTTTTTTGATCTCTCCACATTGACTATGTAAGTGTGAGGTTATGTTATTAACAGTAATAAATATCTCAGTTTATTTGAACTAATTATTTAATTCAAAATACCTTTCCCCATTTTCACTAATTCCGGTAATTTTTGTTTCCAGCACAATCCATAAAATGATGCTTGGCCATTGTTGTGAATTGCTTCGCAATTGTGCAAGAACATTCCAGACATGACTTTCTCTTACACACAATTTGTATTGATTTTTATTTCAATGCCTGCAGTAATTCTTTCTTTCGTTAAACAAAGTTCAGTAATTTTAAAATTTTAACCACTAATTGTAATTCGAATTAAACATGATCATGAAACTTTAGCATGGGAAGCTTACCTAACCAAGCATCAGTTTACAGAGAAAAAATTAATTATTTCATACAGGTTTGACTATAGTGATATAGCTGCAATACAACCTGATTTTTTTTTTCCGGCAGGTAAAGAGCAGATTCTGCCACTTTCTTTTGTAATGCTACTCCTTTGGTGTTGTCTTTATGCTAACCACTACTACCGTTAAATTCTGATGCCGGAATCTTTCATGTTTTTCTCAGAGTAGCTCACTTCAAAATTATTATCCATTGCAATATTCCACAGTTTGTTAAATTTCAGTAACAGTACTTAACTTTAACCTTGACGACAACACCAACATAAGATAATCTTTTCACCAGAAGCTGGTGGCCTCCCAAGCAGAGTGCTCCCTAAAAGCAGAGAGCTCCACAACCTGCCCTTTCATCTTCTTCCAGCAAGAAGAAATCAAAGAAGGCTTCTCGACGTTCGGTCGAAAGCCTTCACCAGGCATCATCAAATGTTATGGCAGTTTTAACCAATGATGAGGATATCGTAATGGAGCTGGATACCTCATCACCAGACCAATCAGCCCTTCTGCCACCACTCACTCAAACAGTCTCTCACCATCTCAGCACAAAGATATGGGGAAACTAGAACTGCACCGCTAAATTGGCTACCATACTCCAATAGAAAATGAATGGATTCAGGGTTCATTTGGAAGAATTACAGCTTCTTATAAAGTACAGGCTTGGATCCATCTGTGTATATGGTAATAAAATCAGAATAGTGATTTAAAATTTTGAGAAATTTAGTTTTGTAAAAGGTGTCTGAAGTGTAAGTCTTCCTGTAGAGAGTCAACTCTAAAAGTACCCTGGGCCTTTGAAGTAGCCAGGGAGACCCTTGCTCCACCCCTGGCGTTGGACCTTAATGTCTTACACCTTTAGCAAATTAAGGCTTTCCTTTGCACAGATCTCAAATGGCCTTATGGAACAAACATTCCAATGGCTGCTGTTCAACATCGAAGGACACAAGATATTTAGGAACAGACATAGACCGGTATGCTTGATGTACATTGAGGAGATGGCGGCAAACAGAAAATGGAGGCTCACAAGCCTCTGCACATAGGCTAACAACTGGGCTTGTGTGGTATGCATCTGTTGACAGCCTGATACCTTCATGGTCTACTGAGTCTAGCATTTTCAGATAGGAATGCCTTGTGGATCCATAAACCTGGCCCCCATAGTGGAGACGGAGTTGCACAAATAACTTGTAAAATTGGAGGAGATGTGCCCTTTCGGCTCCCCAGGACCTATGGCTAACACACTTAAAGAGGTTTAAAGGCTTGATGCATCACAATTTTAATTCCTTAAGGTGTGACAACCAAGTTAGCTTTTCATCATAAGTAAGGCTGAGATATTTCACCTTGTCGTTAAAAGTGAGAGCAGTGCCCCCCAGTTTGAGAACAAGGAAATTAAAAAGAGAACAGAAGTGATTAAAATCAACACAAATGGTCTTCTCCAATGAAAACTTAAAATCTGTTCTGTTTGATCATTCCTCCAACCATCTGATCGTCAGATGCAATTGACGAACAGCCGTTGCTATGGAGAAGGGCGCACAGAAGATGGAGAAATCGTCTACAAATAGGTGAACATTGATCTGGACTTTGTACAGTGGACTTAATACTGTTGATAGGAATGGCAAAGGCCATCACACTTAAAACACTCCCTTGGGGGACACCATTCTCTTGATTAAAATGGTCAGACAAGACACTCCCACAGCACTCTCCTCGCTATTGACCAAATGTATCCAGCAGATCGGATGGGCAGGCCATACAAGATGCTCTCCTTGTACTGCAACAATGGCACAAGGAAATAATCTTCTGTTGCGTTCCTTGGGTACACAGGCATGCAATGCAATGCCTAAGGTGGTTTGCTCCCTTCCCCCTGCCATACACTGTTCTGTCCCATTGAGGGCTGTTACCTCATTTGTGACAAAGGATACCAAGATGATGTGGGAAGATCAGTGGCTGGATCTGGCGAATAATAAATTACATTCCCTAAAATCTTCAGTGCGTCCATGGCATAGTTCCTTCCACCCTCTATGAGCTGATGAAGATGCCCTCACTCGTCTTAGAATTGGACATTGTCAACTGACACATGGTTTTCTTTTACATCACAAGCAATCACCAGAGTGTGACATGTACAACACAACTGTCAATGTGACATGTTTTAACGGAATGTCTTTTATATGCTGGTCTGAGGGCAAATTTCGGTCTCTCGGAGGACCTGAAATATATTTTAGTTGACAATGAAGTGTCCGTGGGTCATGTTTTAAGAATTTATGTGACGTCTGGACTTCTTCCCAAAATACTGGGTGTGAGATTTTAATGTGTTAGTGGCTTGGTTACCCTTTAGTTTTAAGTAGTCATCGGGCCACAAACATCTGTTGATATTTTATCCTTATTCGTAGTCCCTTTTTGAAAGTTGTTTTCAGACATCCCTAAAACTTCGGTTGTACATTTAAATTTTGTAAGTTCATACAACTTGAACCATTTTATTTCCATCTGTTTACGTTTGAATATGGGCACTGATGACCTCGCTATTGACTGCCCTACAACACCAATCATCATCTTCATCTTAGGTTGAGGCCAGGATGTTTACAGGACTGTAGACTGTGTTGAAGGGACAACTCCCATCTGCGTAGTTCAGAAGAGCTGGTGGCTGAGTGGAGGATTCAGTGAAGCAACCATTGAAATCCAGAGTGCTGTGTTCAGCTGCGTGCTGTGCCACAGGGTGGTCAATCTTGCTTTTTGCCACAGTTTGACGGTGGCCATTCATCCTGATGGGCAGCTGGTTGGCTGCCATACCCATATAAAACGTGTGATGTGACTGTGATTCTACTTATTTCAGAATCCCATCACATAATTAATCATCTTCTTCATGTGTTGTTTATTGTAGTATATATTGGTAGAGGTCCTGATACTCAGTGCCTCTAATAATAGTTATTTCCAAAATTGACGTCAGTCAGACTTCTCCATGAAAATTATGCTCAGAAGAGATGAAGTATCACAGTTCAACCTTATCTGATTACTTAAATGAGAAGACAGTTCATTTATATTTGAACAATAATAGGGATTTATAGTACCCTTTGTACATCACCAGTAAACTCAACCATCTGGTTTGCACTCGTACATCCAGATATAATTACACAAATTCCTCAGACAAGCTTGGGACATGTTAACAGTTCAGGTAACTCTAGTAACTAATTACAAAACAAAACATCATCAATATCTCCACTTTCACTTTATCATCTCTTGACTCTGAGTATCCACAGAGTTCATTCGAGTGCACTGTGTCCTTTAACACGTTCGCTGCGGCTGACGCTTATAAGCGTTTCCACGGTCAACAAGCCAGTGCGGGTAACACTTATAAGCGGTGTGTTCGCTAGCTGAGTACTCAGTTTAGTTTGATCAGCTGTGCACTTGTGTTAGTACAAGCCACCAACGAAATATCACGTAACGTTTTCTTGCCTGCAGTTGTGTGTTTTCGTCTTTAGTCATCTGTGTTGTGCATTGTTTGCTGTGGTGGCAAAATAACTGACACCAGGCCTTCTAACCTGAAAAAGAGTGGGAAGAGTGAACAATATACGCTTATAAGCGTCAGACAGCATTCGACATGCAGCTAAAGCATACTTGCATTTCTATATCCAGCACCACCTCCTGTGCAGACATTATTTTTGCTGTCAGTATTACATACATGCACAACGTGAACTTACAGGTTTCGCAGTGGTATGATTTCAAATCTCGGTGCACATGCGCTTATGGGCGTCTGCTTAGAGCGTTAGCAGCCTGAACTGGTGGCCGCAACGAACGTGTTAAATATGTTTTCCATGAGAAGTAAGAGGTCACTGTCTGGGCACTCACCTGTGAAAGAAATAGCCCAGGACAGTAATATTCCAAGCAAAATAACCTCCATAAATACCCAAAACTTGTCTAGCTAGGGAAAGCATGTAGTGCTTGACACTACATTCCCCCCTCCTTAAAGACAAGATGCCAAATGATACTTGTATTTCCTTTTTAAAATATTATCTAAAACTGATATAGTTTTCCAATACATATAACTCTTTCTCTAATTAACAAGTATGAAAACAATTCTTGGAAACATTCTCAAAGCTTTCCTTTTTTTTTTCCTTCTTAGTAAACTGATTTGCAAAGCAATCATTAGCTTCATCTCTTGACACCTGACTGGATTACCTATGTTAGGGATATAAGGAGTTATTACTCTTGGAAGTTCAAACTTTCCAAGTAATCAATCGTAAATAAACGAAAAAATTTAAATTAACGTCTTACTAATTCTAAATCTGGATCTCAGTGTGTAAATTCTGGCCCCTAGGAGGTTTATCTGTCAATATGAAGCACACTTCTCATTTCCATCTAATCTGGAAATCACGTCATTCTATCCTACGTGAATAAGTCAACTGGGAACAAGGAACTCGGAAACAAACACTTAAATTAAAAAAAGAAAGAAAAGGGAAAGGTAGGCTTTTATAAATTTATCCCAAGTCTCTACATCCATTTGGTTGGGTCCTCTTTTTTTGAATACCACAACCTGATCAGGCCCTTTCTTTATGGCACCTGACCACTAGCAGTAGCCTATTATGTAGGTCTACCTGCTCCACAAAGGACAATGATATTCAACTATTTCCCATATTCTCATCTTTAAAATTACTTCTGTCCCTCATCTCTACATTTTTAATTATGTAGTTAATTCCACTATGAAATGCTTTATTTGTGTGCACTCATTTGATTTCACAGGTGGCCCGATCTCTGATGGAGTATGATAAGCCTGCAACAGAACTAGAATAGGAAGTGCTGGGTGGCTGGATTGGTCAGGTTTTGCATCAGTCTTCCTTAGGTATATGATCCCTGTGGTAAGGGGTTCGGGTTGGGAGTGTCATAAGGATAGACTAGGATGTTCTGAAGCTTGGGTGTGCAACGGGACACCACTTTAGGAGGGGTCCCAAGGATCTTGACTAGGATGTCTCTCATTTCAGGGCATCGTATACACTGCCACAATTTGAATTTCCACCTATCAGAATCTATACAATCCATCATGCAACGCAGAAATTTCCATCCCCACCTTTACCCGGCATCTTTCACCCTCCACTCCCCACGTCACTCACAGTCTAAGATGCTTGAAATGTGGACATGGTGGTTTTGTGTGTGTGTGTGTGTGTGTGTGTGTGTGTGTGTGTGTGTGTGTGTGTGTGTGTGGGCGGGCGGGCGGGTGGGTGTGTAGTTGTCTGAGTGATTGTGTGAATGCATCTGTTTCTGATGAAGGCCATGGCTGAAACTTTATGTTGTGCGAATTTGATTATCTGTTTTCATGTGTGTGAGAAGCTCAGTGAGCCTCTTTATGGTGAGTTGTTATCTAACCTTGTGAATTTACATGGAGTAGAGGATATATATAACCTCTCAATTGAGTTCTTCTTTTAAAGACATAGATGTTAAGAGGTGAAACATAGAATACTTGCATGATGTATATTAAATGACTCTGACATGTTACTTTCATATGTTTTGAACTAATTTAAACAAATTAGTTAGTTGTTTTTTGCTTTTACAATGAAACACTCATTTTGTAAAAGTCTGTACGAAAAGTATATTAAAGTGCAGCAAATACAGTTCTTTAACACTTTATTAGTGAAAATTGTGTTCTTTAATTAGTGTGCTATGCAATAATGACCTTAAACATGTATTTGCAATAATAAAAAAATAATAGTATAACCTCCATTATTGAAATTCTATTATATTCACATTTGTCAGCACCCACACTCCTTAGAATTAGAACTGTAACTTTTGCCTTGAAGGCTGGGGGTATTTTGCCTGTGTCATGTACCTTGCACACCATGTAGAATATTTTGTTATGACTGGCTCTCCCGAGGATATTAGTGGTGCTGAGATAATGTCATCTACTCCAGGGGTCTTGCTTCAAATTAGGTTTTTCAGTGCTCTCACAGCCCCATCTTCACTTCAGAGCTAGTATGCTTATAATAAATGTAGTATGTTATAACATTGAATCTCATTTCCCTAGTGAATCCCCTCTATATGTCAATATCATTTCTTTAATGTAGCCTCTCTATATGCCACATCCACCTTTTCTTTTCTTTGTATATTTTTTCCATCTGAATTAATATTCCCACAGCTGCTTTTCTTTCCTCCAAACATCTCTCTACTTTTCTTAAAGGGAGTATCTGTTTTCCCCATTGTCAAATTTGCTTCTGTTGTCACATTTGTCCTTTGGCCATTCTTATTTAGCTATCTTGCACTTCCTGACTATCTTAATTTTTAGATGTTTTTATTGCATTTAGCCTTCTTTATCTGCTGTATTTTCAATATTTTCTCCTTTCATCAATCATATTCAGTATTTCTTGTGATATCCTAGGATTTTTATCAGGCCTTGTCATTTTATTTATTTATTGATTGCACAGCCTTCACTATCTCACAGAGCTGGCCATCCATCTTCCACTGTGTTATTTCACATTGTTGCAATCAATAGTTGCCTAAAGCTCCCTGTGAAACTATAAACAATTTTTTTACAGTTTTAATTCACTGTTCATAATAAATTAATGATTAGGGTGCAAATCTGCCCCTGGATTACTTACAGTTTATAGCTTTGTTTTGAAATCTTTATCCTACCATTATTATATAATATGAAACCTTTTGGTGTCTCCTGCTCTCTTCTATCACCAAGGTTAGAATTTTAGGCTCAAAATTCAGATAAAAAAGGAAGGTGCTGAAAAAAGGTAAAGAAAGGGTGCTCGGTTATTAAACTAATTCAATGATTTCACTTTCCTGTATTCTAGTTTATTGAATGACACAAACAAGTACATCAAATTATCAGTCATCAAAAGAAGGGGAAAAAACCACAAAACTGTTCAACTCAAGACATTAAGTGTTGTATATCAAGTGTGTGAATTTAAATGTTCCGCTGCACCCGTTGGCGCTGCAGTACGAGTGTGAAAGTCCGCGAGCGGCACCTGGCCAGCTGGACTGAAGGCAGTATGCGGAACAGCAGTTCAGATTCAGACTTTTAAGTAGAATGGGCCCCTCTTATCTTAATATTGTGTTAACTAACTGTTCATGTAGTTATAACATTTGGCGACGATCTGCAGATCCTCGTCGGACAGCAAAAGTTACTGGCCGGCCACCTCATCAAACTTTAGAAGTTCGTCGCAACAGCTCCTCACAACAACAGACAATGGTCGTACATTGTTGTTGTCCATAACCACTTTTTCACCATATGAGGAGGCCACAGAAGATTGGACGGATTATGAGAAGCAGCTTCGAGAACACTTCGTAGCTTTCAGTGTTGTTGACGCTAATCTCTGTAAGACACTGTTTCTTTCATGGATTTCTCCGAACTTCTACCAACTTTTGTCTCAATTAGTGCCTATCAAAGAACCCTCTTCACTGTCATTTGACAAAATGTGCTCGCTTCTAATTTTATATTATAAGAAGGAAACACACTTCGTTGCATCATGTGTGGCATTTTATCAGTGTAAAAAACAGCTCCATCAATCATACAAAGCAAGGGCTACAGGACTGCTAGATATTAGTAGAAAGTGCAAATTCATTACTACTGTTCACAAAGAATCTTACGCCGATTCAATGGTCAGGTTCGCTCCCGATAAAGAGGTTTGTCAGAAGTCTCTTCAATTAAATGATCCATCCTTATCTGAAGTATTGGCCATAGCAGAGTCCTTTGAAATTACTTGCACTGCAGGTGCGCAATTGGATGCTTGGGGTGATGAATAGGAAGTCATGGCAGATAGGGCATTTTTTTATGTGCTAGGCAATGTTGTAAATGAGGAAGTAGCACTGGTGTACTCTCACACACAACCTAAACAAAGCAAGCAGCGCACTAGTTCTAAACAGAATGAGTCTCCTGCTGCCTTACCTTCTTGTCCCCACTGTTTTTCCCGGCATTCACGAGATGATTGTCCCCAATGTTGGGCTACATGTCACATATGTAAGAAAAAGGGTCACATCACTTCTGTTTGCCGCTTTAACCAAGAGCAGGCTATACATGACACTGACTTAGGCTAAATATTACATGTCGACTCCACAAACTCTTTTGGAAACAAACTTTACCTCATGGTGCAGATGATTGGAAAAGACATGCAGATGCAATTAGATACTGGCTCGGCAGCCTCAATAATTATGTCACAAACTTATCTTTGCCTGGGTTCACCACCCCTTTCAGCAGTTCTGCACCATTTACGCGCATACAGTCAGCAACAAATCTCCCTTTTGGGCCAAATGGATTCCCAAATCACATATACGTCTGTTGTACGAACGGTCACTTTGTATGTTGTTGACCACATGGGGACGGCTGACTTGTTCGGCTAGGATGCCTTCTGCATATTTGGATTCTCTGTTGACGATATTGTCAGTGTTGTATCAGACAACATTCCTCACACTTAGTTAGATACCTTGTCTATGGACTTTCTACTCTTTTGCCCGGCCTAGGGTGTGCCGCAGCTTTTGAAGCTCATGTCTCTCTCAAACTGGGAGCCAGGTCGCGGTTTTTTCGAGTCTGACCCCTTCCTGTAGCATTGCGCAATGCTGTAAAATGGAAGTTAGACCGGCTTACAACCTCAGGAGTTTTGCTTCCTGTTCCTTCCAGTGAATGGGCCTCTCCGATTGTTGTCAGTCTCAGGCTTTGCAGAAACTTTAAGACTGTCATCAACGCTCAGTGTCTTATTGATACTTATCCTATGCCTCGAGTGGAAGAATCGTTTTCCAAACTTGCCAGAGGCAAATACTTTTCGAAAATCGACCGCTCTCTGAGGCTTATCATCAGTTACCACTTGCTGAGTCATTGCATCAATTTCTAGTTCTCAATATGCCTTTTGGCCTTTTTTGTTACCAATGGTTGCCGTTTGGCATGGCCAACACGCCAGCCATATTTCAAAGGTTTCTTGAACAAATTCTTATCTCTGTTCCGGGATGCATTGACTATCAGGAATACACTGTTGTCACTGGGGCTACCATGGATGAACACTCTTTTCTCAGTCCTACAACAGGGTGGTCTTAAGTGCAATTTTCACAAATCTCAGTTCTTTCAGCCCTCTATAGTGTACCTAAGTTTCACCTTTCAAAGGATGGCATCTGTCTCCTTCATGACAACATTGCCGCAGTTGATGCCCTTCCACATCCTTCGTCGGTCAAAGAACTTCAAGCTTTTCTCAGGAACATAGCATACTATCACAAGTTTATTCCCTCTGGAGTGGAGATCTCTTAACCTACTAATGTGCTTCCTCAAGAAAAAAGTTCCTTTTACATGGTCCGACGAATGCAATGCTGCTTTTCACAGCCTTAAAGTTCATCTCCAAAAAGCACCTTGTTTGGTAGCTTACTGCCCTGGGCAACAACTTGTTTTAGCTACTGATACATCACAACATGGTATTGGTGCTTTTTTTTCTCACAAATATCCTGATGGTTCAGAACGACCTATTGCTTATGCTTCCAAAATGTTAAATGACTCGCAGTTGTGATATTCACAAATTGAAAAAGAGACTCTTGCCATTGTTTATGCTCTCAACAAGTTTGGTGTCTTTCTTAATAGTAATACGTTCCACCTTATTATGGACCACAAGCCATTGGTCTCTCTATTTCATCCGCCTGCTTCTATTCCTGACAAGGCAGCACACAGGCTCTAAAGGTGGGCACTTTTTATCTCTCGTTTTCAATATGACATTCATTTTTGTCCCACAGCTCAGCATGCAAATGCTGCTGTCTTATCCAGACTACCTATGGACCCTGACCCTGTCTTCGGCCATGGTGGAGTAGCCGAGCGGTCTAAGGCGCCTCACTGCAGAATGCACGGTTACTTGCTGTCGGAGGTTCGAATCCTCCCTGAGGCGTGTGTGTGTGTGTGTGTGTGTGTGTGTGTGTGTGTGTGTGTGTGTGTGTGTGTTGTCCTTAGGTTAGTTTACCTTAGTTTAAGTAGTTTGTTAGCTATGGACTGATGACCACGTAGTTTGATCTGATAGATTTACAAACATTTGATCATTTTTGTGATCCTGTATTCGACAAAGAAGAGCTTCTTTGTTTTCATTTGTATTTATTTATTTATTTGTCCTTATAATCTATTTCAATACATATGTTGTACACAAGATATTGGACATAAAATTTTATCTTTTGGATTTACAATTTGCAGAAGACACACATGTTAGTTAAATTTCAATAGTAACTAGCTTTACATAATTAATAATGAGATTGGGTACACAATGAATCTTTACAAACTTATTTACATAATTAACCATGAGATTTGTTATACAATGAATCTTTACAAACTTAACTCAACAGTTACAAAATTAATTACATTTCTGCATGCATAAGATACTCTGAGACAGAGTAAAAGCAGTTGTCTAGTAGGTAGGCTGTCACAGACTTTTTGAAGTTTAGTAGGTCAGGAGAAGATTTGATGTGTCTGGGTAATCTGTTATACAATTTTGTGGCTGCATGATATACACCTATCTGGCACAATGTGGTGTTGCAGTGATTAATGTGTATGTCATTGTTTGACCTTGTACTGTAATCATGGAGAATAATATTTTGATGAAAATGATTTTTTCTCCTCAGTAGACATTTTTTTTACAAATATGACTACTTCCATAATGTACACACAGGGAATGGGTAGGTTTTTCAGGTCCTTAAAGAAAGGTTTGCAGGATTTTCTGCTGCTAACTTGTTTAATTGTTCTTATGATTGCTTTTTGCCTCCGGAAAACGGTTATGGCCTGGTGAGCACTTCCCCAGAAAATAATACCATACCTCAGTATTGAATGTACTTGCGCAAAATATACAGACCTAACTGTATCAGCAGAAGTGTTGTTGCAGATAATTTTGAGTATATACCTCATTTTAGATAATTTTGAATTTAGGGCTGCAATGTGGGTGCTCCATTTGAGATTTTCTTGAATGTGAATCCCAAGAAATTTTGTTTCAGAAGCAGCACTAATATTTTGGTTATCCATACATACTTTTGGTTGTACAACATTTTTATTCTGATCTGTATGAGAATTTATGAGTACTGTTTTCTGAGGATTTACTATTAGTTTATTTCTGCTAAACCATTCATACACACCCTTTGTGATGTCCTTTGCAGATGCAGTAAGATTTTCATCATCATTCGCTTCAATCAGCAGACTAGTTTCATCTGCAAACAGTAATGGTCCGGGCCCCTAACGTGTAGTGGGAAATCGTTAATGAACACCAAGAAAAGAAATGGACCTAAAATTGAGCCCTGTGGAATGCATGATTCACAAAGGTGTGTCTGGAGTTCGTATCCACCAATATGCTTTACTTCGGTTATCTGTGAGCGACTTTCCAAATATGATTTAATCCACTCATTGGGAACACTTCTCACACCATAACGCTCAAGCTTCCTCAAGAGTAAAGAATGATCGATGACATCGAAAGCTTTTGTAAGGTCTAAGAATAAACGTGAGATTTTTTGTGATTGTCCACTGTATTTAATACACAACTTATCAGATTGAAAGTGGCTGTTTCTGTTGAGCACTGAGGTCTGAAGCCATGTTGGCATTTAGAAATATTATTATTTTTGATGAAGAATGAAGTTAGTTGTGAAAGGAAAAGTTTTTCGATAATTTTTGAAAATCCTGACAGTAGTGACACTGGCCTATAGTTACTCATACAGGTCTGACCTCCCTTTTTATACAGTGGTACAACTTTTGTTCGTTTTAGCTGTTTAGGGAAAACACCACTTGATAAAGCATAATTCCAGATATCTAACAAGGGGAGGAGTAGAAGATTTGCTGATATTTTAATGATGTAGTCTGGGACATCATCTAAACCACCTGAATAATTACTCTTCAGTGTATTAATAGTATTTAGAAGTTCAGATGGGCCTACTACTATGAAAATACTCATTTGGTAACTAATGTTCACAAAAACATAACACTGAAACATCCTTCCATTCATTATTTAGAAGTACATTTATTTCATCTACTTTGTTTGTTAGTGATTGTACATTTTGGTGTACAATCTTCAGAGTTTGTTTATAGTTTACATCTGAATGGCATGAAACTGGGTTACCCACATATGGATCAGCTCTCTTCTTGTTCAGCAACAACACCATAAAAAATCCTTGTCCTGAATTGCAACTCTTCTCGGTCTTAGTTGCATCCTCTGTGTACTCTTACTGTTGTTGTTGTTTTTGACGATTTTTGGAGTGTTGCCTGCTGTTTCTTTATTTGATCTGAAGCTGCTACTGTTTTTATTTGTGCTACTTCTATAGATGTACCGGTAGAGATGTCACTTGAATCTGCTTCTTCTTTCGCTTCTGGAGGCGTTGTTTCAGTATCTACCTCTGGTGTTGATGGGTTTGACATAGCTATGTCAACTGTGAAAATTAATTTAGCTGCTTCAGACGAAGTTTTTCCCAAATATGACACTGATCTATTTTCTTCTGATGCAATTTTTCCTGTGAGTGGGATTGTGGTGGTCTTTAAGGCATATCCATCTTTCATCTTCCTCAGGATTTCCAAACACATTTCCCTTTTTCCTTTAACGTTTCTAGGGAGACCATGTCTTGTGAAATATTCCCTGCTAGCATTGTTTATGTTCACAAATGTAGCGTTTTTAGTACTTCCACATATCTTCTCGAATTTTCTGTTTGTGGCTGTTAGCTCGATGTTAACACATGAATCTGTGATTAAATCATGTCTCTGTGGGAAGGCTGACCACATAAAAGTTTACAAGAGGGAACTGAAGTAATTTTTCCTTGCCCTCGTTGCAAGGTGGCTTTCTTTATAATAAACATCAGTTGAGCCGCCGATTATGATACATTCATTTCCCATCATTTCTGAATTTTCGCATGATCTTAACACTTCGCAGAGAGGCGCCCTGATTTTATGACACCGGTTATTTTTGCATCTGGTATCATATTTTGTGATATGTCCGTGACACCTTTTCCGTGACTGTCTGCCAAAACAAAGATTTTGGGTTTCTTGAATAACCTGCTTTTTTTCTCAATATGTAATTCGCCTCTGTTCATCGAATTTCTGTTACCACGATTTGGGGTTTCATTACTGTTTTTTGTATTGTACAGTATTTTCTTCTGCAAGAAACATTTCACATTTACACTGTTTGTATCACTCCGCGTATTTGCCGATTTATCTTCAACTGGTGCACAAGAGTTTGTACAAACACAACATAGTTCACGCTCCAATTCAATATTTGCCTGCTTTAGCAATGACACTTCAGCTTTTAGAGTATTTACATCACTTTGCAGCACACGAATAATTTCGTCTTTGCAAGTTAATTCGGAAGTTAATTTCCACATTTTGTCATTACATATCATCGTTTATATAGTTCAAACAAACTTTTGCAAACTTTTTGTGTAACTAGAAATTGCATTTTATGCACTGAATTCCTTTAACTACGCGTTTTGAACACTTTCTACATGAAGATCCATTTAAATTGATCTCAGCCACTGCTGAGGATCCTGTTCTACACCAGGTTCTACATCACATAGAAAACGACTGGCTGGACCATCCTTCTGGAAAAACGTCCCCTCCAGAACTACTTTCATCTGGACACATTTGGCATGGTAAAATTTAGTAGTACACTCATTTAGTAATGTAACAAAAAACTAGGACCAATTCACTTCCTAACTCGGTGCAACTGTCACCAAACACTCGTACACCCACTCACTCACTTGCTTTGACACTCTCTTTTATAACACAATGACAATATTCAGAATGTTCTCATTCATGCTGGAATTGTAGTCTAAGCAATTTCTAGTAGCTGTGAGCAGAACCCAGTCTAAATTCACATAACTACACAGGGGTGGTTACTGCTGTCTCTGCGAGACCCGTCTCTGCCTCCATACAGAGAGATGACATCTCTTTAGAGTAACAAACTTACATTCATGAAAAGTGAGCTAATTATTCTGGTGAGTCACTCGTTGTCCGTTACATTATTGCGATATTGTTTATAGTGATAAAGCAAACAAAAAAATAAAAATGGTTTTGTCAAACGTTCGGTTATTTTCCATTGTTGCAGGTATGCTTTCAATTCCCATAGGGCATTTACTCAAAGAGATAAACTGTTATACACACATACATAACAAACTGATGAGATGTTGATTGAAAGTTAAATATTTTACATTGATTAGAGATCTTATAGAATGAAATGTAATGAAACTTTAAAGGGATTATGGGCATTGTTGGGGGAAAAGAAATAAAGGTTCCAAAAAAGTGGAAAAAGATGCGTTAAAGGTGTGCACCTAAAAACCTAGTCATACTTATCACACATATGACCTCCTTTAATGATACTTACTAGAAGTGTTAGTAAAGATTAAATTATGCATGTAACAAATTCTACCAAATTTCTTCTTCCCCTGTTCCCCCAATCCATATTAAGTTTCCACCTGACTGATGAGGTGCTTATCAGTTTATTTAACTCTAGGAATACACTTGCGCACTGCAATAAAAGTTAAAGAAGGACCTTCATATGTCACAAAGCTATGCTCAAGTTTCCTATGACAATCTCATGAAAATTCATTTGCTAATTTTGCAGATTAGTAAGTGCATTGAGATAGGCACAACATTTTTACATTAAAAAAATTAAATTGTAGTAAGTATAATATTTTTCATGATCTGATTTTGATGAAATAATACCTAAAAGTTGCTCCCAAGTAATACTCGAGTAGTTTGGTAATTAGTGTCTTCAAATACCCTAATAACAGGCATACAAGTTTTATAGTATGCATATAGCACTAATACAACCACCAATTCCATAAAGAATAGAATTACCATATATAGAACTGCTTCAGAAGTCTGATTGTCTTTCAAATGAATTAACATGCTCAATATTTGACCTTAAGCATATAATAAAGGAAGAATTAAGAAATTGTTTGAAATTGTGTTAAAACTTGATGGAGGATGAATATAGGGTAATTTTCTCTCCATTTTAGACAAAAGAAAATTTTTCATGCATCTCAGTGCTCCTGAATTATATGCAGTACAGTGGTATATCATTTTCCAGGTACATTCAGTGTTAAACACTACCCAGAGGGAGGGGGAATAAAAACAATTAGGACACCAGGAAAGATGACTTTGGTTTTGAACGTATGGTTGCAGATGCCACCTTTGGCATAGTAAATTGTTTTGACATAATCTGCCAACAGATAGTGTGGTGACATATCTGCCAAAGCTCCATCTCTCTGTACACTTTAATGGGGAATGTTTACAGCCATAAGACTTGGGGTGATTATCACCGTGTCAACCAAATAGTCACCATGCCATGGAGGTGCACTCATACTTCGAACAGTCAGCTAAGTGGGTTTGAAAGAGGTCACATTATTGCCTTCCGAGTGGTAGGATAGTCCTTTAGGAGAATTGCCACACATGTTTGAAGAGTTGCTCAGTTGTGCAACAACGCTGGTTGCAATTGTCATGTGAACATTGTAATGGAACATGCTTCCTCCCACCACTTTAATGCAGCAATGGATACAAAGTGGTGGTGATGAAGCTAGGGATACCAGTGACAATTTCGATAAAACCAACTTAAATAATCTAGTAACAGGAAGAACTGTATTAAACTACCCAAGTGTATAATATCATAATGCATTTAAATGAACATATTCTAATGAAACTGTGAAAATTGAATAATAGACAGTTGCATAATTAAATAGTTTGAGAATGTTCCATAATCAAAACTAAATAAATAGTGCAAATAGACTGTATTATGATGATCAATTAATATCATGACAGATAAACCTAAGAAACAATGTAAAGTGATTCAAAGAGACTTCATTAGTAGTGATTTCACTGAATTACATTTTCAATTGCAATTAAAAAAATTATGTAACTATATTAATGTAAAGCAATAGAAAATGTCTGATATTATGGTTTTGTAGATATATTCGTAAATTTAATGAATACATGTGTTATGACTACTAACACAATATACCGGCTAACACTGTTGTTAGGACCTTGAGCCATCCCATCAAAGTCACAATAGATATGTCTGTGAGCACCCACTCTTATCCTGGTCAGTATAGCATCGTCCGGAGACACGTTCGTCAGCACACACAGTACGTAACTGAGGCAAGGTTCTTGGCTGTCCCCGTGCCTCTCTCAAACACCGCGCGGCCGGCAGGGTGCAGCGCGGTAGTGCCGCCAGCGCCGCACAGTGGCCAGTTCTGGTAATGGCCGGCGCGCCGTCTAAACGCACGCGCCGCGCGTTACCACATTCCTCCCCCTTTACGGTGTAATGTCCAGTGGTGCCAACCGCACCCAGGCTATGTCCATGGGCTAGGCCTTGTCCATCTCTAGCTGCCAGTGTCAGGCTGATACTACGCCATAGGGCTGATAATGTCCTGTTTGTGTGTGCCAGGAGTGGCTGGTACCTCTGTGTATGTTGCTCGCAATGACCGGGGATGAGGGCGCACCGTCTGCTCCCAGAATTGGAGATAAAAAAGGACCAGTTTCATTACTCACAGGTTGAGTCATGGTCCTTTCCGGTGTCTGGATGTCCATAGCCTCAGAAGCAGTGGCTCCCTCCCTTCTGTCCAGTGCCAGATGCTCAGTGAGGGGAGCCGAAGGTGGAGGTGACCCGACGCTCAGGAGTGTGGCTGCTGGGACTGGCGCCAGTGCCGGGAAAGGTGTCCTTACCGCCGCCGGAGCTCGGGCGGACACAGCACGCAGTGCTGAAGTCGGCCCCCCCCCGAAGATGTTGGTACGAGCATGCCGGCGAAGCAGGCCCCGGAGGAGGCGGGGTTGGAGGAGGCACCTGTGAATCTGCTGGGAGTCGTGGGCGCAACTGATGCCAGTGTCGACGAAGAGTGCCCACAGCAGTGTGCACAGTGCAAAGGCGACGACCGAGACACGACTTCACCTTACCCGGCAGCTAACGAGGATGCCAGCCAAACCCGCGCGCCCACACTAGCGACCCTGGAATATACCGACCTGATGGCCGTGGGGGCACACTCGGTGGCTGGGGCAACGACAAATGAAAAAGAGTGCGAGGTTGCCGGCCATGAAGCAGTTCCACCGGGCTGCGTTCCCCCGCCAGAGTGAACCAATACGACATCAAGAAACGGTTAATGGCATCATCCACAGAGCAAGAGATCACATATTTGCGCATTTGAGCTTTAAACGTACGCACAAACCTTTCCACTTCGCCATTAGACTGGGGATAGAACGGAGGGGACGTAATATGGCGAATACCCAGACGAGCACAAAAATCTCGAAAAACAGAAGAAGTGAAAGGGGTGCCATTATCTGAAACGAGTGTGTGTGGAAACCCCTCCCAAGGAAAAACCTTAGACAGTGACTGAATAGTTACTGCAGTGGACATGGTATGGCAACGAAAAATGCATGGAAAGTTTGAGTACGCATCTACAAGAAAAAACCAATAAGAGTACAGGAAGGGGCCCGCATAATCTATGTGCACCCACTCCCACGGCTGTCAGGGCTGCGGCCAAGAAGAGAGAGACACCCGAGGTGCCGTTTGCTGTAAAGCACACAACGAGGACTTAGCCAACAGCCTCGTAATGTCACCATCGATGCCGGGCCAAAACACATGCCGGCGAGCCAATGTTTTCGTGCAGGATACTCCCCAGTGTCCTTCATGAAGCATTTGAAGCACTTTGGAACGGAGATCCACCGGAATCAGCACTTGCAGAGCCTGTCCGTCTGTAGCCAAAAGGAGAACCTCGTTCCATTCAGACAGGCGAAAATGGAAGGAATAATAGTTACGGAGGGGATCTGAAGCCCGACGTGGAGGGGCATCAGGCCAGCCCACTCGTATGTAGCGAAGGACGTGCCACAGCACGGGATCTGACGACACCGCCTTGGCCAACACTGGTGCCGTAATAGGAAAACCATCAACAGTAGCCTGAGCTTCCTCATCCAAATAAAAGCATAAAAGTTCTTCTCGGTCAAAGTCAGGATCAGGCCCCGCCAGAAGGCGCGATAATGTGTCCGCGTTAGCATGCTGTGCCGTGGGACAGAAATGGATTTCATAATTATAATGGGAAAGAAAGAGAGCCCAACGTTGCAACCTATGAGCTGCCTTGTCGGGAAGCGCTGCTGTAGGGTGAAATAGACACCAAGGGCTTATGGTCAGTAATAAGATGAATTTGTCACCTTTCAGGAATTTGTCACCTCCAACCTGGCATCACCGTCCTTTCCTAAGTGCCTTCCTAAGAATGCCAACCTTTTGACAGAAGAAACCAGAGCACTACACAACCTCAAGAAAGACCCCAATCTAATCATCCTTCCTGCAGACAAAGGTTCCACCACTGTAGTGTTAAATCACAGTGACTTTGTGGCTGAAGGTCTCTGCCAATTGTCTGATACCTCCACCTACAAGGTATGCCAGGACGATTCCATTCCAAAAGTCTAGCATGACTTTCAGTCCATGATAAAATCCTATGGCCCTTCCCAGAACATCTCACCTGAATCCATCTCTCTCCTCACTCCAAAGACACCCCGCACACCTACCTTCTACATGCTTCCTAAAATCCACAAACCTAATAATCCGGGATGCCCAATTGTGGCTGGTTACTGTGCTCCCACTGAAAGAATCTCTGCCCTCATTGATCAACACCTTCAACCTATTGTCCAGAATCTACCCTCCCACATCAAAGATACCAACCACTTCCTTCACCAAACTCTCAACCGTCCCCACTCCTCTACTTCCTGGATCCTTACTCATCACTGTTGAGGACACCTCCCTGTACACAAATATCCCTCACACCCATGATCTTGCCGCACTCGAGCACTACCTTTTCCCAACGTCCTTCAGGCTCCAAGCCTAGTACCACCTTCCTCATAGCGCTTGCCAACTACATCCTAAGCAACAACTACTTTTCCTTTGAGGTAAAAGTAATCAAACAGATCTGCGGCACTGCCATGGGCACCCATATGGCACCTTCCTATGCCAACCTGTTCGTGGGCCATCTAGAGGAAACATTCCTAGCTCCCAAATCCACAAACCCCTGGTCTGGTTCAGGTTCACTAATGACATTTTCATGATCTGGATTCAAGGCCAGGACACCCTAATGCTAACTCCTCAACAACCTCAACTCTTTCTCACCCATCTGTTTCACTTGGTCCTTCTCAACCCGACATGTCACCTTCCTGGATGTTAATCTGCATCTCTCTGACAGCTCCATCCACACCTCTGTCCACATCAAACCCACCAACTCTCAGCAGTACCTTCATTTTGACAGCTTCCATCCTTTCCACATCAAAAAATTCTTCCCACATAGCCTTGCCACCCATGAAAGGCATATCTGCAGTGATGAGAACTCCCTTAACCAGTATGCCAAAAACCCCATAAAGGCCTTCACAGACTGAAATTATCCACCAGACCTAGTCCATAAACAGATTCCCCATGCCATATCTTCACACACCAACAGTCCTCCCTCCAACCCTACTAACCAGCCACAAAGGAGTGCCCCCCCTTGTCGCCCAATACCATCCTGGACTAGAACAACTGAACCATATCCTACGGCAGGGCTTTATCTGTCAACATGCCCTGAAATGAGAGAAATCCTACCTATGATCCTCCCCCCCCCCCCCCCAAAGTGGTGTTCCATCACCCACCCACCCTCCACAACATCCTAGTCCATCCCTATGCCAATCCTACTCCCAACCCCTTACCACAGGGATGATATCCCTGTGGAAGACCCCGATGCAAAACCTGCCCAGCACTTCATATTCCAGTCGCATCACAGGGTTGTACTACCCCCTCAGAGGCCAGGACACCTGTGAAAGCAGCCATGTAAGACACCAACTCTACTGCATTCTAAATTGGAATGACAACTAACCGGTTCTCTATCAGGATGAATGTCCACCGTCAAACTGTGGCCAAGAGCAATATTGGACTATCCTGTGGCGCAGCATGCAGCAGAGCACAACACCCTGTACTTCAACAGCTCCTTCATCAACTGAGCCATCTGGATCCTCCCCTCCTCCACCAGCTTTTCTGAACTCTGGAGATGCGAGTTATCCATACAGCACATCCTATGATCCCACAACCATCCTGGCCTCAACCCCAGATAATCTAACATCCTACATTCCATGCCCCACAGTCCCCCTCCCTCTCACATCCTACATTTCCTTCTGATTCATGCCCCTTTCCCTTCTGAGTGCTTCCTGTTTTTAATTTTTATTCTATTCTATTATGTTTTTTATATTTTTTACTTATTTCTCTCTCTCTCTCTCTCTCTCTCTCTCTCTCTCTCTCTCTCTCTCTCTCTGTGCATTTCATTTTCTACCTGACATCGCCTCTTCTTGTATCTCCACCCTTATCTTACCTCTCCACCCCCCCCCCCCCTCCTCCACTCCTTCCCCCTCCCCCCTTCCATCCCTTCCACTTGCCATGAGTCAGATTGTGTTGGGTGGCCAGAGATGGCTGATGTGTGTGGATGGGTGTGCTCTTTCTGAGGAAGGCCCTGACTGAAAATTTAGAATTTTGTGTGTGTTTGTGTGTGTTTTATTTGTGTCTGTTGTCGACTCAATGTTCGTCTTTACAGTGAGTTCTTCCCTATCTATTATTATTAATGTATATCACAAATAGAGTATCCAGGTAAAGAACTGACTACAGTCAAGTCTGTAAAATTTCTTGGAATAATTTTAAATGAAATCTTGTTATGGGCTGACCATGTCAACAGTTTACTGAAGAGATTAAACAGCTTAGTTTATGCAATGAGGATACTACACGAAATTACAGACTTAAATGTGAAGAAAGTTGTATACCATGCTTATTTCATAACAGTTATAAAATATGGAATAATTTTCTGGGGTGTTGAAAAGACAAACCTCCTTAGAATTTTCAAACTACAAAAGAAAATACTCAGAGCAATGACAGGAACAAATAGTACGCAATCATGCAAACCATTTGAAAACCTGGACTTAATGAAAATCCTTTCAATCTTCATATATAAAATACTACTCTTTGCACAGAAAAACTCACATCTGTTTGAAAGAAATTCATTCAGACATGACTATGAAACAAGACATAAATCACAATACATGCTACCTTGCCACAGACTCAAATTATACCAAAATATTACATATTACATGGCTCTGTAGATGAGAAATAAAATGAAGTCAGGGAATCTACACTGGAGACCATTGGTATATACATAAAAGCAAATGTTATCATAGTCAAGAAGAATTTATAAATGGGAATAATAAGATAGAAGTACAAAAGGTATACTTTCTAAGTCATATAAATACAAAATAGTTAGACTCTTGCTGTATATTCATGTTTATATATAAACTTACTGTCTGAATGGCAGTATGCATACCATTTTGTATATCCATACTGCGTATAGGTATGTGAAGTTTTATTGTTAAATGATGATGAAAAGTTTTATAATAAAATGTGGTATGCTTTATTTACTTTCATGTATAAATCAATGTAACAAATTGGGTTAAAGATTGACGAGTCACCAATGTTCTCAATCAAACATGTCATGACAATAAAGTATCTTATCTTAAGGTGTGGGAATTGGGACACGTTTCATCAGACTGGACGAAAGCGGTAATCACGCCAATTTTCAAACATGGAAACAAAAGATTGTTACAACTATTGAGGTATCTCTTTAATAAGCATAGTAGGCAAAATATTCTCAGGTATTGTTGAAAGAAGAGTGTGAGTATTAGTTGAGGACAAGTTAGATGAAAATCAGTGTGAGTTTAGGCCTCTTAGAGGCTGTCAGGGCCAGATCTCTAGCTTATGGCAGATAATGGAGAATTGCTATGAGTGGAACAGGGGATTGTATTTATGTTTTATAGATCTGGAAAAGGCTTATCACCATGTTCCTAGGAGGAAGTTATTGTCAGTTCTACAAGATTATGGAATAGGTGGCAAACTTCTGCAGGCAATTAAATGGTTTTACATAGATTGTCAGGCAGCAGTTAGAGTAGACAGCAAATTAAGCTCATGGTTCAGGGCAGTTTCAGGGGTAAGACAAGGCTGTAACTTGTCACCACTGTTGTTCATACTATTCATGAATCAGATGTTGAAAATATTAGACTGGCAGGGCAGGATTAAAAAAGGTGAAAACAAAATAAGCAGTCTCACATATGCAGATGACTTAGTTGGAATGGCAGATTTGATTGAAAGGTTGCAAACTAATATTTCAGAGCTCGATCAAAGGTGTAAGGGTTATGATATGAAGATCAGCATCTCCAAAATGAAAGTAATATCTGAGCCACGCCAGCCTTTGTTTTGTGGAGCGTTCATTCATCTTGCGCATTCCTTTCCATGGAACCGTGCATGTGTGCAGCGGGCTATAAACTAATTGTAACCGTTTGGGCATGACTACACTGATTTATGTGGTCGGTTGCAGCATGAGGCTCTTGCTAGTCTACTTTGGGCCTAGTTATCTTCAGAGTTGTTTCGAGAACTAGTCTGTACTGGAGTTGAACTTTAACACTGGTATGGGGTCATGTTGAAACATACTGGATTTGGTGCCAGAAAAGGGTGTACGTCCGTGTGATGAACTGTATGCTTAGTCTGTTGGCAGGACGAGGCTCTTGGGTGTTGGTGGACACCGTAGATTCTGTCAACTATGACGGTGCAGAAAGAATGCATATTTGTACACAGGCACAAGGAGCAGAGGCCAAGCAGTCCTGCAATTTTTGGCAGATCCTGGAGTACACTAGTCGAACATCTTAAGTTACGTAAACTTCTCCTGTAAGTATTTGTAAATGTGTGCCATTTGAAAGGTTGATAGACTCAGAGGGACATTGTGCATCCTTGGACAGCTGTTTGAACATAATTTATTATTGAACTTTTCTGCTATCATTTGTAAAGTGTTCCTTTTAATTTCGTGTCAAACTGTTCAAGTTTTAGTAGAACAGGACATGTTTGACACCCCTTCAGGGTGACATAGGTGTGTTGTGCATCAAGGTTTAATGTTGAAATTTAAAACAATGACTAATTAGAGAGTGTTGATTCTTTTGGTGTAACTCAAATTTTTCGTGAGGCAGCAATTCTGATTAGCACCCTCAGACTTGATTTTAATTTCGAGCGTTGCTTGAGCTGAAAGTTTTGGAGCATTCTAGTCTACAAGTTGCATTTTATTCCATGAACGCTCATGGGTGGTGTCGGTTAAGGGTAGTTGTTGTCGACTTTGGCTGCTTGGAACTTGTTACGGGGATTGTTTCCTGGCTGATTGTGTGTTCTTTCATAAGTTCATGAACTGTCTTGTTTAGAATAGAGAGTTTTTAGACACTAGCTTTAGGATTAGTAATTCTGCTCAAACTATCTTTAATTCTGTCTGCATGTCAATTGTTTTTCATTAAGGCATGTAATACTTCTTGAATCTACTGCTTGTTAACACAATTGTTCTACTCATGGAATTGTTTTCTAATTGCTATAATTTTTGAAATGTGAATTCCTGTTTTCAAATTTGAGCTTAACTCAATTGTAATTGTTGGAACTATTTCTTTGTTCTATGATAATAATAAAGATTGTTCAAATGCCGAATTACATTTGGTGTAAGCCTGGGCCAGTACTTGGAGTGCATTTTAAGTAAGTCAACATTTTATTTAAGTTTGCCTTCTTGGAAATTACAAGGTTTGTGTGTTCCCAGTGTGTACTGCGGTGTTAATTCCGTATTTTGTTGTCCTCAGGTACCTTTTGACATGGAGCCCCGTCAATGTCCCGGAGTGAGCATGTTAAAAAAGGAACAGTTGGTATATGAACTGAGGATTTGGGACCTTCCCATCAAAGGAATTGTAGCTGAGTTGGTGATGCATTTGCTGAGTGGCCTGAAAAACCCTCTGTGTGTCGACAAGTCCCACATTGGCTAGGTAGGTGCTACATTAGATGTTGGGAAGGAAGCGCTTGCGTGTTTTGAGGATACTGTAGAACTTTTGAAGAGTAATCAACTGACTTCCAAGTAAATTTCTAGAGTGCAGGCTCAACTTGTGCATTGGTATAATAGGTTGGGTGATATGAAGCGGTGTAAACTGAATTCAGAACAAGAAGTGATACTAGGCCAGTTGCATTCTCAGGTACGGGAGTTACAAAGACAACTGGGGGGAATGGCCTTGGATACTGTGGCATCTGAGGTGTGTAATGATTTAATTACATTTTTAGCTAAATTCCCTAATTCATTAATGCTTCTGGTACAGGGAGTTAAGAAATTATCTATAGAGAGCTTGAGTGAAGTGAAGTTTGTGTTCGAATTCATAGCGCATTTGTTAACACAGTTGGTCTATTCATGGAATTGTTTTCTAATTGCTGTAATTTTTGAAGTGTGAATGCCTGGTTTTGAATTTGAGCTTAACTCAGTTGTAGTTGTTGGAACTATTTATTTGTTCTATGATAATAATAAAGATTGTTCAAATGCTGAATTACATTTGGTGTAGTTCCACATCTGCCAGCGGAGCTACTGCTCTGTTAGAATATCTGTGGAAAAGAGATTTAAACAGATTGAGTGCCAAATAGGAGGAACAAAGTTAGAAAAGGTAGAAAGTTTCAAGTACTGTTCCTGGGGTATATTTTCTAACAGAATGGAAACATAGTGAAAGAATTGGAATTGAGGTGTAGCAAAGCTAATGCTGTGAGTGATCACCTAAGATCTACTCTCTTCTGCAAGAAGGAAATAAGTTCCAAGACTAAGTTAGCAGTGCACCGCTCTATCTTTTAACCAACTTTGTTGTATGAGAAAGTGAAAGTTGGGTGGATACAGTTTACTTTATTTATAAGACAGAGGTTACAGATATGAAAGTAGCAAGAATGATTGCAGGTACTAATAGATGGAAACAATGGCAGGAGGGTGTCCATAATGAGGAAATCAAAGAAAAACTGGGAATGAACACCATAGATGAAGCAGTTAGAATGAACAGGCTGAGATGGTGGGATCATGTTACACACTTGAGAGAAGCAAGATTACCTAAATGACTCATGAACTTGGCACCGGAGGGTAAGAGGAGTCGAGGTATACCAAAAAGAAAGTACTTAGATGCAGTGAAGAATGATTTTTAAATAAAAGACTAAACATCAGATGAGGTATCAATGTTAGCAGTAAATAGGGGATAATGGAGGAATTTTATTAGAGGTACTATGCTCCAGACTGAACACTGAAAGGCATAATCAGTCTCTAATGATGATGATTACTAGGTGAAGCAATATTAATATAACCAGCCTTGCATATCAATTTACTCAGTATTATTTACGCTATCTTTTATTATAGCCAGTTGCATGTTATTGTTTACTTTTCCATTATTATGAATTTAATGTACTCATTTATTAATACATAATTTTTAGACACATTGTCATAGTGATATAAATAGGATGCTTTTGCGCCATGTTTAGTGTTTGATCTGTGGCACCATCCACAACACTCTGAACTCTAATTTGAACAATTATGCTAAAGTTCTTCAGTGTTAGTCACATAGAAAGTGTTTCTACAATGATTTCCATATGCCTACTGCTCCTTTCTCCCATAATACTATCTAAACCCCAGCCGTGGTGGCCGAGGGGACTGAGGCACTCCAGTCACAGTCTGCACAGCCACTACAGTCGGGGGTTCGAATCCCCCCTCGGGAATGGATATTTGTGCCGTCCTTAGGATTAGCTAGTTCATAAGTAGTTTGTAAGTTTAGGGATTGATGACCCCGTAGTTAAGTCCCATAAGTTATACAAACATTTTAACATTTTACTATCTAAACATCTGGCCACCTCACTCCCTACACCTAAGCTGTTTGCCATCTGTATCCCCATTTTGTGTTATAATATTCCCTTCATTTTATTTATTGTTTGTGATTAAATGTTTTGAAATTGAAGTTAATTAAGTGGAGTTGTGCACTACATCCTTCTTAGTGCACTCCTTATTTTCATTTTATTTATTTATTTATTTATTTGCAGTCTTGGTGTATTGAGCTATTCACAAAAAGTTAATCTATATAGATAGATGGAAACAGTAATAATGGTGGCCAGGTTTAGACTTGGTCTGTGAATCTATGTCATACATTCTCTGATATTCAATGGGTATTTAATATTGTTCTGAATGCTCTGTTATGACTGTCGTGAGCACTGCCAAAATTAACCTTGATTGTAGCGAGTTATTCTGTAGATTACTGTTTGCTGCAAATTTTCATCACTGAGGTGATGGAATGCAATAAATGCTACTTAAGCAAGCAAAAGCCATTATTTGCAGGCTATAAGGTTTCTTAAAGCACAAAGCATACTTTAACTGTCACTTGAAACCGACAGACATGCTTTTCCCATCATTTTCTAGACATGTGTGACCTGCCAGTGTTCATGGATTGAACTATAGTCTTTCTCGAATGACTGTACATCCACAAAGTTCAACTGCAAAACCCATGTAATATTATGGTATGTAGTTAAGAAAGTATTGCTCCTGAAGTTGGTATAAACACTTTAAAATTAATAGATGAACATGTGTAGCTACCAATTTGATGTTTTAAAGCATTTGAGGAGAGCAAATATGTTAATAAAGTCAAATAGTATGCTTGTTAGGTAAACTAATAATTTTTTCCTTTCTCATTTTTAAACTGGCAAATGAAAAAGGAAAGTAAGATACTCTTGATAAGGAAAATAAAAAGAAAGAAAAAGAAGGAATCAGTGGAAGTCACAGATATAAAAAAGAAACTTTTAACAATGGAAAATCCGATTGGAATGTCAATAATGGAGACTAGATAACAACTCACCATAGAGAGGCTCACTGTGCTGCTGAAAGGCAGGAAGAAATAGACAATCACATTCACACAACTAAATTTTCAGCCTTGGCCTTCATAAGAAAAAGAAACACATACATTCAGACAATCATTCAGACTACAATCCCTCCAGAAGTTGCTCCGGGGCATCGTCAGGATCAAGAATTGCCATTGTATGTTAGTCAGCACCCCCACAACTTTACTTTGACCTACATAACCCAGATGGTCTATGACAGCAGCTGCACATACTTCACAGGGCCTTAATGGAACACACACTGGTTGTTGGTAGAAGTTATCTTAAGTCAATTGTGTTTCATTGTGTCCATGTACTGCATAATGGCAACCATCACTGTGGTGACTCAATTACTAATTTTTTCTAACTTCTGTTTAAATGGTGTATCGGTAAGGACAGCTGATTTTCCTTTCTTTCTTCCTTTTGTTGCTTTCCTCACACCAGCCTTAGTATGTGGCTAAACCTGCTTAGAATGAGTAATTTATGTTTGATGATCTGATCAATGCCCAAGATTCTTCCATTTGTCATTGCTTCTTCTCCAAGTGTAACATCTGCTGTATGTTAGTGGATTTATAGAGGCCTGTCCATTACATATCACAAAAAATACCTTGATCAGTAAATGTATTTGAATTCAATGAGACTGATACTAAAACCTTCAAGATGGTAGACACAGTAACACCCAAGGATACGCAGCACCTACAAGACCTACAATAATATATGTGGTAGTTCTTGGAGCACTAGCAGCTTTTCCTGTGAGATTATTCATGAAGTTAGAGCAGGCACTGTTGTATGTAGCCAGGCCTCTCCAACTCGGGTGCCTCGCAAGGACCGGCAGGCACTGAGAAAAGCACCAGTGCTCTGCTGCAATGTCGGTCGTGTGGGGCATGTGATGCGAGCAAGGCAGGCACAGCGCTGTCAGCACAGAGGTAGCGGGGGAATGTGTCGACGACGTGTGGAGCGAGGCGAGAGTCGTATTGTTTGTGAATTATTAAAACCAATAGTAATGATGTCAATTTTTGTTTAGAGACAGAAAGTTTTATTGCACTCCTTATTTTATACAAATTTTCAACATTCTTTGTTGATCTTAGGCATCGCATTGAAGAAACTAATTTTCTCATATTAGGTATAATAGTTTTGACAGTTGCAAAATCGAAATACAGCTTTCAACAATTCATTAAACTTGACCTTGTTTTTATTTCGTTAATATTCATAATTGGAAACATTTGTTCACAAAGGAATGTTGCTTAGAACATTGCAACACATTGTAGGGCAAGGACCTGCATCCTCAGGAATTCTTGTTCAAATGTTTGTTAAGCTTAAGGGACTTAACTGCGGGGTCTGAGTCCCTAAACTTACAATCTACTTAGAACTAGCTTATATTAAAAACGACACAAACATCCATGCCCGAGGGGGGATTTGAACCCCCGACGGGGAACGGCCTCGTGCACCATAGCATAGCGCCTCAATGCGCTCGGTCGCTCCACTGCGGCAAATTCTTGTTCATCAAAGGCTATATATAAAGGAATTTAAATCACTGATGGTAATAGTGGTCTGTTGAAATTGAATTGTACTGTATTTCTGTCACCTCAATTTGGATACTTGATGGGGCATGCTCTGCATGCACAGAAAGAGGCATCACAAAAACCTTTGAGTGCAGTTTTATTTTATTTCTTCAAACCTATCTTAGAAATTGTTATGTAATAACTGTGTACCCCCAGATGTGGCCATAAGTACAATTCAAAAAAGGGTATATTTTTGGTTTTCTTCAGATTATGGCAATATTGCTTTTAATTTAGTAATCAGTTCCTTCAGTCCCCTTGCGTATTACAGAATGTTTATTTTTGTAGTGACAGCGCTTTTATATTTATGGTAGAGTGTTATATTAAGCTTTGTGGTTTCCCATCAGTCTTAAAAAATCTTCCTATTAAGCATTAAAAAATGTTACACATAAACACGAACCTTTTGTCCTCAAGACTAAACTTTTGGAAGACAGATTAACAGTGTCCTATTTGATAAGTTTCAGAACGGCAATTCAGTGCATCCAAGAAGACGCGATAGCGAGCATTTGTCACACACGTGACACGGTGAGACAAGAGTGGTGGGGGAAAGCACCGGGGCTGCACGGCGTGGCACCAGGGTGCACAAGCACTAAGTGCTCAAGTTGAAGAGGCCTGTATATAGCCTTTATAAGCCCAAGTACAGTAAAATCTAATGGTTACATTTTGTCACTGCAGGAAAGAGGAAATAGTTAGCAAACTATGCCTTCACCTTTAGCATAAATCAGTAGTGAGTGTGATTAATAACTGTCCAGAATTATTAATTTTGTTTCTTCTTTTATTGGACTTTTATGTTTTACAAAATGCTTTATTACAGATCGGGAAAGTTCACCTGCCATTGATTTTTGGATTGGCTCCTCCGATACTTCCGGGTGAGGCTTCTTTGAGCATGTGGTCAAAATTTTTTCCTAGGAAAAATTAAGAAAGGTGGTACCTCTTTTCTTGTAGCTGATACAATTGCTGTTAATGTTACCAAAACATATTGTTCAGCAGTCATCATATGACCAGTCCTGTCTGTATAAATACTTTGTGGGCCAGTTTGGGCTTGACATCTTACAAATTATCAAAGAACACAGCCAGATTCAGTTTTTTTAGGTTGACTCTACTGCATGAAATCTAGTTTTTTTTTTTTTTAATTCATCCATCTTCAAGTATTTGCAAACAATCACAGATATAGAAAAAATACGTAATTCACTGCTACGAGTATTTGTTTCAAATGAAACATATAAAGGTCTACCTATGACAGTCCTCAAAACTGTGAAGGCTTGTGCAGCTTGTTGATACTGTGAATGTGGGTGTAACTAGAAGAAGAAATCATACTTATACTTATTTGTGCATCTGCACTGAAATTTTCATTACCTGATTGTTGAATATATACATTTATAAATATGCTGTCTGTTCTTTTGTATGTGTCCAAAAGAACAGACACCATATCTATAATTTAATAAACAGTATAAAAATAGACTGCAACCTTACAATCAAAAGAAATAAAATAATCTATAAAATGGATGTGTATGTATGTGCATTTGCTATAGACTCCAAGATAGCTGGAGCAATTTTGAAGAAATCTTCAGATCAGCCCAGCAAGGTGATCCTGTGAAGTTCGGAAGTCACTGCATCAAGATATTTATTAAGATACCAGTACATGTAAAGTTAATGTGTACCACTTGGAACAACAGTAGCCCCCCACAGGGAGAAAGAGCCAACCACCCTTATTCTGTAACTATAGAGTTGCCACTTGTAGCGTTACCATCACTTCTGTTACTGTTAATGATGATAGTGCCCTTATGGTTGACTATATCTCCACTAGGGGCACTACTGTTATTCCAGTTGCCACATGTAAAGTTTTAAATATACATTAAACTGTGATATTTGTATGTAAATAGTGAGGATTGTATGATCATGGTACACCCTGTGTTTAATCACGTTAAGTAGAAAATAGTGATGAATAAAATACATACATACATTGATTTTTATAGATATAGAACATGAATTCCACCTGTGTCGAGCTGGACAGGTTGCTAGTAAGTTTTTTTTTCTTTTTTATATTAATAATAATAATAATAATAATAAAATAACCCAGATAAACAGCAGATTAAAGAATCAGCAAAGGGAACAGTGCAACTGTGTATACTTGGCGTCACATACGAAGACAGTCAAGTTTTCAGCCATTCTGTGCATCCCCCTCCATTATCCCAACGACAGCCAATAATGTTCATTTTGTAGGCATGTGGCTGGTCACGAGTTACCCATTATTCTCCCGCAGCCACAACTGTTCGTGCTGGGCCTTAGCACCTCACCTTCTTGCTTCCCCTATTGCTCTGCCTCTATGCACGGAAGCGCCTTCTTACATGATGCCAACTATAATAGTAATGAATAAGAGTCAAACACCTGTAGTGCAGGAGGATAATTGTAATGCTGTTCAGTGCAGAGATTAGCCTGCTTCGCCATAACATGCGGAATTAGCAGTACACCAACTGCTGGGATGGAAACCATGCTGGATATGCCCCCATTACACCTTTGGGTCAAAGATGGAGGCAGCGGCTAGTGCGTACAGACTCAAATTTGGCAACAACTGGAACTCTTTGGGATATCCAGAATCACACACTAAAATAGTGAGTGAGGTAAATATAGGAAAGGTTGGGGAAATGCCAACCGACTATATTATAACCCCATACTGCTTCAACAAGCCTTTCAATATAACAATTGGAAGTAGGGAGCAGTGGGAGAAAATAGTTCGACACCGTACGGGGGACATTGCATGGTTCACTGATGAGTCAAAATCGGACCAAGGCGTTGGGGCTGGGGTATACGGGGTGCAGCCAAGACTGGAGGGCGTCATCTCTCTAGGGAACTGGCCTCAGTATTCCAGGCCGAAATCACTGCCATCAGGGCATGTGTGGAGGAGAATTTGCGAAGGTGCTACAAAGATCGTAGCATCTATATCTATTCAGACAGCCAGGCAGCCCTGAGATCACTGGTAGCTCCTGCAACAAGGTCTAAAACTGTTGCAGAATGTCACAGGGTTCTGGTGGAGCTAGGCGAAAGCAATAGAGTAAACCTATTGTGGGTCCCTGGCCACTCGGGGATCAGTGGCAACGAACATGCCGACAGATTAGCCAGAATGAGGGCAGAGACTCAATTTATTGGACCGGAACCTGTCCTGACAATCACCAAGGCAATGATCAAATTGGAGCTACGTAACTGGCTCAGAAGACAGCACGTAGAATATTGGCCCAAAGTTCACCAACAAAAACATGGCAAGGTAATGATGCCAAAACCATGTTTTAAAAGAAGCTCTGCAATCCTGAGTCTGAACAGGATAGAGATTAGACTCATGGTTGGATTGCTGACAGGCCATGGGAATTTTAAAAAACACCTACATACAATGGGAATAACAGAAGAGGACCCTAAATGTAGGACCTGTGATGACGGTGATGAAACTGCATCACATCTAATCTTCGAATGCATTGCATTGGAGAGTAAAAGGAACAGAACATTTGGGACAACCAGACCCGAAGAAATTGTGTCTAATAAAGAACTGGTAAAGGGACTCCTTGCACTGTTCGAGGGCATTGGTTGGTTTTACTAGATATACAGGGAGTGATACCGCACAATAAACTTAGTTGCGGTGCGGGCAGTGGTGGGTTGGACCAAGACTGTTTTGGCTTCCCTGGAAAAATCAAATCAATCAAATCAAATCAAATCAATGCTGTTCAGCAAAGTGTTCAGGGGGGTAATCAGACACGAGCTCAGGTAATCTGAGGAGTCAGTTAATCAAATGTTGAATAATCAAGGTTCTACTGTAGATACATCTACTGAAATGGACTGAATGACTTGCAATGTGAGATAGAATCTGTGGAAGTTGTTATGATAGTATGAAAAGCAAGAAATACTTTGTAGTACTTCAAAACCTGTTATGCCCCTGATGTTGACAAGACTAACATTTTTTACAGCTCAAAATGATAAAATATTTTTGTTATAGGGAGATGTTAGCTGGATATGAATCATTCAACATTTGTTTTGGTACAAGTGAGCAATCAGTGATCACCCAACATACCGGCTTATGAAGTCCGAGTTTTCCTCCTCTGATATTGGGCAGAGCTGTCTTTTGTCCATGATGCACCTGTCTGCCAATCTCGCTCTCAACAAGAAGGTACAGAGTTTCACCCACACGAAGTGAAAGCTTCTGGTAGAGGCACCAGGCAGTTTCCCATGGAATCTATTCCTACCATATCCTTGGTATTTGTATCTGCATGTGAGGAAAAAATATACTTTAGGATTGAGATGCATAGAGAATTTCTGCAAGCTACAATAGGAATAATAATAATAATAATAATAATAAAATATAAAATAAAACACACACACACACACACACACACACACACACACACACACAGACCTTTCATAATATTTATTTACCATTTGGTTCTAGAATAGCACATGGAAAAAGGAACACACAAATCTTTTAATTTTTTATCTAATTTTTTGTGTTTTATTATGATGTAGGTGGGTGCTAACAGAATGTTTGAATTCAGAGAACAAAGTTGAAAGAAATTTCGCTGATAGATCTTGCTGTAGGAAGTTCTTTTCATGATTTTCACCCCAGCTCATGCTTCATTTTCATGACACTCTCTTCCCTATAAAATAAGCACCCTTCTGTGAACTAGGTCAGTCCCTATCAGGTGAAGATCCCACAGTGTGGAGCAATACTCCAAAATACAATGAACAAGTGTAGTGTGTGTTTATCAGAACTGTTGCATCTTCTAAGTGTTCTGCCAATGAAATTCAGCTCTTTGTTGACCTTCCCAACAATATTTTCTATGTGTTGTTTCCAGTTTAAGTTGTATGTACGCCCTAGGGGGCCCACAGCTCTTGGTCGGTACATGTGTTGTGCACATAGGTCCCTGAGCTATTGCAGCCTTCTTTTTTTCTCCTGGGCTGCATTTCCTTTCACAGTTGCTCCTCCTTTCCAAAATAATTCCTGCCCCCTCATCCACTTGTCCTCTTTCTTGATGGCTCTCTTTAAGACTCAGACTTAAAAACTCAGAAGACCCGACAGTTCTGATGGTCTTCTTGATTTTACTTTTCATTTTGTTCCCTCTTTTCCCCTTTTTTTCTTTTGGCACTTTTTGGATACCTTGGGGTTTGTCTTCCCTTTCCAAATTTCTGTTAGTGTGAGCCATTTGAGGAAGCACTCAGTACTTATCCTATCCTTTCCTCCATGCCATGGCTCCATATCACCATTGTTCACCAGCACATATAGCTGGTCGATATGCTTGAGCTCTATCTACTGTCTTGGTTGAGCCCCCTGACAACACATTGATCACACTAATGAAGACTGAGGTATTATGTCTCGGCACAGGGTGAGGAATAGGTGTCCTTCTTCCAGATGAATTAGGACTTCTAGCAATGGCCATACCTTTAGGTGGTCATTGCTGTGGCTGGGTGGTGCCTATTGGAATTGATGCTATCAGTGTGGACATTTTGCAATGAAACACATTAAATTAAGTAATGGTCAGTCTGAGGTGACTGTCTCTTCAGAAAGAAATGGGTCAAGCAAGATGATGAGGAGCAAAACATTTTGTACAGTATTTTGTCAAATCTCAAACTGATGGGATATCTTTCATAAAAATGAAGCAGTTATTCTTAATTGAAAATATCAGACAAGTTTGTTGAACTGGATCTTTAAGGAAAAAGCAGAACAGCTCCTTATTGCTCAAGAAATCATATTCTACCCATGTCCACTGGTGACAGCATGAACAGTTCTCTCAGTCACTTTATGTCTCGTATGGCTTATCAACACAAGTTATCCAGTGAAATTGCAATGATTTTAACTGCCTCTTGCTGGAAATACATCTTACTTATGCCTATTCTCTACTTTGCTTGGCTCTCCAAGAAACACACTTCAGTGATCAAGCATGGATTTAGGAGGGGGGGGGGGGGGGCTCGAACAGACATATCTGTGTGAACATTTGTTTGCAGGATCTCTACGTACACCTCAATGTGCCGGTGAGTGTCGTTTTTCTGCAAAACTCTGCAATCATGCTCTAGATAGCACTGTAGATGTAATTGTAGATATCTTAACTATAACTTATGTAATACTCATCGTACATGTTCTCTAGCATATTGTCATCAAAAGCCATGATGATAGTTGAAACTTTAACCTTCTTCTTGGAAGACTGTTGGTATTCACTGCCACTGCTTCCATCGCCTCTTCCCGCACTTACCAATCGCCGCCCCATCTGACGCTTCACCACACAAATAACGTCACAAAACACATCATTGGAGGCACACTGCACCGTCCCTACTGGTGAACCAACAGGTCAAAGTGCAATGTGGCAAGGCACACGCAGAGGCCTCTAACGGACAACTGCAGAGTTTTGCAGATACAGGAGTATCGCTAGAGCAATAAGGGATCTTTACATTATCTCTCATACGATTTTGATGTATATGTGTTTGTTCGATTCCAAGTACTTTCCTTGTCAGTTACATTCTGTCTGTAAGTAAAGGTTAATCATTCTTATGCTGAAATTCTCTCCCTCTCCCCCTCTCTTGCCCCACCCCCTCTCTCCCCTCCCCTTCTTTCTCTCTCTCTCACTTTTTGTCATGCTGTCTGGGGGGTTGCCCATATACCTTTCTTGTGAGTTTAGAAAGTCAAAATCCCTGTAATTAACATAATGTAGACTTTTTGCTACGGCCATATCTTATTTGAAACTGCCACCACCTGCCAGTCCGCTAAACAGCAGCGCTGCAAACACAGGTTCTGCCACAAGCCCCACCTACGCAACTGGCGGACGTGCGGCAGGACAGACGAGACTGCCGGCAGTCTACATTGAGCTCTCTTGCCCTCAAGTTGCTGAATCCTTATTGTGTACAAGTTGTCTTCATCCAAGAAATGTATTGAAAGTTATAACACTTTTAGTGGTGACTGCACAAGTACTTGTTGACAGCATGGCTACAGTCGAACAGTTACCTGCCAGTCTGTTGGAGCAGCAAAAATTGTTCAGCTATGCCTTGCAACAACTTCTTGCTGCATCTAACCACAACCGACTACCAGTGTTGAACATACCGAGAAAGCTGCAGGAGGCTGGATCAACTATGAGAAGTGCCTCGGCAAGCACTTCATGGCTTTCAGCGTTGATGACCTCCAACTTTGTAAGTCATTACAGGGCTGGCGCAAGCCCAAGTGCCGCCCCGTGCGAGCTGCTAAATTGCCGCCCCCCCCCCCCTCCAGGCCGTTTTATTTTATTTTTACAAAACGTTTGTGAACTGTTATTTAAACAAATCTGTAAGAAAAGTCAGCAATCAATCGCAATTTTTGTTTTTACTTTTCAGATCTACCTAGTTTCAAAGCTTTTAATATGTGCTTACATCTAAACCGTCATGTTGATAGTTACATTCAGCACGACGGTATAGATGTAAACACAACTCAAAACATTGAAAATAGCCACTCTGTGCCAGAAATCTATAAAGATATGGAAAATAAAAATAGTTGAAACGGCCAAAGAGTGGGGCGGAAGACAGTGGAGAGAGGAAGAATAAGGAAATGGAGTAACATAATAATGCAATAAATACATACTCGGGAATCGACGGGTACTGATGCTAGTCGAAATATATTAACTCGCTGCACTGTGGTTGTTCATTTCAGAGAACTGTCTGATTTTGGAATAAGGGGTAAGAAATTAGTCATCGCCGTATCACGTCACTTTTCTGCGTTTATTTTCATTCTAGCTATTGGGGTGACGCGTACCTATTACATTCCAAGTTGCAAGAAATTCGGACGCACCAATTCTTCTGTTCTTGTGAAACGCAACGAAAGTGCTTCTGACCAATCTTGACTCTCTCGACCAACTATCGAAACGACTTCTGTAGTTTTCCTTTTAGAGAACGCAACAATACCTATTGTCTGGAAAGGCGAAGTGGTGACGCGGCAGTGCCAGGAACTACTGTAGGTCACGTTACGAGGTACAGCGAGGCACGGTTAAACTAGCGCCCAAGAAGAAGACGCAAGAAGCTCGCAATAAGTATGTATTACCGGGCAGTAATTTTTATATCATTACGAACAATAGAAAGAAATACGAACTTTGCGAAAACTGCACAACTTTTGTCAAACGGAAATGAGTTTCAAAGCTAGCAAGGAAACACTTAGAACCAATGTTCTGTCTATGGATTTTCGTTTTTCAAGATGTCAAAATTAACGCTTTGTTTCGCTTGGACGAGAAGGCATTGTTGCTAAAAGACCATACTTTCTCAGGTGTTCATCAGAATCAAAGCGACCATTAGTTAACTTAGATGAAACTTGGATTCACACACATTATACGATAAATAAATGTTGGCAAAGTTATAGTGTGTGAGTAGTATTGTCACTCAAAAGTACTGGTCAGAGTTTGTGTCCATGCAGGCGAAGACAGGTGTTTCAGGACTCAAAAACCAAAACATCAGACTATCTCTTAGAAACGAATAGCAAAAATTTTCAAAATTACGTCGAAACGCAACTTATGTCAGGCTTACTAGCAATGTCTTTATCCCTTGTAATTACTCGCAGCTTATTTAGCCATTCGGAATACTTCTAGCCATTGGAGGTGTTTGACATGTTTGACTGTAGTAATGTTCAACCAGTTTTTCCATAATATGGGAAGAATAAAACACTCGTAAACTGCCATTGAAGGGCTTAGCAAAATTGCTTCAGGCTTAACATGTAACCGCAGTATCGAACATTCCATTTGAATTTCCAAATTGCGAGTCCTGCAAAATTAGTTGTTCGTAAAACGCACGGCGCGTAACAGGCTGGCGGCGCTCCACTCATAAGAATACTGGCGTGCAAGGTAGCTGGACAATTTGGCGTGTACGCCAGGCTGCTTCCCCCACTCCGTTCCTCCGGCGTAAACACGACGGCGCTGCCACAGTGGCGAGCAAGAAGTTAGTCTTCGTCCCTCCCTTGGTACAACAGGGGAGGCCGGCAGGTAGTCGAGGCGCCACGGCACAGTTCGCGAAGCCACTCCCTCCGAGGTGCCGGAAAGTGCCGCCCCGTGCGGCCGCACGTTTTGCACGTGCCTTGCTCCGGCCCTGAGTCATTATTTCTGTCTTGGGTCTCTCCGAAATTGTATCATCTGTTAACTCAGTTGGCTCCATTGAAAGAACCACCATCGCTTACGTTTGACGAAATGTGGTCTTTGCTAACATCCTATCACCAGAAACAGACCCATGTTGCTGCTTCCCACAATGCATTTTATCAGTGCAAAAAGAAGCCAGATCAAAATTATAGGGCGTGGGCAGCAGAGCTACAAAGGCTCAGTCGCAAGTGCAAGTTCATGACTGAAATTCATCAAAAATTGTATGCACATCAGATTGTCAGGGACGCAATTCTATGCTCCGCCCCAGACTGGGATGTTTGGCAGAGGGCCCTCCAACTTGACAGTCCTTCATTACAAGAAGTTTTGAATATTGCTCAGACTTTTGAAATCACTAGATCTGCAGGTGCAGTAATAGATTCGTGGGGCGATTTTCGTGATATTCAATCAGACAGGGCACCTGTTGACGCTGCCTCGCACTGTGTGGAGGAATATGTAGCTGCAATTCAAACACAGCTCAAATGCAGGAAAGTTAAGCAACAAGCTGGCTTTACAAATAAACAGGGTTCTGCTACTTCTTCGTTACCCTCCTGTCCTCGCTGTTTCACCCAGCATCCGCGTGCTGGCTGACCCCAACGTTGGGCCACGTGCTCCAATTGCGAGAAAAAAACGTCACGTTTCCTCAGTGTGCAGGTCTAAGACAGTACAGGTTGTTCGTGATAGTGACGTAAATGACGACTCAATATTTTTTGTAAATTCCACGCTTTCTTCAATCGATATTCAAAATGCTTGGCAAGGATGTTCACATGCAAGTCGATACGGGCTCGGCAGCCATCTTCATCTTTTCTCAGACATATGCAATGTTTGGTTCGTCCCTGTTGTTGCCTGTTACTCACTGCTTGCGCACTTATAATCGTCAACAAATTTCACTCTTGTGACAAATGGAAATTGAGGTATTCTACAAATCAGTCGTTCGTACTCTGACAGTATATGTTGTGGATCACTTGGGTACCGAAAACCTGTTTAGCTGTGATGCTTTCTGCATGTTCGGATTTTCCATTATGAGGCTGTCAATGCCGTCTCGGATGAAATACCATACTCCCACTTAGAATCCTTGTCTGCAGAATTTTTGACACTCTTTTCTCCTGGCTTGAGCCACAAAAACAACTTTGAAGGTCACATCACACTCAAGCTGGCGGCAAGGCCAAAATTCTTTCGTGCACGACCAAATACGGTGGCAGTGCGTGATATGTCAAACAGGAAATTGCTCGGCTCACTACTTCTGGTGTTCTGCTTCTGATTACTGCTAGCGAATGGGCCTCACCACCAGTTGTTGTCAGGAAACCTAATGGTAGTCTTCGTCTCTGTGGCGATTTTAAAGTCTGCATCACCACTCAATGTCTCATAGATACGTACCCCATGCCGTGCTTAGAAGAAATGTTCTCGAAATTAGCGGGGGGGAAATTTTTGTCTAAAATTGACTTTTCTGAGGCCTATCATCATCTTCCGCTCGACGAAGCTTCTCGTCGGTTCCTTGTTCTCAACACGACTTTCGGCTTATTTCAATATCAGAGCACTCCTGCAATCTTTAAGCCTTTTTTTAGAACTACTGGCTAATGTCCCAGGATGTGTCAATTACCAGGATGATATAGTCATCACAGGTTCCACTACAGTAGAACATCTTCGCAATCTTCATACACTTTTCTCTGTTCTGCAAGCTACCAGCATCAAATGCAATTTTCAGAAGTCACGGTTTTTTCAACCCTCTGTTGCTCTCCGTTGGATTCTCTCTACCTCCTCTATCAACCCACACCAGTGAGCAGTATTCAAGCAGTGGGCGAACAAGCCAGTGTACTGTAATCTACTTCCTTTGTTTTCAGACTGTATTTCCTTAGGTTCCTTCCAATGAATCTCAGTCTGGCATCTGCTTTACGGAAGATAAATTTTATATGGTCATTCCATTTCAAATCACTCCTAAGGCATACTCCCAGATAATTTATGGAATTAACTGCTTCCAGTTCCTGACCTGCTATAGTGTAGCTAAATGATAAAGTATCTTTCTTTCTATGTATTCAAAGCACATTGCAATTGTCTACATTGAGATTAAATTGCCATTCCCTGCACCACGTGTCAGTTCGATGCAGATCCTCCTGCAATTCAGTACAATTTTCCTTTGTTACAACCTCTCTATATTCTACAGCATCGTCCACAAAAAGCCTCAGTGAACTTCCGATGTTATCCACAAGGTCATTTATATATATTGTGAATAGCAATGGTCTCTCGACACTTCCCTGTGGCACACCTGACATCACTCTTACTTCGGAAGTTTTCTCCCCATTGAGAATGACATGCTGCGTTCTGTTGTCTAGGAACTCCTCAATCCAATCACACAATTCGTCTGACAGACCGTGTGCACTTACTTTGTTCATTAAACGACTGTGTGGAACTGCATCAAATGCCGTGCGGAAGTCAAGAAACATGGCATCTACCCGAGAACCCAAGAGCCCTCTGAGTCTCGTGGACGAATAGCGCGAGTTGGGTTTCACACGATCGCCTTTTTTGAAACCCATGCTGATTCCTACACAGCAGATTTCTAGTATCCAGAAAAATCATTATACTCGAACATAATACGTGTTCCAAACTTCTACAACTGACCGACGTTAGAGATATAGGCCTATAGTTCTGCACATCTGTTCGACGTCCCTTCTTGAAATCGGGGATGAGCTGCGCCATTTTCCAATCTTTAGGAACGCTACGTTCTTCTACTGACCTACGGTACACCACCGCAAGAAGGGGCGCAAGTTCCTTCGCGTACTCTCGAACTGGTATCCCATCAGGTCCTGCGGCCTTTCCTCTTTTGAGCGATTTTAATTGTTTTTCTATCCCTCTGTCATTTATTTCGATTCCTGACATTTTGTCCTCTGTGCGACAATATAGAGAAGGAACTATATTAAGTTACTGTCTTCCTCTGTGAAACAGCTTTGGAAAAATACATTTAGTATTTCAGCCTTTAGAGTGTCATCCTCTGATTCAGTACTATTTTCGTCACAGATTTTTGCTTTGATCCACCTACGCTTTGACATAAGACCAAAATTTCTTAGGATTTTCAGCCATGTCAATACATAGAACTTTACTTTCGAATTCGCTGAACGCTTCTCGCATAGCCCTCCTCATCCTACATTTAGCTTTGTGTAATTTTTGTTTGTCTCTAAGGCTTTGGCTATGTTTATGTTTGCAGTGAAGTTCCCTTTGCTTCCATAGCAGTTTTCTAACTCGGTTGTTATACCACGATGGCTCCTTTCCATCTCTTACGACCTTGTTTGGCACATACTCATCTAATGCATATTGTACGATGGCTTTGAAATTTGTCCCCTGTTCCTCAACACTATGTGTACTTGAGATAAAACTTCTGTGTTGAGCTGTCAAGTACTTTGAAATCTGCTTTTTGTCACTTTTGGCAAACAGAAAAATCTTCCTATATTTTTTAATATTTCTATTTACAGCTGAAATCGTCAATGCTGTAACCGCTTTATGACTGCTGATTCCCTTTTCTGCGTTAACTATTTCGAATAGTTGGGTCTCTTTGTCACCAGAAGGATCAATATGATATCGCCACGAGTGGGTGCTCTGATTAAGTGTTCAAGGCAGCTCTCACACAATACACCCAAAACAATTTCACTGGATTTTTTGTCCCTGCCACCCGTTATAAAAGTTTGAGTCTCCCAGTAAATTAAAATCTCCTCCCAAAACTATACATGATGGGGAAATCTACTCGAAATATTTTCCAAATTATCCTTCACGGTTTCTGCCACAACAGCTGCTGAGCCAGGAGGCCTATAGAAACATGCAATTATCATGTTAGAGCCTGATTTAACTGTGACCTTCACCCAAATTATATCACATTTCGGGTCTCCTCAATTTCCTTCGATACTATTGCACTTTTTATCGCTATAAACACGCCTCCCTCTGTCCAGCCTGTCTCTGCAGCATGCATTCCAATCTGCGATTAGAATTTCATTACTGTTTACATCTGGTTTCAGCCATCTCTCCATCCCTTGTACTATGTGGGCATTGTGACCGTTTATTAATGAGAGCAGTTCTGGGACCTTCCTAAAGACGCTCCTGCAGTTAACTAATATTGCATTATCTTATTCCCTGTTACGTTCTGCCTACTGCTACCCTGTCGCAGGTCAGAAGGCGTTTTGTTGGGCCTAGGGAGGGAATTCTCTAACTTAAAAAACTCCCATGTCCACTCCACACGTACTTCGCTATCCTTGTACCCGGTTCTGGCGTGTAGTGCACGCCTGACCTAATCTGGCGGATCCTACATTTCTCTACCTGATAGCGGAGGTCGCGAAAATTTGCACCCCAGATCTCCACAGAATCGTCTGAGCCTCTGGTTTAAGCCTTCCACTCGGCTCGAAACCAGAGGACCGCGTTCGATTCTTGGAACGACACTACATACTCCAACTTTCCTTTTGTCGCCTGTGTTTCGTCCTGCCCACGGCGGCCACCATCGCCACACTCACTAAAATATTCGCTCTGGAAGGACTTCCCACTACCCTGGTATCTGACAATGATCCTCAATTTCTGTCATCTGAATTTTCTGACTTCTGTGCCCACAGAGGCATCAAACACATCACGTCTCCTCCATTTCACCCCCAGTTCAATGGGGAAGCTGAACGACTCGTTCAGACCTTTAAGAATCGAATGAAAAACTGCTTACCTCGACATCCACAGATGAGGCACATATTTCCTGGTATCATACCATTTCACACCTCAGGACACACACAACCCTGCGGAGTTAATGCACGGTAGACAGCCGCACACATTCCTTCACCTAATCCGACCTCCCACCTGCCTCCTGCCACTGCCAGCAAATTTTCAACGGGTGCTCCTGTATGGGTGTGGGGATACGGCAAACTTCAAAAGTGGATACAGGGCCACGTACTGGAACCCAGAGGACGGCGCCTCTAGATGGTACCCACGGATGCAGGAGACGTTGCAAGGCATATTGACCAACTACAGAAGTGTGTCTCGCCACTACCAGCCACTCCTCCGGCCTTCGATCCGGAGCCTTTAGACATGGACGTCGACATTGCGCCGCTCGCAGCACAGCAGTCCCCGCCAGCAAGACAAGACGCCTCCACAGGTACAGCACCAGCAAGCCCGCCAGCAGGACCCCTTGACAAAGGGGACGAAATACACGTGTCACCCGTATTTCCTCCTCTAGAGCACACGGGAGGCAATACTCACATTACGACTTATCTTAGAAGATAGGCTAAGGAAAGGGAAATTACGTTTTTAACGTTTGTCGATTTGGAGAAAGCTTTTGACAATGTCGACTGGAATACACTCTTCCAAATTCTGAAGGTACCAAGGGTAAAATATAGGGAGCGAAGAGTTATATTCAACCTATACAAAAACCAGACAGCGGTTATTAGAGTCGAAGGGTAAGAAAGGGAGGCAGAGGTTGGGAAGGGAGTAAGACAGGGTTGTAGCCTTTCCCCGATGTTGTTCAATCAGTACATTGAGCAGGCAGTGAAGGAATGGAAGGAGAATTTGGAGAGGGCATTAAAGTGCAGGGAGAAGAAATAAAAACATTGTGGTTTGCCGATGACTTAGTATTTCTGTCAGAGACCGCAAAAGATCTGGAGGAGGAATTGAATGGGATGGACAGTGTCTTGAAAGGAAGATATAAGATGAACATTAACAAGAGTAAAACGAAGGTAATGGAATGTAATGTCACAAAATCAGGTGATGCTGAAGGGATTAGATTAGGTAATGAGACTATCGAAGTAGTAGATGAATTTTGTTATTTGGGTAGCAAGATAACTTCTGATGGTCGAAGCAAAGAAGATATAAAATGCAGAATAGCTATGGGTAGACAAGCGTTTCTAAAGAAGCGAAACTTGTTAACATCCAATATTAATTTAAATGTTAGGAAGTACTTTCTGAAAGCATTTGTCTGGAGTGTAGCATTGTATGGGAGTGAAACGTGGACGATAAGGAGTTCAGATAAAAAGATGATAGAAGCTTTTGAAATGTGGTGCTACAGACGAATGATGAAAATTAGTTGGGTAGATCACGTAATTAATGAGGAGGTGCTTAACCGAATCGGAGAGAAAAGGAGTTTCTGGCATATCCTGACTAAGAGAAGGGATAGATTGGTGGGGCACATTCTGAGACATCAAGGAATTGTCAACTTAGCATTAGAAGGAAGCGTTTGGGGTAAAAATCGTAGAGGAAGGCCGAGGGACGAAAACAGTAAGGAGATTCAAACGGATGTAGGTTCCCGTTATTATTCTCAGATGAAGAGACTTGCACAGGACAGGGTAGCATGGAGAGCTACATCAAACCAGTCTGCGGACTGAAGACCACAACAACAACAACAGAGCACACACGACTGGCGAATCTCCACGGGAATATGTTTCCTATTCTCGGATCAAGACCATATCAAACCCGAGCTGGACACTTCCCTCTGTATTCCAGAGTACCTCCGAGAGTCTTCACTTCAGTCACAGAAGAAAACATGGATGTAAGTCCTGTGCAAAGAGTCCCAAAAAAGCACTACGTAAAGTGCCGAAGTGTAAAGTGACATAGCAGTGCAAAAGTGTTTTTTTCTGTGTGACTACTTTTTGTTCAAGTAATTGTGAAAATCAACAAGTGGAAGTAGAAGTGCTCTTTTAGTTTATTTCGAGATCTTAACATCATTTAATTTGCTTAAGCCTCATGTGATATTTCATTTCCTCTCTTACTGTATTTTTTGATATGTTGTCCTTAAAAGGGGGGCGATGTGCTAGGGCCGTGTCTTATTCGAAACTGCCGCCGCCCGCTGGTCCGCCTAACAGCGGCGAGGCAAACACAGGTTCCGCCGTTTTAAGCGCCACCTGCTATTTGGCTACGATAACTTGACGATTTTGTTGGTGCTGCCACAAGCGGAGAAAATAGACACCAGTTGAAAGTTATTCTTTTATTTACATGCGCTGCCAATCTTACGATGGTCCTTGACGCGAAGAAGTAATGTACACATTGTTAGGGTAACGGTTCCTACACTGCAGCAAGCATCCGATGCTGCCTTCCGTTCGTGCAAGACAAGCTCCCAGCAGCCACCGCGCGAATCGTCAAGTTATCGTGGCCAAATAGTAGGCGACCGACGGGCGTGTGGCAGGAGGGACGAGACTACCGGCAGTGTACGTGAGCTCTCTTGCCCTCAAGTTGCTTAATCCTTATTGTGTACAAGCTCGCTTCATCAAATAAATGTATTGAAAGTTATAACACTTTTTATGTTCTACTTCCTTTTAATTGATTCTTGCTCCTTTTTTGCCCACTGTAGGTTACGGTAGTAACACTAAAAGTGGGCCTTTGCGATCGTCTTTTCACAGCTTGAAATTTAAATGAAAATAACGGCTTAACTATTCATCTGACACGAAAATTGAATAACCGAATTTGTAGAGGATAAAATTCTCTACAACTTTGCTCTCTTATGTTTTTTTCATATATCGTAGTGTTTGGGATGTCTGTCTGTCTTTCTGTCTGTCCATAACGTGTTCCCTGTTTTTAAGACAAACCGTTCAACCGATCAACACCAAATTTTACAGACATGATTGTAGGCCGCCAGAGACCAGAACCTTCCTTTTTCAAATTTTTCGGACAAAAAAAAGGTAATAATACCAAAAAAATCCATTTATAATATAATTGTAATTTCAAACGAACCGTTCATCTGACACGAAAATTGAATAACCTAATTGGTAGAGGAGAAAATTCTCTACAACTTAGCTCCCTTATGTTTTTTCATATCTCGTATCTTTTGAGACATATTTGCAAAACTAACAGAGATTTGACAACCTCCATTGAATTAACGAAAACGAGCCGTTGGATATGTCACATGACATTCCTCGCCCAGAACTCTCTCTGGCATACGCCATCTTGCGTTGCGTATTTGACTATTTTCTTATTGTAACTTACACATCGTCATCTCAAAGAAATGGCGCACTGAAGAATTAACAAAAACACATCGTTCTTCATACGATAAATGATAATCTAGTGTCTACAAATGCCATATTAGCATCAGTTAACAACGGCCATCAATGGTATGAGATTAAAGGACTTTTGATTGATAACCATAGCGTAGTGGGCAAGGCATTGGACTATGACGCTAAAGGTCGGTTGTTCGGAACACGCCTCTACCAATTTTTTTTTCATAAAAGAGTTTCAGACACTCTTATTAATTAATTTTTTATTATTTAGATTTTTATTTTGGTCCAAAATGTTTGCAAAAACTTATAAAACTACAAATCTAAAGTGTGCCGTAAAACACGTCAGTGCGATTTTTTTCTTCGTTATTGTCCATAGTTATTGGTATAATAAAAAATAAAGTACAACGCCGCGCACATTTGGAAGAGTTTGCAGTGAAAAATGTAGTCGTTGGCCTGTTTACGTTTGGTGCGTTTTACACCATACATTACTGCGTACGATACGTAGCGAACATATCGAAATTATTTTTAACGGTGGAAGGAGAGCCATAACTGTTTCCATTCTCGAGAAAATACGTGAGATGCGTTTGACGCGACGTGGTCGGCAGCTACGCGCCACACGAGCGGCTCTTGTCTGGAGCCTGCTGTGCCGAGTGCGGAGCTGCCTCGTGTCTCTTTTCTTCGTTTGTTGCCGATACAGGCCGAGGTGGAAATGAACAACTTACTGAAACAGAAAGACACTGAGATTCATAAACCGAAGATGTTGATTTTGTATTTTTATGGTCTGTAGTCTCTGGTTTCGGTAAACTTTGTAGCAGGCATGAGAGCACTATGTAAGCTAAAATTCCTGTTACTACAGAACGATAAATTCGGCGAAGACAGAAGGGACGTACAACCACTTTTTTTTTTTTTTTTTCATCAGGGACCTTATTCAATTTCTTGAAACACAATGTCCACCCCTTCGTGGAGCTTGAACCCACTGCTAAACCATAGATGATGCTAGGAACCTCTCTCATCAGTATTCCTCTACCTGAATTCTATACTACTTTCACAAATTCAACAATTGCAAAATTACTAGCATAGCTTCACTAATTACTAATAAATATGATGGCTGCTGACGGTAATTATCATTAGAAATAATGACAGAGACAAAATAGGAATGCAATGTAATAAAATACTGGACATACAAGCACAGCTGCCATCAAAGAAGAAGAAAGCAGACGTTAGTATCTTAGTACTCAGGACTATGGAAGAGCTACGAATAAAGATCTAAGTAAAGAAAAACGTTATGTGCAAATGCTGTTAAACAAGTAAACTATGATTTGCAAAAAATTTTCATATTGATATTTCTTTCAATCTAAGACATATAAAAAGCATACTAGGTGTCACTAGGAGAACACTGCACCACAATAATGATTAAATATGTCAGTTGTATAAAGGTTCATTCAATTATTGAATTTGCAGTGACACTTCTTTCTCTGAGTTACAAAAGAAACGAGAGAAAAATAAATCTGTTTTCAATTACATTCTTAAAACATATCCCTAATTTTTCTTTAGTCGGTATGACGTGTCACAGACAATTTTCTTCTTTTAAGTCTTTCTTACTCAGAATATTACTCTTTGAACTGTCGTCTGTTTAGTCGGAATAGCTCAAGACCAGACAAGTTCGCCATATATTCGTCACTTTTGCCTATTGCATCGATGGTGAGGTATCGACAAAAACAGAGGTGATATCGGGCGTTCCACGGGGTATTGTTATTGGTCCTCTGCTGTTGCTTATTTACATAAACGATTTAGGGGAAAATCTAAGTAGCTCTCTTAGGTTGTTTGCAGATGACGCCGTCATTTACCGTCTAGTAAAATCGTCTGAAGATAAAAACCAATTGCAGAACGATATGAATAAGATATCAGTATGGTGTAAAAATTGGCAATTGACCATAAATAATGAGAAGTGTGAAGTCGTCCACATGAGTACGAAGAGAAATCCGTTAAACTTTGTTTACAAGATAAATCAATCAAAAGTGAAGGCCGTAAACTCCACAAAATACCTAGGAATTACTATTAATTCAGACTTAAATGGGAAAGAACACGTAGATAATATCGTGGGAAAGGGGAACCGGAGACTGCGTTTTATTGGCAGAACCCATATAACACGCAACAGAACTACAAAAGAAACTGCATACACTACACTTGTCCGTCCATTTTTGGAGTATTGCAGCCCAGTGTGGGATCCTTATCAGGTAGGTTTGACGGAGGACATCGAAAGAGTCCAAAGAAGGGCAGCTCGTTTCGTATTGTCACGATACAGGGGAGACAGCGTTACGGAAATGATACAGAGTCTGGGATGGGAATCATTACAACAACGGCGCTTATCGCTTGCGAAACTCCAATCGCCAACATTCTCCTCCGAATGCGAAAATATATTGTTGACTCCCACTTACATAGGTAGAAATGATCATCAGAATAAAATACGAGAAATCAGAGCTCGAACAGAGAGATATAGGTGTTCTTTCTTCCCGAGCACTATTCGAGAATGGAATGGGAGATAAATAGTATAATTGTGGTTCGATGAACCCTCTGCCAGGCACTTAAATGTGATTTGCAGAGTATCCCATGAAGATGTAGATTGCTCAACAGGCCTTTCACTGCTCTTATACTCACTTTATCAGAATACGCACACACACACACACACACACACACACACACACACACACACACACACACAAATTAAATTAATTGAGTTTTGAAGGAGATCTAGGAATTGAATGCAATTACATCGAGAGGTTTGCAGTGGACATGGAGCATGTGCTGTGTTGCATGAGCAATGCCAGCTGCGCTGCCCCCTTCTGCCTGTGCTGCGTGTAGTGTGCACTGACCTGCAGAGGCCCTGCGCCTCGCCTCTCCCTCTGTTGCGTCAAGTGAGCGCCGGCCTAAGGCCTGGAATGAATCTCGGTGTCTTTCTGTTTCAGTAAGTTGTTCCTATCCAGCTTGGGTCGTAAATTCTACCAAATACCGAGGAGTTACAATTACGAACGACTTAGACTGGAGAGAACACATAGTAAATATTTTGGGGAAGGCGAACCAAAGGTTACCTTTCATTGTCAGAACGCTTCGAAGATGCAACAGCTCCACAAAAGAGGCTGCCTGCATCACACTTGTGCGTCCTCTTGCCCAATACTGTTGCCCAGTGTGGGACCCTCACCTTGTGGGACTGACGGAAGACATTGAGAAGATTCAGAGAAGGGCAGCTCGTTTTCTTTTGTCACGTTACGTAGGGGAAAGCGTCACGGAAATGTTGCACGATTTGAGGCGGAAATCATTAAAAGAACGACGTTATTCGTTGTGGCGAGTTCTATTTGCGAAATTTCAATCACTGCCTTTTAATTCTGAATGTGAAAATATTTTGCTGCTACCCACCCTATAGGCAGACATGGCCATCCCAATAAAATAAGAGAAATCAGATGGAAAAAGGAACGATTTACGTGTTCTTCCTTCCCACGCCCTATTAGTGAATAGAATAATAGAGAAGGTTATGAAAGTGGTTAATGAACCCTATGCCGTACACTTATATGTGATTCGCAAATTATCTATGTAGATGTAGAATTTATAGTTATGACATTTTACCAAATATGATGTGTTTTTGATGAATCTTAAATGCGCCAAAAACAAATATTAAGGGCGGTTGTTGCCTCCATGGAGGATTTGTCGATGTGCAAGGCGAGGTGCGCTATAGTTCCATTGCCTTTGCTTCGGACCATTCATGCGTAACCGCCAGGGCTCGAGTAGCCAGGAGATGGCATCTCTACCAGCTCCAACGTCCATGTTAAAAGCGGCGTTTCCCCTCGCCCCTCCCCGTCGCGGGGGCGCCCATATACTGCCTCCAGGGGTTCAGAAGAGAAATTGCACCTCAACCGCGCATCCGCATTACAACGCTGCGGCCACTGCCGCCTATATTAGGTGGCCGCGTTACGACTCGTATAAGTGTGGTCTAAGTGACATAAAACGTTTCTTGTGCGATAAAAATACTTTGAACGTGCGGATAAAATGAAGTGATAGAAGAACGAGAGTTTAAAAATACTTTTTAGTTTTATTTATTTACTTGTTTTTCACGATGAGCTTTTTTCTGGGGGTTCACTGAACCAGTGAATACTGATGATCTGTAACTTAACCCGGATTAAATTGCTCAAAGTCCATTTGAAAAGTCTTATGTTATTTAATATCATAAAATTAACAAACCAAGGTGCTAAGCATTTTCTAAGGACCTCGTGCTAGCTTAATCAGGTACGGTAAAGAAAGGTGTAATAATCACACTCAAACACTCATACACTAAGGACATTCAGTGTCATAGAGACAGACTGCCTCCATAGGAGAACGCTGCCTTTGCAGTTGCAGTTATGCAGCCTCGAACAAACAACACTGTTTTTGAAACTTCCTGGCAGATTAAAATTGTTTGTCAGAACCGAAACGCGAACCTGGGACCCTTACCTTTCACGGGCAAGCGTTCTACCACTGAGCTATTCCGACATGACTCACGGTCCGCGTTCAGAACTTTACTTCTGCCAGTACCTCACCTCCTACTCTCCAAACTTCACAGAAGTTCTGTGAACCTTACAAGACATCTTTCTGTCGGTCTACGGAGTGGAGACAACAACATTACTGCAACCGAGATAGTGGTAATAATACAGAGTTCTTGCAGAGGGTGATTGGGTTGACTTCTGTTTACACTACCAAATGATTTACACAAGCAGTTTGGTTCAGATACTGTAGGGAGTATGTAGTACAATGCATGGAGAGCCATAAAAGGGAAGCGCGACAATCACAGGGAGGTGGTTGCAGCTATAGGAGTGTCCCAAAATGTATTTCCAGGACCTGGACGTGATTTCAGACAATAGCAACCGTTAAAAGAAGGCAAGGTCTAGGTCGTTCAAGGTAACATCAGCAAGAGATGATACTTATGTCCGGTTAACAGCCCGTCGAGGCAGGAGGCTGAATGCAGCTCATCTACAACGCACCCTCCTGGCAGCAACAGGACGCGCAATATCAACACAAACTGTCCGAAATCGCCTTCGGGAATGTGGCCTCTACGCACGAGGCCTATCGTGTGTGTATCATTAAAACCACGGTACCATTTAGGCCACAGAAAAATGAGAGTCGTAACCAGTGGCGCCGGGTCCTGTTCAGAGATGAGCCAACATATTCTCTACAGTCGGACAATTGCCGTTCCCTCATCTGGAGAGAACGTGGAACTCGGAAAATCCTGCTTATTTGCATGGTGACGGACGAATGGTGCAGCAGGAGAAAGTATTGCGTTCAGAATTATGCTTTCACAGTTCCTAGGTATAGAGACGAGATCCTTAGACCTTTTTTATGGCCTATGCAGGTGCCGTAGGAGACGATTCCTTCTGGTGGACGTTAATGCTCGTCTCCACAGAGCTGCACTGGTGGGAAACTGAACGAATGGTCAGTTTGTTCACCGGACTTTAACTCGACTGAGGTCTGTGATGCAGTTGGTGGACATATTGCAGCCAGGCCAGCACCCCCCACAACGATTGCAGAGCTGAATATTGCACTCCTGGAAGAACGGCCAAATATCCCTCAAGAGCTGATTAATAACCTCAAACTGTCAATGCCATAGAGGTGTGCAATGTGATGGGCGTCCGAGATGATCACACACGATATACAGGGCAACGAGAATGGCTTTCACTATTATGGTAGCCCCATGATGCCTCATTCCAAATAAACCCCATGTAAACCTCAGGTAAAGAGCTGAGACAGCAAACTGTCGTTCTGTATCAGAAACAAATTACAATTGCCGTATAACCAATGTCCGAATAAAATATGTAAGCATATATATATTGTGTATGATATCTCACGTGATCCGCTAATTGTTTTGAGTAGTGTATAACTCGCGAAAAGACCACGATGATAAGAGCATAGAGATTAGATCTCACACGGAGACTCACCGGCAGTAGTTATTCCGCGAACCACGCGCGACTGGAATAGAAAAAGAAATAAGTGAGCCAGGGCACACGAAGTAACCATCGCCACACACCGAGATGGCTTCCGAAGTATGGAAGTAGTTGTAGTAATGTAGACGTCTGGACTTCTTGACGTGTGGTAATTCTTTATTTATGAGCTACTTCTTGTACACTTCCACTAACTAGGAAATATACAATATTATTGCTCGATAATATCTTGAAAATAAATTGATGGTTCAAGTGCTTATTGCCATTATCTCCTTATTTACTGTTAATATTTACCAAGTATGGAGAATGAGACAAAAACATCGATATTTTGTTGCGGTATTACAGCAAACGTAATTTCCAGTAGAGCCAGATTCGTGTGTCGATGTAATACACTTACTTTTGAATCTAAAAGAAAGTATCAAAGTGCACTCTTCACTTCTTTCGCCAAATGTTAAAGTATTTTCTATCAGGCATGTATTGTAGAAGAACAAATGTACCACAAGTTTTGAAAAATTGTAGACTATCATACACATCAGTATTAATGGTTGTACAACGATTGACATGCTTCTTCAAGAAAATTATATCACTTAAAGAAAACACAGTATTTTAAACTAATTACCCATTTTGTAATTTCTACATCTATATCTACATAGATACTCTGCAAATCACATTTAAGTGCCTGGCAGAGGGTTCATTAACCACTTTCATAACTTTTCTCTACCGTTCCATTCTCTAATAGCGCGCGGGAAGAAAGAACACCTAAATCGTTCCGTTTTCGATCTGATTTTTCTTATTTTATTGGGATGGTCATGTCTCCCTAAGTAGGTGGGCGCTAGCAAAATATTTTCACATTCATAAGTAAAAGTCGGTGATTGAAACTTAGCAAACAGATCACGGCGCAATGAATAACGTCTTTCTTTTAATGATTTCCACCCCAATTCGTGCAACATTTCCGTGACGCTTTCCCCCCCGTAACGTGATAAAACAAAACGAGCAGCCCTTCTCTGAACCTTCTCAATATCTTCCGTCAGTCCCACCTGGTGAGGGTCCCACAAGGGGCAACAGTACTCCAGGAGACGACGCACAAGTGTGATGTAGGCAGTCTCTTTGATGGAGCTGGTGCATCTTCGAAGCGTTCTGCCAATGAAACGTAACCTTTGATTCGCCTTCCTCACAATATTTCCTACGTGTTCTCTCCAGTCAGAGTTGTTCGTAATTGTAACTCCTAGGTATTTGGTAGAATTTACGACCTTAAGGTTTGACTGATTTATCGCGTAATTGAAGTTCAGTGGATTTCTTTTAGTGGTCATGTGTATTACTTCACACTTTTCTTTATTTAGTGTCAATTGTCAATTTTCGCACCAAGTAGAAATTTTGTCTAAATCGCTTTGCAGTTGCTTTTGATCCTCTGTTGACTTCACTAACCGATAAACGACAGCATCATCCGCGAACAGTCTAAGGGAGCTATTCAGATTGTCTCCTAAATCGTTTATAAACACGAGGAAGAGTAGGGGACCTATGACGCTTCCCTGTGGAACGCCAGATATCACTTCTGTTTTACTCGATGACTTACCGTCAATTACAACAAACTGTGTTCTTTCTGGTAGGAAATCGTGAATCAATCGCACAATTGGGGAGATATTCCATAAGCACGCAATTTCATTAGAAGCCGCTTGTGGGGTACAGTATCAAAAGCCTTCCGGAAATCCAGAAATATGGAATCGATTTGAGATCCATTGTCGATGGCACTTAACATTTCATGTGAATAAAGGGCAAGCTGTGTTTCGCAAGAGCGATACTTTCTGAATCCGTGTAGACTATTGGTTAATAAGTCGTTCTCTTCGAGGTAGTTCATAATATTCGAACAAAGTATATGTTCCAAAATCCTACTGCAAATCGATGTCAATGAGATAGGCCTGTAATTTTGGGGATCACTCCTATTGCCTTTCTTGAATATTGGAGTAACTTGGGCAACTTTCCAGTCTTTGGGTACAGATCTTTCGCTGAGAGATCGGTTGTAAATTATAGCTAAGTACGGAGCAATTGCATCAGCATACTCTGAAAGGAATCTAGTCGGTATGCAATCTGGCCCGGAAGATTTGTTTTTGTTTAGTGACTTAAGTTGTTTTACTACTCCAGGAACATCTACTTCTAAGTTTCGCATGCTGGCATCTGTTCTTGGAGTGTTCACTTCGACTTCTTTAGTGAACGAATTTCGGAAAGCTGTGTTTAGTAATTCTGCCTTATCAGTACCGTCGTCGGTACTATTACCATTGCTATCGCGTAGTGTAAGTATTATTTGTGTTTTGCCGCTAGTGTACTTCACATATGACCAGAATTTCTTTGGATTTTCTGCAAGATTACGAGACAGGATTTCGTTGTGGTAACTACTATAGGCTTCTCGCATTGATGTCCGCGCTAGGTTGCGTGTTTCAGTAAAAGATTGCCAGTCTTGTGGATTCTGTGTCTTTTTAAATTTTGCATGCGTTTTTCTTTGTTTCTGCAACAGTGATCTGACCTGTTTTGTGTACCACGGGGGGTCGGCCCCCTCTTTTATTAATTTATTTGGTATAAATCTCTCGATTGCTACTGATATTATGTCTTTAAAAGTAAGCCACAACTGATCTACACTCGCATTTTTAGTTTTGAAAGACTGGAGATTATCACTCAGGAAAGCGTGAAGCGAATTTTTATCTTCTTTATTGAATTGATATATTTTTCGTTTATTTTTTGTGCATTTCAGATCCAACCTCCAGTTTCTTTCCATTGCTCATGTTTATTGAATAACACACTCTCCATAATGATTTGTTTTCGTTTTACGTCACTTTATCGATAAAGTAGCTTCAGATCACGGCGTTGACCGGTTATGTAGCCTATTTATCGTATTTGTGGATTTTGTTTTGTCTCACCAAACGGCATTTGGTACGACTTTTACAATGTCAATAAATGTTAAACAATTATCGGCATTTAAGAATCGTTACACTTGGCGAAAATCATTTCTCAGTATATCGCCCACACTGAACAACTCCAGGAGGTGTTAGAAGAAGTGCAATGGAATAATATCATAATATGTTTTTATCACAGATAAACACTACTAGAGTCGCAAACTTGCCTCTGTGATTGAAGCTTGATGCCGCCATCTTGCCTAAAAAGTTTCCATGCGGTAGGCAATGACTTAAGCCCGCAGTTGATCGTGACTGGTAAGAGATGAACAAAAACATCGAATTGACGGGACTCATTACTATCTATATCAAAGTAGACTATAGGAATCAGAAAATAACAGCAACCAGTCACCTACCACAACCGGTTTCGAACTGCCTGGCAGTTCATCATCAGGAGGTGTACATGCTTTAGATGTTGCTTATAACATTATGGAACACGTTTGGAATTGGTTCAAATTTCTCATTGATGGTATGTGATTTTTCAAGCATTTTATTGCTCAATGGATGCACATGTTGTAAAACATGTGGAAAGCGAGTGTTGTGTTATGTGTGTATCCATTGATCACTAAAATGCTTGAAAAATCACATACCATCAATGAGAAATGTGAACCAACTCCAAACGTGTTCCACAATGTTATAAGCAACACCTAAAGCATGTACACCGCCTAATGATGAACTGCCAGGCAGTTCGAAACCGGTTGTGGTATTAAATACTTACGAAAGGTGACTGGTTGCTGTTATTTTCCGATTCCTTTAATCAACACAGTCGCAGGTTCCACGCTTCCAAACTGGATACAAGTTTAAAGTAGACTATAATTTTCGTAAGAACACTCAAAAGAATAAAGATATGTGTTATCCACAACAATGGCTCTTTTATAACGACCATACTACTGCACTGATAGAAAAGGCGAAGTAGTATGAAATTGCTAACAGATTAATAAAAACGGCAAATCAGTGAACTCATTATATAGGGCAGTTCACACTATTCGTCACGTCATGTCACGTTTCGTCAGAACATTCTACAATGTATTTCTAATGGCGGCATTCATACTGTCCGTCAACGAACCCTCTCGTAATGTCACGTAAAGTTTTCTGGAAAGGAAAATTTTGACGGAACGGTCGTCTGCTAACAAACCTATTTTAGTCACGCGAGTTTCATGTTGTAGTAGACGATTACAGGCGAATGTTTCTTATTAATCTTTATTTTATTATTATACTTTGTTTTAGAGATTAATTTCAAATGTTTTATGACGTTTTAAATATTTTATTTTAAATTGAGTCTCCTCCTAAATGCGAGGTCTGGTATCTGAAACCGAAAAATGGTTAATGTTTTACAATATCGTAACAGAAAAGACTGAAGCAAACTGTCTGTTTGATTAAGACTTGATTTTATGACCCAATTTTCGTTAAATAAATTTTTAAATGAAAATGTCAGTGCTAATGGACAAAAATTTAGTTGTTTTCGGCAAAAATAACAATGTCAGCGGGAAAATCGAAATAGATAAAGTGAAGAGGCTCTATTTGTGCACTTATAAATATGGTTTGATTTGTTCGTATGTTTATATTTCCGCTTGAAAATAGTGTCGAAGTTTTGAAATGTTCTTTCACTTCCCAGAAATTTACCACGCTACGATCACCATAAATATACGTTGTAAGGTTTTCTTTGGCCGTCAGTAACATTTAACGTTGTTGTTTCCTCAATTCCAGGATTAAATTCTCACTTTCTACATAACACATCCCCATTCATAAACTGACTTTGACTATTGGGTATTAGGATAAACGAATAGACGTGACGGACAGTGTGAAAACAACTTGGTGTGACGGTGCCGTGATGTGACGTTGATGTGACGGACCGTGTGAATTGGCCTTACATCTTCCGATTCCTGTACGGAAAATTACAACTATACAAAACACATCAGGGCCGGCGCAAGGCACGTGCGAAATGTGCGGCCGCACGGTGCGGCACTTTCCGAGAGGCGGCAAATCTGCCGCCCCCCTTTCTTTCTTTTTTTTTTTTTTTTCTTTTTTTTTTTCTTTAGGACAAATTCAAAATTCATGCCCAAGATGGTATTCGAAACCGAATCTCGGAGCGAGCGGCTTCGGGAACTGTGACATGTTTATGCCGGAGGAACAGAGAGAGGGGAAGCAGTCTGGCGTACACGCCAGTATTCTTATGAGTGGAGCGTTGCCAGCCTGTTACGCGGCGTGCGTTTATTCTCACCTAATTTTGCAGGAGACGGAATCTAATTTGGAAATTCGAATGCAATGTTAGATACTGCGGTTACATGTAAAAGCCTGAAGAAATTTTGCTAAGCCCTTCAATGGCAGTTTACGAGTGTTTTATTCTTCCCACATTATGGAAAAAAAATGGTTGAAAATTACTACAGTCAAACATGCCCCACAACTACAATGGCTAGAAGTATTCAGAATGGGCAAATATGCTACGAGTAATTAAAAGGGATAAAGACATTGGTAGCAAACCTGGAATACGTTGGGTTTCGACGTATTTTTGAAACTTTTTGCTGTCAGTTTCTGAGTGATAGTGGGGGTTTTGGTTTTTGAGGCATGAAACACCTGTCTCCGTCTGCATGAGCAAAAATTAAACTCTGACCGACACTTTTGTTTGAGAATAATATTCGCACACTATTTCCTTGCCAACATTTATTTACTGTATTATGCGGTGTGAATCCATGTTTCATCTAGCAAAACAACTAGTTCCTTTGATGCTGATGAAAACCTGAAAAAGTATGGTCTTTTGGCAAAATGTCCTCTTTTCCGCTCGAAACAAAAAGTTAATTTTGACACCTTCTAAAACGAAAATCCATAGACAAAACTTTGCAAAGCTTTGCAAAGCAAAGTTTTGTCTATGGATTTTCGTTTTAGAAGGTGTCAAAATTAACTTTTTGTTTCGTGCGGAAAAGAGGACATTGTTGCCAAAAGACCATACTTTTTCAGGTTTTCATCAGAAAAGTGCAAAGTTTTGCAAAGCTTTTCTTGCTAGCTTTGAAGGTCATTCCTGTTTGACAAAAGTTGTGCAGTTTACGCAAAGTTCGTATTTATTTCTGTTGTTCTTAATGCCATAGAAAATGCTGCCTGATAATACATTTATCCATATCATCGGTCACATACTGTTTTCTTCAATCAGGTTTGACTCCAATTTTGAGCTGGTACCCAGCGACTGTTTTGTACAAATCTGTAGGAAACGTCATCAATCAGTCGCAATTATTGTTTTTGTTTTCCAGAACTACATAGACTTCGGGTACAGTGTGGCTATACTCAATGCTTTGAGTGATGTTTACATCTATACAGTAATGCTGAACGTAACTGTCAAGATGACGGTTTGACACTGGCCACTCAGCGGCCGAAACCTAGGTAGATCTGAAAAGTAAAAACTAAAGTTACTATTGATTGTTTACATTTGCTGCAGATTTTTTAAATACAGTTCCACAAACGTTTTGTAAATAAATAAATAAAAAATATTTTTTTTAGGGGGGCGCACAACTTCTATGGTCATTAGCGCCCAACGTCAAATCTCTAAAGACAGCGTAGCTAGGTGGGTTCATTCGTATTTTACGGATGTTTTCTGTAAATACACACACGACTGCTCGCACGTCTGTAGTGTAGAAATATGGCGGCGAGACTTCAATGACACCAATGATGCTGTATACGGCATTGCCAGTCTAGTAATATATGTCAGCGGTTTTTATGCAAATTCTCTGATTTTTAATACGCTTGTCAAATAGCGTCTTTGTATTAGAGTACAAAGTAAATATCTATTCGATAACTTCTCCGATGTTATGGCATTGCAAACCGACGCTTGTGTCAAGCTTATAGACTACTTGAACTAACTTATGCTAATGACAAAACACACGCACGTGCGCGCACACACACACACACACACACATACACACACACACACACGCCCACACACACACATATGCGAGAGGGAGGACTCGAACCTCCACCGGGAACGGCCGCACGATGGTTAAATTGTACGACGCTTCTCGCCGGGCTCCAGTGGTTATGGTTGGCACCAATGGATAATGACGGCAACTCATATGACCAATAAATGTTTTGTCTTGACAACTTCAATTAAAACGAAAATTATTTTTTTTTCTGAACGGACAAGGGTACATACAAGAAGCTGTCAACCATAGAGCAGGTACAGCATTAATTTTGCTGCGAGTGAAACGAGCAGCAATAACACTAATTCTGTAGATCGTGAAAAATATTAACGCAATTGTACACTTCGTTGTTCATCTGTTGCCAACATAAGTACTGGATCCCGGCGAGAAGCGTCGTGAAGTTCTACCCGCACGATCCGTATCGGGACCTCGCAGACCGATTGGGCATTCCCGCACGGCTGCAGAAAGACGTCGTACGTTTATCCAACAACGTGAAGTTATGTTCGCTACAATTATCAGCGAAATCAGTGAATGGGAAGGAAAGTAGTATTGAATGAAAGAGCTACTGTAATTATTTAAAGCGCATTTTACGTTCCGGCCGTTTCGCGTACAGATGTTGGTGACGACGCGATGAATGACGGGAGGTGAAGGCGGCAGCTTCGTTCGAAGAGTTGCTTTCTAGCTACCGCGCATGTTTGAAATTAAGAGTGCAAAATTTATTAGTAGCCTGAGCGTGATCGTTATAAAGTGATCACCTGCATAGGAAAGAGATGACGTAGAGTCCCATTTGCGCAATGAAGGAATGCCAGGTGCAGTAGATGGGATCCATGTTAGAATAGAATTTTTTTTTTTTTTTTTTTTTTTTTTTTTTTTTTTTTTTTTTGTTCCCGTTCGCTTGCAGGTGGTTCCTGCAAGAGACGCATTAGAGACCTATTCTGGATCGGGCGGCGATATCAGAATATTCAGAACGAGTACGCTGTCGGAAACCATTGAAGAAAAGTTACAAGGTTTCTATATTTTGAGTGACAGTGCTTATCGATGTCTGAGACTAATTGCTAACGCCGTGTGGAAGTATTGGGCGTTTATACGGCGTTTATGCGGCTCTTGCAGAACTCTATGATAGCTAATTTAGAGTTTCTCCACCACTACGTTTCCTGTATGCGGAACTCGAGTGGTTCTTGTCTAGGAGAAACAGAAACATAACCATAATACACAAATTAGCGAGCACCTGCACATGACAAGAAAACACTAAGTGAGAATTCAGGACAGTATTGTACAATAAGTTGACTCACGACATTAAACAAGTAACTAGTGTGGACAGCTTTAAAAAGCTGTCAAAATGTTTATCCTTACAAAAAGTTATATGGCGAAAGAGTATTTAATTGAAATATAATCTGAAAAAAGTACTGGCAACTTTTTTTGGTGAAATGCGAAGCTGCATATTTTGCAAGTAGTATACTGTGCTATAGTGTATATATTTTCCTATATCTGTGTATCTTTCATTTAAGTACAGATCTAAACATTTTTATGACAAAAACCCATCTCATCTAATTTTGTAAATAAGTGGTGAATAGACAAATCAAAGTTATGTAAATAACATTCGCGCTGTTGCTGTTCATTCTTTTGTCTTTTCACGCTATACTTGCGAAGGTGGCAAACAGGCTAAATAAAACGAGATGGGTGTTCGAAGAGCCCAAACACCAAACACAGACACATGACGTCACCGTTGCTGCGCATGCCCAGTAGCCCCCGTTTGCTGGCTCTCCAAGTAGCTTTTTGGCAACTCTTCGAACGAAGCTAGCCAATCACGAATGGCGTTCAACAGCCATTAACAATGCGTCCTTTTGTTTTTCGCTTTGCGAACAATTCGGTGTTGTGTATAGATTTTTTTTAGTTTATTTATTTTACTTTTTATTTTTATTTATTTTTTAAGTGGGGACTGATGACCTAGAAGTTTAGTACCCTCAAAATTCCAACAACAATTTTTTTTTACTAGTAATATATTGTAAAATCGTGACAACATTCGTAGAAAATACGTTAATGTTTTACGAGTTAGATTATAGAGGTTATTTCTGCTCCCTTCAGTCTCAGAAATTAAAACTCTGCTAGTTGGACCGGTGTTACAAAATAATCAAAAGTCATGACACATCCCTAGCAAATAGATTCATGTTTTTGACTAGTTACAGTATAAACTAATTTGATAGAAGTGTTTCGTATCGAAGGCACGGCTTCTTAACGATGAATTTATATATCGAACAAAATGGAGGACGTATGGCCAAAATTAGAAAAAAATATTTACAGAAATAAAAATTACAAATTGCACTTTCGTCGGAGAAAAAGATCTCTGGAGAAGATAATTGAGGTCCACTCACTAAATGAGTGTACCGAGTGTTTGTAAATTACTTAGTTTTGACTGGAAACAGTCTTTTAAATGGTGACCAACAGAAGTTGCTACTGAAGGAATGCGCTCAATGTCTGTTACGTAAATAAAACTGTTACGCCCATGTAGTGGCTAATTTCGATTTCGAACTGGGAATTGTGTCATTTCGATCTGGAAATTCTATATCACCGAATTGTTTACAAAGTGCAAAACATCATCTAAAAGACTGTTTCCAGTCAAAGCTAAGTAATTTACAAAAACTCGGTACACCATTCGTGGTTGGGAGCCGTCACATTCTGTCGTGGCGCTACTAACGACTAAACGTCAGGTAGCAGCAGCCGACACAACTGCCCTTTGTACCCCATTATTTAACATGACAAATAAGCCAGCACACCTCTAGCTAAAAAGAACGCCTCACAGACGAGATAATGAAATGTCGAAAGCAATAAAACAGTTCCCTAATACAGAAAAAAGCAATTCCTCAATTTACAGCTCAACTACAGAGACAAGGATCTTCAACATACTCTCTTCAAAAATATTCATGTATTAGAACGTTAAAAATGAGAATTAGCGAATCATAAGACATGATTAAAATGTACGTGTCAAGGAGTATGCCTGTGATACTAAGAACAAACAGCAACTTAAGTATATGCTTCTCATGCATGAAATGTGTTTTTATACTGTTGTTACAAGCAAAGTAATCTACAATTACACAAATATTCGGAAATATTTCTTCACGAATAAGTTGTATCTTAGGCCTATGTGTTGAATTTGTAATATTCTGCCGTTTACACATTTATACAACAGTAATTCATAACTCTTGATAGTTTAGTAATGCAAGGGACAAAAAAATAACAATTTAGTCAATAAAGTTGAAAAATAATTAAAAGCAGTTTATTCTTACAACACCTGTGTATGTGTGTCTGCTTTCTCGCCGCTTGGAGTGCTATTGTCGCTCCAATTAGCAAACAGGACCAACTTGTCACATCAGAGTGTGTCGCGACTGTAGGCCTATATCTATTACACCATGCTCTTAAATATATAAATATTACACAAAACAATGTCAATTGTACAGGATTCAAAACTATGTTTGACTTCTTATTTTACTAATGTTGAACTAACTAACAATTAAAGTTTAAATTGACTGTCTAGAAATAAGGTTGTTGGAATAACTCCCCATAAAAAAGCAGGCGAAGATTTACTCAACCAACTTCGAATGTGCGGTACTAGATTTGCACCCCCTGAATAAAGTAATTAACACTTACCGTCGGCATTAAAAGAACAGTTGAAGAATTGTTTCCATTATCTACAGAAGGCTTCCCATCGCAATACGCTTGACACAAGCGCAGGCTTGCACTGCTATAACATCAAAGAAGTTATCGAATAGATATTTACTTTGTACTCAAATGCATAGATACTATGTAAGGAGCGTTTTAAAAATCAGAGAATTTACATAAAACCACTGACATATATTATTAGACTGGTAATGCCGTATACCGTATCATTGGTTTCACTGAAGTCTCGCCGCCATGTTTCTACACTACAGACGTACGAGTAGTCGTATGTGTACAGAAAACATGCATAAAAAGACGGATGAACCCAAGTAACTACGCTGTCTTTAGAGATTTGACATAATGACCGATTCATGTGTTGTATATAGTTGTAATTTTTCGTACATCAAACGGAAGATATAAGGCCAATTCACGTCACGTCAACGTCACATCACGTCAGAGCACCGTCACGTCAAATTGTTTTCACACTGATCGTCACGTCAATCGTTTATCCTCAAACCCGATGTTCATGTGGTTATGAGTGGCGATCTGTTATGTAGAAAGTCATAGTGTAATTCTGGAATTGCGGAAACAACAACGGTAAATGTTACTGACGGCCAAAAAAACTTTACAACGTGTAGCCTATTTATGGCCAACATAGTGTGGTAAAGTGCTGGGAAGTGAAACAACATTTCAAAACTTCGACATTATTTTCAGTGAAAATATAAACTTACGAACAAATCAAACCATATTTATAAGAGCACAAATAAAGCCTCTTCGCTTTACCTATTACTATTTTCCCGCTGACATTGTTATTATCGCCGAAAACAAATGAATTTTTGACTTTCATTAGCACTGACATTTTCATGTAAAAAGCAATTTAATGAAAATTGTGTCATCAAATCAAGTCTTAATCAAATAAATAGTCTGCTTCAGTCTTTTCTGTTACGACATTGTAAACCAATTTTCGGTTTCAGATATCAGACCTCGCATTTACGACACTCAATTTAAACTGAAATATTTAAGACGTCATAAAACATTTGAAATTAACCGCTAAAACAAAATATATAATAAAATAAAGATTAATAAGACACATTCGCGTGTAATCGTATACTACAACATGAAACTCGCGTGACGAAATTACGTTAACTTTCGATGTTAGCAGACGACTGGTCCGTCAAAATTTTCCTTTCGAGAAAGCTTTCCGTGACATGACGAGAGGGTTCGTTGACGACAGTTTGAATGCCGTTATTAGAAATACACTGCAGAATGTTCTGACGGAGCGTGACAAGGCGTGACGAACAGTGTGTACTGTCTTATATAATTAGTTCACTGATTTGCCATTGTTATTAATCTGTTACCAATTTCATACTACTTCGCCTTTTCTATAAGTAGTATGGTCGTTATAAAAGAGCCATTGTCGTGAATAACACATATCTTTATTCTTTCGAGTGTTCTTATGAAAACTATAGCCTACTTTGATATAGAGAGTAATGTTTCCCGTCAATTTGCTGTTTTATCAACTGCGGGCTTTTCTTTCAATAGTACGATCGTTATAAATGTGCTATTGGTCGCGGATAACAGGTATCTTTGGTCTTTTCAATGTTTTTCCGATAAATACAATCTGCTTTAACTGTATGTAACGGAAAAATTTTACTTACCATCCCGATGGTTTCGTATGATTATGTTGGCAACATCATCAAACGGTAGAAAGCCATAACCAAGACGTTTTTATTCTTAGTAATCCATACATTGTGAATTGATTAGTGTTTCGTACAGATAATGAAGTAAATAAATAATGCTGTTCGTGCTATAAAGTTGACAGGTATTTGTGTGTACCCTCGTTCACTCGTAAAACGAAGATTTCATGAGAAAATAGTTGCATCGTCAAGTGAATGGCTAATGCCAACGTCACACAACTGACAACATAATCACGCGAGACCGCCAGAACAGTAAGTAAAATTTAAGCGTACGTAACACGTTCTTCTCATAACATGTTATCTTCTAAATTCTACTATTGCGGAAGTGTTTGCTCCAATGCAAATCATGTTAAAGCCAGCTAGTAAAGCTTACAACGTTATATCGTGTAAGTAGTAGCCTACCGCATGGAAACTTTTTGACGCGAGGTGAGGCAAGATGGCAGCATCAGGCTTCAGAGGCACGTTTCCCAGTCTAGTAATGTATGATAAAAACATATTATGATATTATTCTATTGCACTTCATCCAACACCGCCTGGAGTTGTTCAGTGCGGGCGATATACTTGAGAAATGATTTTCGGCAAGTGTAACGATTCTTAGATGCCGGTAATTGTTTAACATTTAATGACATTGTAAATGTCGTACCAAATTCCGTTTAGTGAGACAGAACAAAACCCACAGATACGATAAATAAGCTACATACCCGGACAACACAGTGAACTGAAGCTACTATATTGATAAAATGACGTAAAACGAAAATAAAGCACTATGGAGAGTGTGTTATTCAATAAACTTGAGCAATGGAAAGAAACTGGAGATTGGAACTGAAATTGCAAAAGGGGCAATTAGTTTAAAATAGCGTGTTTTCTTTAAGTGATCTAATTTTTTTGAAGAAGCACTTCAATTGTTGTACAACCATTACTACTGCAGTCTAATTGTCTACAATTTTTCAAAACTTGCGCTACATCTGTTCTTCAAGACATACCTGATAGAAAATACTTTAACATTTGGCGAAAGAAGTGAAGAGTGCACTTTGATACTTTCTTTTAGATTCAAAAGTAAGTGTATTACATCGACACACGAATCTGGCTCTACTGGAAATTACGTTTGCTGTAATACCGCAACAAAATATCGATGTTTTTGTCTCATTCTCCATACTTGGTAAATATTAACAGTAAATAAGGAGATAATGGCAATAAGCACTTGAACCATCAATTTATTTTCAAGATATTATCGAGCAATAATATTGTATATTTCCTAGTTAGTGGAAGTGTACAAGAAGTAGCTCATAAATAAAGAATTACCACACGTCAAGAAGTCCAGGCGTCTACATTACTACAACTACTTCCATACTCCGGAAGCCATCTCGGTGTGTGGCGATGGTTACTTCGTGTGCCCTTGCTCACTTATTTCTTTTTCTATTCCAGTCGCGCGTGGTTCGCGGAATAACTACTGCCGGTGAGTCTCCGTGTGAGATCTAATCTCTATGCTCTTATCATCGTGGTCTTTTCGCGAGTTATACACTACTCAAAACAATTAGCGGATCACGTAAGATATCATACACAATATATATATGCTTACATATTTTATTCGGACATTGGTTATACGGCAATTGTAATTTGTTTCTGATACAGAACGACAGTTTGCTGTCTCAGCTCTTTACCTGAGGTTTACATGGGGTTTATTTAGAGTGAGGCACCAGGGGCTACCATAATAGTGAAAGCCATTCTCTTTGCCCTGTATATCGTGTGTGATCATCTCGGACGCCCATCACATTGCACACCTCTATGGCATTGACAGTTTGAGGTTATTAATCAGCTCTTGAGGGATATTTGGCCTTCCTTCCAGGAGTGCAACATTGAGCTCTGCAACCGCTGTGGGAAATGTGGCCTGGCTGCAATATGTCCACCAACTGCATCACAGACCTCAGTCGAGTTAAAGTCCGGTGAACAAACTGACCATTCGTTCAGTTTCCCACCAGTGCAGCTCTGTGGAGACGAGCATTAACTTCCACCAGAAGGAACCCGTCTCCTACGCTACCAGCGTAGGCCATAAAAAAGGTCTAAGGATCCCGTCTCTATACCTCGGAACAGTGAAAGCATAATTCTGAACGATAGAGGTTCGTCCGTCCATCATTACTGTCTCCTGCTGCACCATTCGTCCATCACCAAGCAGAGAAGCAGGATTTTCCGAGTTCCACGATCTCTCGAGATGAGGGAACGACAATTGTCCGACAGTAGAGAATATCTTGGCTCATCTCTGAACATGACCCGGCGCCAATGGTTACAACTCTCAACTTTCTGCAGCCTAAATGGTATCGTGGTTTTAATTTGACCCACACGATAGGCCTCGTGCATAGAGGCCACATTCCCGAAGGCGATTTCGGACAGTTTGTGTTGATATTGCGCGTCCTGTTGCAGCCAGGAGGGTGCGTTGTAGCTGAGCTGCATTCAGCCTACTGTCTCGACGGACTGTTAACCGGACATAAGTGTCATCTCTTGCAGATGTTACCTTGGACGACCGAGGCCTTGCCTTCTTTTAACGGTTCCTAATGTCTGAAATCTCGTCCAGGTCCTGGAAATACATTTTGGGACACTCCTATTGCTGCAACCACCTCACTGTGACTGTCCCGCTTCCCTTTCATGGCTCTCCATGCCATAGCTTCGGGTAAGTCACGTTGTTGTTACATTTCACTACATACTCGCTACAGTATCTGAACCCAACTACTTGTGTAAATCATTTGGTAGTGTAAACAAAAGTCAACCCCATCACCCTCTGCAAGAACTCTGCTTTATTACCACTATCTTGGTTGACATAATGTTGTTGTCTCCACTCCGTAGACCGACAGAATGATTTCTTGTAAGGTTCGCAGAGCTTCTGTGAAGTTTGGAAAATAGGAGGTGAGGTACTGGCAGAAGTAAAGTTGTGAAGGCGGACCGTGAGTCGTGTCGGGATAGCTCAGTGGTAGTGCCCGTGAAAGGCAAGGGCCCGAAGTTCGAGTGCTGGTTGGGGCACACAAATTTAAATTGCCAGGAAGTTTCAAAAACAGTGTTATTTGTTCGAGGCTGCATAACTGCCACTGCAAAGGCAGCGTTCTCCTATGGAGGCAGTCCGTCTGTATGACACTGCATGTTCTTATTGTATGAGTGTTTGAGTGTGATTATTGCGCCTTTCTTTACAGTACCTGAGTAAGGCAGTGCGGGGTCCTTAGAAAACGCTTAGCACCTCGGTTTGTTAATTTTATGATACTAAATAAAGTAAGACCTTTCAAATGGACTTTGAGCGATTTAATCCGGGTTAAGTTACAGATCATCAGTGGCGGCGCGTCCTATGTATTCACTGGTTCAGTGAACCCCGAGAAAAAAGCTGGTCGTGAAAAACAAGTAAATAAATAAACTAAAAAATATTTTTAAACCATCGTTCTTCGTTTCGTTCTTCTATCACATCATTTTATATGCACATCCAAAGTATTTTTATCGCATGAGAAACGTTTTACTTCTCTCAGACCACACGTATACGAGTCGTAGCGCGGCCGCCTAATATAGGCGGCAGTGACCACAGCGTTGCAATGCGCATGCACGGTTGAGGTGCAATTTCTCTTCTGAACCCCTGGAGGCAGCACATGGACGCCCCCATGGCAGGGAGTGGCGAGGGGAAACGCCACTTTTAACACTGGCATTGGAGCTGGTAGAGACGCCAGCTCCTGGGTACTCGAGATCTGGCGGTTACGCACGAATGGTCCCGCAGCAACAGAATGGAGCTAATGCACACCTCGCCTTGGATAGCGGCAAATCCTCCATGAAGGCAACAACCGCCCTTCATATTTGTTTTTGGCGCATTGAAGATTCACCAAAAACAGGTCATATTTGGAAAAATGTCTTATAACTATAAATTCTACATCTACATAGATACTCTGCAAACCACATTTAAGTGCCTGGCACAGGGTTTACTAACCACTTTCATAACCTTTCTCTATCGTTCCATTCTCTAATAGCGAGCGGGAAGAAAGAATACCTAAATCGTCCCGTTTTCGATCTGATTTCTCTTATTTTATTGGGATATTCATGGCTCCCTATGTAGTTGAGTGCTAGTAAAAATTTTCACATTCAGAACTAAAATTCGGCGATTGAAATTTCGCAAATAGAACTCGCCACAACGAATAACGTCATTCTTTTAATGATTTGCACCTCAAATCGTGCAACATTTCCATGACGCTCCCCCCCCCCCCCCCTTTAACGAGACAAAACAAAACGAGCTGCCCTTCTCTGAACCTTCTCAATATCTTCCGTCAGTCCCACCTGGTGAGGGTCCCACACTGAGCAACAGTACTCCAGGAGAGGACGCACAAGTTTGATGTAGGCAGTCTCTTTGGTGGAGCTGTTGATGACTTCACTAACCGATAAACGACAGCATCGTCCGCTAAAAGTCAAAAGGAGCTATTCAGAGTGTCTCCTACATCATTTATAAACACAAGGAAGAGTAGAGGACCTATAACATTTCCCTGGGGAACGCCAGATATCATTTCTGTTTTACTCGATGACTTACCGTCAAGTACTACGAACTGTGTCCTTTCTGATAGGAAATCGTGAATCCAATCGCACAATTGGGACGACATTCTATAAGCACGCAATTAAGTAAATTAAAGATACATCAACTGTAAAAGCCTTCAGAAGATCCGATCATGAATAATAATGAAATCACTACTCTCCACTTCGGAAAAAAAGGGTGGTGTGGCTAGAAGCATCACGCCGCAGTGTCGAAGGTATTGGGTTCGAGACCGTCAGTAAGCAATTTTTTTAAACCTAATCTTCTTTTTAACAGATACGGAAACAACAATGTCTTTTGTATTGTTACTTGCCACATATCTTTGGACGCTTTTGCATATGGGTCGCGATTTTGAGGGTAAACAACAGTTACACATTTCGTTGTAACAAATATTTAACAGTTTGAAAAGATGTGGAAGAGCAGCATTTTGCGTATGCGTAAGGTTGGGAGTGGGTATTGGTTACACTATCATGTGACCTGAAAGTATAGCGTCTCTCTTCATCGTAACAGATGCAATTTGTTACCGTCCCTTAACTGTGTCTTATTGTTCACTAGCTGAAAACCCGGCGTTGCCCGGGTATTTATCTATTTACCCCTGCCATTTTTCAGGTATATATTCATTTGTATAAGGACTGCATGTCTGTAAAATCTCTTGGAAATGCAGTTAGTTGTAAAGAAGAAATAGATTAAAACTTGGTGCGTGATGGAGCGGTTTTCCATGAAATCTACTGTTTATGTGCTCACGTAGCAAGGACTACGTGTCGAACTGTGATACAATTTAGATGGTACACTCAACTATATGTGTGTATACTGTCTGTAAAATTTCCTGAGGTTAAAATTTATAGTGTAAAAATTATGAATTATAACGTCATACCGAATTGCGGAGTTTTAGTCCATGAATAGCGGAACGTTAATGTTTATGTGCCCATATCTCATGAACTACGTGTCTTACCGTGGTACAATTTAGAAGGTACATTCAACTGTATGTGTGAATCCTGTCTGTAAAATTTCCTGCGACTATTATTTGTAGCGTGCAAATTATAAATTGTCACGTCATACCGAGAGTCGTAGTTCTACTCCATAAACAGCGGAAAAGTAGTAAGCCAGAAACTTTTTTCCTTTCATCATTTTACTATGGTTGCCAGCGAGAAAAAGTTTAATAAAGGTTTGAAATCATGTTTAAAGTTTGTTGCAAGTCGCTAAGTACTGTCATTCTCATACAGTGTATTTCGCATTAAATGGCATTTTTTGCTATTTCTATTGGTTATGACGTAATATCTTTTGAACCATGTGCCTTATGTGATTCTTAACCATGCAGCCATTGTTACCTCACGGTAAGTAATGTGTGTACCAAATGTGGTTGAAATCGGTCCAATGGTTTAGGAGAAAATGAGCAGCGTTGTCGCAAAATGCAGCAGTTTTTCGCGCATCTCATTGTTTATGGCGCCATATCTCGTGAACTATATATCGTATGTGATTCTTACACTTACGACGACAGTGCTCATGGATCGAAGCTTACGTGTACAAAATTTCATAAAGATTGGAACAAAACTGTAGATTTGTATGCAACACGTACAAATATACGGACACTCTGCTTTATATATTAGATGAGCATTTTCATATATTCTTGGTGTTTATTATTAAAGAAAAATTAACAACGTTCAGTATATTTTAAAAAACAAATTTCTCAGCTTTAAGCTTGGAAGAAAAGTGTGAAATAAAGCTGCATGGTAGGCCGACGTCTCAGCTCGAGTTGAAAGATGCGCAAACAAGCTGAGGTAAGACATTTGCAGATCTTTTAACGAAAATGTATATAATGGGGGGGGGGGGGGGGGGTGACATACCAGAGCGCTTTCTGCCGGCGCCAGAGGTGCGCCAAATTGTCTCTTTGGACTCCGAGCGTGTGGAAGTTTGGGGGGGGGGGAGGGGTGACGCCGAAATACAGACGCTCCGAGTGGGGAGGGGGGGGGGGAGAGGCGGGGTTGGAACACTTGCGCGGAGTGACACTTGCGCGGAGTGACACTTGCGTGGAACCCGGGGCCCTTGGGGCGGCTGATGGCTTTTCCTGGGTACAGGTACACCAAGAAGTCTAGCACTGCTGTGGTCAAGTTTCCACACTGTCAACATAACACGAAAATCAGTGAAATTGCACAACCCTTTCAAATCTGAAAAGCAATATAGTAACTTGTTCTAACTACATATGAATTCGTTGAGTGTTCCTCCTGAAAACAAAAAGGTATTTTAATAGTGATAATGTTTGGAGAGTTATTAAGACATTCTTTGCTACTACAAGACGATGACTTTCCACAGTCATACCTCCTAAAAGCATATTATTCAGAACACTAAGCATATCAAGACACCTGCGCATGCAATAAATATATTAGACATCCTGCACAGATACGTTGATGTAATTGACCGCTATGTAGTTTACCCCACTATCACGCAACTTCCATCTCTTTAAAATAGCTGCTATGCTTTTTAATAGGAGACGCAACCTTAAATCTTCAATTAAAAAACGTTAATAATAAGTCTATGAGTATTTTACATACTTGAAGCGTTTATTCGTAGACCCCAAAGGGATTTGGCTGTATTCGAATTAGAAATACATCTAAGAAATGTATGAAACACGCTAAAGATAAATTCTATTTTCCATCACAGTCATATAGAACCATTTTTACTCCGAACTTGGCATAAACCAACAGGGAGAAACAAGTTGCAAGACTTCCAGGAAAAATGAAGCGAAATTGACAGCCAATAGTTGGTTATAAATTACATTGCCTGTTAACTGTATAAATATAAATTACGGAATAAGCGGAACTCCTGTTCAGTACAGTCAAAAAGGTCTAAGGTAATAGGCAGTGGTTTATAATCAGATATCCGTATCACTCTCCTCCTCAAGAAGTCTGTGTGAAGATTTATATTCAGAACATTCAAGAAAAAGGTGTTGAAACTACAAGAAGCAGCTCATTTACTCAGGAAGGGAATACGTTATGGTGCTCGTAAATTTGAAGGGCTGTATCTCTTGTAGTAACATTCATTTTTTGATAAAATGTTAAAATCCAGTATACCAGAATTTTGTTTTTCTAAACTCAGTGCCAACATTTTTGTCAAAATTTTTGCAGGAAGTAGTCTTGACGTGATTTCATACTTCTATGCATTAATATTATCAAAATTGTAATTTGTGTCACAAATTGCGCGACCGGTCCGGTCGGAGGTTCGAGTACTTCCTCGGACATGGGAATGTTTGTTTGTACTTTGCCTAAGTCATTTTAAGTAAGATTAAGTAGTGTGTAACTCTAGCGACCAATGACCTAAGTAGTTTGGCCGCATAAGACTACACATATACACGTAATTTATTTATTTCATAACCACATTTAAGTACTAATAATTAAAGAAACTTAAATGTAGAAATTTGAAATAAACACTGAAAACAAATGTTTGATATTTCTCATAAGATGAATGCACACAACCGTTGAATTATGTCTTGTGACCGTACCTACAAAATCTGCCATATGAAAATTTTAGTGAGTCCCAAATTTGTTTTTTCTATAATAACATTAAAAACATATTAAAAATTCAGAACTCGAAAATCAGTGAAGTTAAGGACTTGAAGCGTTTTGTGTTGCTAAATCTTTACATAGTAGACACGATTCTAAAATTTGGTTGCTATCGCCAAAGTAGACGAAAAGTTAAATTTTTTGGTGTAATCTTAGCCGTGTAGACTGTATGTTGTAGAAGTCTACGCCGAACCCAATTATAATCATACCTCTGAGGAGAGAACGTTGTTTGCACTTCTCCTGCGTTTCTAGTCGGCCGTGCTGTGCTACGTAACGACATCGTACCATTCCATTTCACCGAGAGCTATATATGTATTGCTGTGATGTCTGTCCTTTCGAAATAAGACATCACACCAATATATGTATCATTTAGACGCAAAGATTCTGGGTTCTCTTTTCATCGCTAACGCGATTAACAACGTTAGACCTTGTGTGTAAATAGTTAAAGGTTATGAGTGCCACTGGAAAAATGCATAAGTAACACCTGTTGTTTGAGACTTGAAGATGACCTCAAATTAGCCGAAATCGATATCTCATAATAAACATAACGTGTAGCTGTCTATATTTCATAATGCAATTTCTAACATATTCAAAAGCTGCTCAAAACCACCTACAAAAAACCTTTATAACAAGATTGTATATAATTCCACGATCAAATTGTGTTTTAGTTATTTGTAGAAATACACCTAAAGATCTGCCCTTGCTTTTAGTGCCTTGATCAGCTGTTTATTTTTAGAGGTAATTCTAGGGACAGGAAAAATTCGTATTTGCGATAAATTCGAATATAGATGCAAATTCTGACTCAAAATGCAGTAAATCCGAAATTGCCATAAATGGTATTTTGGTGTGAAACACTATTTAATCAGAAATATTGGGAGATACCTTTATTTTCTGTCCTTAAATATGTACAAAGTAAACAGTAGGTACCGGAAAAAATCGCATTTTTCAATGAATGTGAAATATAGGCCCATGCTAATTTTGGGCCGGAATGCGAGAGACGTGAATCTTGTAATATACCCTATTTTTAGCGAACGTCCCGTTACTACTGCTCCACCTCGCTCGGTGGGCCTTTCCCTGAATACGGCACAGGTAGCGGCTGGAGGGCGTGGAGTAGGGGTGGTATATCGCTACTTCTGGAACACCCTGTTCACTACCTGCAGCGTCCGGGTCTCCGCGCAAGTGTCTACACATTCACTTTCCGCGCAAGTGTCACTCCCCGCAAGTGTCACAAACTCGGAGAGGCTGCCACACTATCAAGATCCGGCACTTAAAGAAGTGAACCCCCAGTCATCTGTAGCACCAGCCACCACTTGAGATAATGTATCTCAAGGAAATCGTATTTTATGTTCATCATGATAATACTAATTCTGCCAGAGACCGCAAAAGATCTGGAAGAGCAGTTGAATGGGGTGGACAGTGTCTTGAAAGGAAGATATAAGATGAACATTAAGAAGAGTATAACGAAGGTAATGGAATGCAGTGTCAGAAAATCAGGCGATGCTGAAGGAATTAGATTAGGTAATGAGACAATAAAAGCAATTGATGAATTTTGTTATTTGGGTAGCAAGATAACTTCTGATGGCCGAAGTAAACAAGATATAAAATGTAGAATGGCTATGGGAAGAAAAGCGTTTCTAAAGAAGCGAAATTTTTTAACATCCAATATTAATTTAAATGTTAGGAAGTCCTTTCTGAAAGCATTTTCTGGATTGTAGCATTGTATGGGCGTGAAACGTAAACGATAAAGGAGTTCAGATAAAAAGATGATAGAAGCTTTTGAAATGTGATGCTACAGACGAATGATGAAAATTAGATGGGTAGATCACGTAACTAATGAGGTGCTCAACCGAATCGGAGAGAAAAGGAGTTTCTGGCATATCCTGACTAAGAGAAGGGATAGATTAGTTGGACACATTCTGAGACATCAAGGAATTGTCAACTTCACATTAAAATGAAGCGTGTGGGGTAAAAATCGTAGAGGGAGACCGAATGTTCCCCGCTGTAGTTGGTGATCATCAAAGACAAGTAAATGCGTGAGGCTATAACTACATTTGGAAGACGTGATTCTGATGTTTTTTCCATTAAAATTTTGTAAATTTTTAGTTCCAGAGCTTCAATCTTTCTAAGTCACTAGCAGCAGCGACATCTGTTTTGAGCAACTCAGCGAAAGACACTAGTTTGTCGTCTACAAATCTTCTAGGGCGGGCGCACAAGGGAGACTTTTTGTCGGGCAATAGGTTATTTGACTGTTTTCTGGAAATCGTTTTCAATTGTTAATTATGTCATATTATGGTCCGAACATGCTTTTTTACCTCGTGGATTTCAGTACTTTAAAAAAAATGAAATGAAATTCAAATAATTTGAAAGCCCGCTAAAACGCTACATTTGAGTCGCGTGATGCCTGTAACGTCATAAACACGCTGCTGCTGCTGCTGCTCTCGTAAGATAAACAAATACCTGTATATTGTTTGGGTCGAGGCCTCGTGTTTGGGCGTTAAATTTTGCATAATGACCTACAAATATTGCTTAGTTCCGCACTGTACCAATACATCTGTCAAGACTCCAGAAAAATTGTTCTTTCAAGTACCAAAAAATGAGAAGATACGCAAAAAGTGGTCGACACTGGCGCGAAGAGATTCAAATGAAATAGCGGCTACTTCATGTGTGTATTTCTGTGAGGATCATTATGATCTAAGTAAACAATATTATTCCATTGGTAAACTAAACTGTTTAGTATCATTTTTTGTGCAAAGGTGTAAAGCAGTATTATCTGTAGGTTAATGACCTGATGTTTACATTTGCGAAGTAAAACTTCATAATGTTACACGCCTACGATTTATGTGTAATTAAAGCCGTTTCCTAATATATTCCGTGAAAGAACAACATGAATATTGTTGCAGGCCACTGGTTATTTATCTCCAGTAAGTGCAATTTTATCACAAATAGATCTTAGATAAAATAACGTAAGCCTTTTCTTCTGCACAGGGCTCTACCAAGCAATTTTCATTGCAAGTAAATAACGTTTCAACTGATTAGCGTTTATTATTATTATTTTTTTTTTAAATTAAAGCATGGGGCTTCATATGTGGACGAGTAAACGTAAATGGATTAGTTTGTAGTGTCAAAAGTCGTGACACATTCATATCATACCAAATCTTGATTATGTAAGGAAAATACTGATTTGCATGGCAGAAAGTTTACACACAATCGCAAACATTCACTCACAAAAACAACAAATCAGAAAAGCGCTGTAATTTCGGCGCTATAAATTTATTCCATCGTGTCTCGCTCGCAATGTTTACGTGAAAGTGACATGCCTTTGGCTACGCGAAATGTGCGATTCCAACCTACGAGCGATATGAAAACACCGCTGATGCAACCCGCTGTCCCTGTTCTAGAATATAGATATATTGTATAACTATACACAAGGCATTTTTGCTGTATTTTACAGGTTTTGTTGTTTCACTTTGAACCAGTATTTAAGTAGTTAAATAAAATTACTCCCTTAACTGCGTGCTTTCCTGGGTTAAATTTTACTAACTATCACGGTGGCTTCCTGTGACTATGTTGCCAACAGATACTGAATAGCGAGAATCATGAGACGTCGCCATTAGCCAATCGCGTGACAGCGCAAATATTTTGTCGTGAAACCTTTGATTTACGAGGGCAGTTACTTTTACTGACCGGACAAGGGTACATACAAGAATCATAGAGCAGGAACAGCATTATTTATTTACTTCATGGTCTGTACTATACACTAATCTAGTCATTCTATGTGGTCTGAACATCTGGACAAAGATTTTCTATCTTGTTGTTGATGTTGCCAACATAATCACTAAAGGCCGCTTGGATAGAAGATAAAATTTCACCCTTTATTGCATAATATGGTGACTTCAGATTACGTCTGCTGACATCAACAAATAGGGTACTTTTTTCCAATGGCATAAAATATCTCTCGAAATAATTAGCTTTAAAATGTAGGTACACGTTACTTACAATGTAGTTTTCACGTTTCTTATTTCTGACACGTAAAAATTTGGATTGTTTTTAAAGAATGAAGACACCATAATTGCATCAACTTTAGGGAGGTTTCCGCCGTCAGCCTTCACATAACTATCTTCCATTGTGGCATAAAAACTGTAAACGTGTTTAGATCACGAAAAAACTAAACTTAAAGCTGCGAAATGGAGGAAACGCGTACAATAATACAGCTCCGAGTTCTAGTTGCCACGCTGTAGGTGTTCTATGACGTCACCAGTACTTCAGCCAATAACGGAACGTTTTCGATCACGTGATCTAATCGTGAAATTTGATGATTTTTCAACTTTAATTACGTTAAAATAACAGATGTTTTGTAAGAAATATGAGCGAAAATGCTATCTGAATGTTATAATCATTCAGAATAACAACAATTCGAACCATATTTTCAACACAGGAAAATACCATATTGCCTCTTCTTTTCCAGGTAGTCTGGACAATAATATTTAAGAAGGCACACGAGTCGACGCTAAAAATGAGAGTGCCGGCAGCTGACGGCTGGAACCACCGACGTACCATATCTTTGTTCACCTGTCTGTGGCCTCTGCTATGCAGACGACTTGTTGTAATACAAATCAAGTGAGAATACAATTTTAAGGCGATAGTGCGGTGGAAGTTTATGACAGACGCTTCAATTTGGTTCATTAAATGTCAGTTAAGCACGAATATCAACTACTGATGCAATAACGATTGAAATCCATTACCAAAGATTCGCAAGGCCCAAACTTCACTGCGTTTTCAGTTCCAAACTTTAAGAGAGGTAAGTAACGTATTCATAATTCAGTGTCATAAACAGTGTGGTAACTCTGCTTTTAATTAACTCTCAACTACTATGGATTGTCTCTCAAAGTGCAACTTTTTTAAAATTGTGATTTTGGCACACCGACGCAAATCGCAATGGGCTCTTCCTATTGAATGTGATGCATGGATGCCAAAACTTTTTTCCTTACTAACCGGCGACACAAACAGATGAGTGTTACAATGTGTACGTGCTACAATACTCACGCCAAACAATCACAAAAGGGCTACCGCTAGGGAAATGCAACTCAGTAATACCAACTTCAGCGGAAGTATTATTGAAGGTCTTCAACTTGAACGCGTCAGCAGACAGGTCATGTAAACGCACTCTGTAATGTGGTATGTAAGGTTTGGGATGTTATATGGAAATAAAGTGTAAAGAACTTTTACAATGCTAAATATTGAGAAGTTAGGTGTTGGAACGACCCATGACCGAGACTTGGATCAATTTGTCAAAACCGGAACATTTAGGCGACAAGGCTAAAGCCGGCCCGGACAGAGGGACATGACTCCAAAAACCGGAACTGTCCCGGCCAAATAGGGACGTCTGGTCACTTTATCTTTAACGAGAGTAGGCTGACCCTTGTGGTTAACTAGACTGAGATCCGAAGCTGATAACGTGTAGCAAACTTCTTCTTCATGTTCCGTCTCCATTTCGGAGGTTGCCTATCATCATAGCTATTTTAGTTTTGGCCAGGTCAGATGTCGAGACATTAAACCAATTTTTGCAGGTTCCCAAACCAGGACGTTATTCTCCTTACAACAGATCTCTTTCCTTCTATGTCCCCTTGTACTATGAGTTGCAGAGTCTCATACCTTGGACCTCTCATGATGTGGCCGAGATATTGTAGTTTTCTTTCTTTTTTCGCTTCCTGTAGGATCTCTACGCCTTTTTCCATTCTTCCCAGAACTTCCACGTTGGTAACATGTGCTGTCCGTGGTATTCGTAACATCCTACGGTAGGTCCACATCTCGAAGGCTTCTATTTTCCGCTCGCAATATATGTTGAGGGTCCAAGCTTCTACTTCATACAATAGCACAGGGAACACATAGCATTTGAGAATCCGACTTATTAGGTCTAGGCTCAAATAGCGACTACAGATCAGCTTCCTAATCTTCATAAAGGACGCACGGGCGTTCTCAATGCGAATCTTTATTTCTGAACTGTAATTCATGGAGCAGTTGACACTCGTACCTAGGTAGTCATACCTCTCGACTCTTGCCAGCCTTTCGCATTCCACATAAAGATGTTCATTTGAAACTTCAGTTTTGATGACTATCTTGTATTTGGTCTTCTTAACATTGTCAGACCATATTCTTGACTAGCTGTGATAACATTATTCAACATACGCTGTAGGTCCTGCATATTTTCAGCTACAAGTATTGTATAGTCCGCATAACGCAAATTGTTCAGTTGGACGCCGTTGAATCCTATTCCACCAGCATAATTTTCGAGAGCGTTGGTGAAGATTTTCTCTGAGTAGACGTTGAAGAGGAGTGGTGAAAGAACACACCCCTGTCTGACTCTCCTCTTGATTTCCACTGCTTTCCTATGTTCAGACGGAACGCCAACAGTCGCGCTTTGGTTTAGATGCAGTTTTACTATTACTCGTAAATCTCTTGTGTCAAGGTTCTTTCGTTTCAATGCTTCTATTAGATGCTTGTGTCTCACTTTATCAAATGCTTTGTTATAATCAATAAAACAGGCATATGCATTTTGGTTGACATCAAAACACCGCTGCATCAAGACATTGTAGGCAAACAAAGCTTCCTTTGTACCAAAACCATTTCTATACCAAACTGAGTATTCGATATATCTTCTTCCAGTTTCTTTTAAAACCTAAGGTGGGTGACTTTGATGAAGATCTTCAGTGTATGGCTCATTACGCTGATCGTACGGGGTTCATCGCATTTTGTAGCAGTATGCTTCTTGGGAATTGTGATAAAAGTTGATCGAAGCCATTCATTTGGCTTTATTCCTGTTTCACAGATCTTATTAAACAAGGAAATAATAGCCCCTAGGCGTTGTTTTTCAATCAACTTAAGCACATCTGCAGGTAAGTCGTCAGGGCCAGGAATTTTCCCACTTTAAACTGATTTTATTGCTAATGTAGAAAGATATAAAAAAGCCAAGATCGCTGATCATCAATTTTAATTTACGACGACCGGTTTCGCTGAACTATGTCAGCATCATCTGGTCAAATAAAATATTTTACAAGGCCATAATCTTGTAATGTCAATCAGTTGTTATATAACAATTTGCAGTGCATAGGTGCACTATGTCATTATAACTATATGACTACGACTATTATAATGACATAGTGCACCTATGCACTGTAAATTGTTATATAACAACTGATTGACATTACAAGATTATGGCCTTGTAAAATATTTTATTTGACCAGATGATGCTGACATAGTTCAGCGAAACCTGTCGTCGTAAATTAAAATTGATGATCAGCGATCTTGGCTTTTTTATATCTTTCTGCATTATCATAATTGGATCGCCTCCTAGAACGAAAACCAAGATTTTATTGCTGCTAATACCTCTTCGATTGAAATAGATGGTCTCTTTTCGTTGTTATTGTCAACATTTATTTTTTCTGTTTGGTCACTGAATGGGTAGCAAACTAAGCGACTTTAATTACAAGGCTACAGCTCTTTTCAATTCCGCTATTTGGGTTACCGTGCGCTACTGTATGCGGAACGGAATGCATTCAACTGCATGAGCGCTGCATCCTCACGCGAGCACTGCATGTGCAACTGTTCGTGACAAACGACTGCTTTGTCCTGCTCACTGCACAGCGGTCACACTGCTCGCTGATTTGGACGATATGAACGCACAGTGAAACAAGTTGAGTGTGGCGGTACTCGGCTTCGTCAGCCCAGTTGGCGCCCCTACTAACTCATTATTGACGCTGAACTTTACTTTGCAAGTTCGGAGTTTCCTAGATCTGATGATGGCTGATACCGAAACGTCGTAATAAATATTCAAAAATACTAAACAGCTCAGCACCATCAACATGGACTATATCATTACTTCTGAGGATGACCTGCAATAGGGTTGAAACCGGTCAAGGAAAAATCTTATACTTTCTGCGATCCAGACTGTTTTTACAATAATAAATATCATCAAGGGAGGTCACTGTTTACTCCTAGGACAATGTTGTCCAAATTAACAGTGTCTGGATGTTTACTGATTTGAACCTGCTTGAACTTTGGTGACCTAGCTTCGATTTGGTAGTGTAAATTACATATATGTAACGGCTCATGCATCCAGAACTTGGCCAGAACTGAAACTTCATTCCTTGAGTTCGTCAAGTTAGAAGCCCCAGTGTGTGTGGTTCAGCTTGCTATTCGTCACGACTAGTCATCGAAGCGTGTACACATTACAGGAGACCGATCTTTCGCCTCTTTTAATCGGAAAATTAAGCTCATACATACATATAACAGACATCACACAGTGAAATATTGCATAACTCATACTTCGAAACTTTAATTTACTCTTTTTTATGCAAATGTTTGTATAGCTTGTGGGACTTAAATACGCGGTCATTAGTCCCTAAACTTACAAACTAATTGTTATTGTTGTTGTTGTGGTCTTCAGTCCGGAGAATGGTTTGATGCAGCTCTCCACAATACCCTATCCTGAGCAAGCCTCTTCATCTCCACATAAGAACGGCAACCTACATCTGTCTGAATATGCTTACTGTATCCATCTCTTGGTCTTCCTCTGCGGTTTTTACCCCACACACTTCCCTCCAACGCTAAATTCACAATCCCGTGATGTCTATCCCTTCTTTTAGTCAAGGTATGCCAGAAATTTCATTTCTCCCCAATTCTGTTCAGTACCTCCTCATTAGTTACGCGATCCACGCACCTAATCAATTGTTCAATTGTTTGTCAAGCTTATGGGACTTAACTACGGGGTCATCAGTCCCTAAACTCACAAACTACTTATGAACTACTTACGAACTAGGACGGCACAAATATCCATGACCGAGGGGGGATTCGAACCCCCGACCGTAGTGGCCGTGCAGACCGTGACTGAAGCGCCTCAGTCCCCTCGACCACCGCGGCCGGCTCGCACCTAATCTTCAGCATTCTTCTGTAGCACCATATTTCAAAAGCCTCAATCCTCTTCCTGTCCGCACTGTTTATCGTCCATGTTTCACTCCCAAACAAGGCAACACTCCATACAAATGCCGTCAGAAAGGACTTCCTTAGTCTTAAATCAATATTCGATGTTAACAAATTTCTCTTTTTCAAGAACGCTTTTCTACCCATTGCACATTCTGCACTTTACATCCTCTGTACTGCGACCATCATTTGTTATTGTACTGCCCATGTAACAAAACTCATCTACCTCCTTTATTGCTTCGTTTCCCAATCTAATTCCTTCAGCATCACCTGATTTTCTTACAATGCACTCCATTACCCTAGTTTTGCTCTTGTTAATGTTCATCTTATATGCACCTTTCAGCACACTGTCCATTCCATTCAATTGCTCTTCCAGGTCCTTGGCTGTATCTGACAGAATTACTATGTCGTCGGCAAAACGCAATGTTTTTAATTCTTTCCCCTGAACTTTAATTCCTTCTCGAAATTTCTCCTTCCTTTCCCTTATAGCTTGCTCAGTGTACAAATTGAATAACATTGGAGAAAGGCTACAGCCCTGTGTTACTCCCTTTCCAACCACTGCATCGCTTTCATGCCCTTCAACTCTGACAACCGCTGTCTGGTTTTTGTACAAGTTGTAAATAACCTTATGCTCCCTATATTTTACTCCTGCTTGCTTCAGAACTTGAAAGAGTTTACTCCAATCAACATTGTCCAAAGCCTTCTCCAAATCTACAATTTCTTAATCTATCTTCTAGGATAAGCCGTAAAGTGAGTATTGCCTCCCGTGTTCCTACATTTCTCCTGAACCCAAACTGATCTTCCCCGAGGTCGGTTTCTACCAGCTTTTCCATCCTTCTGTAAATAATTCGTGTTAATATTTTGCAATCATGACTTATTAAACTGATGGTTCTGTAGTTTTCACACCTGTCTGCATCTGCTGGAATGGGGATTATAACATTTTTTTTTAAAGTCTAAGGGTACTTCACCTGTCTCATACATCTTACACACCAGGTGAACAAACTAATTATGAACTAATTAATCCTAAGGACGGGATTCGAACCCCCGACCGTAGTGGCCGTGCAGACCGTGACTGAACCGCCTCAGTCCCCTCGGCCACCGCGGCCGGCTATTTTATTTTATTTTATTTTTTTTTTTTTTTATTGAACTTCGTAATTTTGTTAGGTAATAGGGTAAAGGTAATTTGTTTTAGTTATTATCGTGTCCCACAAAGGCTCTTCCTATCTACATTTACATCTACATTATACATGGGATACTCTGCAAATCACATTGAAGTGCGTGGCAGATGGTTCATCGAACCACCTTTATACAATTCATCTACCATGCCTCTCTCGAATAGCATGCGGGAGGAAAGAACATCTTAATCTCTCCGTTCGAGCTCTGATTTCTCGTATTTTATTCTGATGATCATTTCTACCTATGTAGGTGGGAGTCAACAATATATTATCCCATTCGGAGGAGAATGTTGGTGACTGGAGTTTCGTAAGTAGACCACGCCGCAGCGATAACCGTCGTTATTGTAATAATTCCCATCGCAGATCCTGTCTCATTTCTGTGACGCTGTCTCCCCTGTATCGTGACAATACAAAACAAGTTGCCATTTTTTGGGCTCTTTCAATGGCTTCCATCAAACCCAGTTGCTAAGAATCCCACACTGGGCAGCAATACTCCAAATGAGGACGGACAAGCATAGTGTATGCACTCTCTTTAGTAATTATTTTGCATCTTTTAAGCGTTCTGCCAATAAAACGCAGTCTCTGGTTCGCCTTATATACGACAATCTACGTGTTCTGTCCCCCTCCGTAGCTCAGCGGTAGCGTCGCTGACAACCACGCAGGAGGCCCGGGTTCGATTCCCGGCAGGGCACTGGGTGTTGTGTACTGTCCTAATCAGCATCATCTCATCATAATTGGCAAGTAAGTCGCCCACGTGGCGTCAAACAGAAAGACGTACACTAAGGCGGCCGAACAATCCCGCAAGGGATTTCCCGGCCACGAAAGTCATACGCTCATTTCATTTCTACGTGTTCTTTCCAAGTCTGATGTAATAGTAATTCCTAAGTATTCTGCGGAGTTTACGGCCTTGACACTTGATTTATTATCTTGTAAAGAAAGTTTAAGGCATTTCTTTTCGTGCTCATGTGGACGACTTCACACTTCTTATTATTTAGAGTCACAATGTTTGTGAAGCTTATGGGACTTAACTGCGGGGACACCAGTCCCTAAACTTCCAAACTACTTATTAACTACATTATTCTAAAGACAGCACAAACATCCATGCCCGAGGGGGGATTCGAACCCCCGACGTGGAACGGCCTCACGCATCGGAACATTGCGCCTGAATGCACTCGGCCGCTCCGCCGCGGCAACGGTTTAGACAGGTTTGCGAAGCAGAAAACGCATGTAACAATTGCTTTGTCACAATAAGGAGATGTGATTTAGACAAAGTTGCCTTGCACTGCACTGTCACAGTAATAAGTGAATATGTCGACTTAGTTTTTTTATTCATTAACATGCTCTAAAATATACATCATGATTCATGAAGCCTGAATCTAAATTGTTTTGAACAAATTCGAGCAACTGTCTTTTGCTGAAGTCACCCTACTCTTGCTCGTCCTCCTCGCCTTAATCGGACGTGACACAACTTCCGACGTTTACAACAAAACCAACGTCTTTTCTTCAATGACTACATTTCGAATATCAACAATTGTATCGTCCTCATCATCTCGGAGATTGACAGTGTACCATTTGTACACATACCATGACACATGCCGCAAACAATTGGATATGTAACTGCTGCTTTTCCGCCTTTCTGTGATCATGAAATTGCACAAATCAATCGTTCATAACAATATTTTGTATCTAATAATATTAGTATTAAGCGAACAAATGTTGCTCATTGGTGTCTCAGTAACAGTTTCTAAGATTTGCAAGAAACTTTATACCTAGCTAATGCCGCGCGCTTTGAGGCGCCATGTCATGGATTGCACGGCTGCTCCCGCCGGAGGTTCCAGTCTTCCGTCGGGCATGTGTGTGTGTGTGTGTGTGTGTGTGTGTGTGTGTGTTGTCCTTAGAGTAATTAGCTTAACTTATGTGTACGCCTACGACCGATAACCCATGCCGTTTGGTTCCTTAAGAATGTACACACTCACACTCTCTCACACACACACACACAAAACACACACACAGAAACAAATTTGGCTAGTGGCTTAAATTCAAAATTTATCTGGATACGTGGTCATCCTGACGAGAGGAAGGAAAAGGACTCTGGGCGGAGCTCGATGCTCAATCTTTAACACAAATAAGTTATACCGAACTGCGTTTATGTATTCAAACAATTTCAAAACTAACTTCATTGATACCTGTACATGGACTGTAATTATTTGAATGTGGTTGCATTTAAATCAAACAGTGTGAAATAGTAGTGTAAAGAATAATGTTGGAGTATAGCCAATAAATTACAAAGCTGAAAGTTTGAATTCGCCACTAATTTTATTGCTGTGGTCTGAAATGATTTTCCTTTCATTTAAGGATTGGTTAATTCATGAGATATGGTAAACGATAAAAAAGAATTATCTGGAGCACCATTCCGTAAGAGAAAGTTAGAGAAAGAATTGTCATTAGCGAAGCAAGCAGGCTCATTCGAGAAGTATCTTCGTCCAAACCCTCAGCAACCGAAAGCCGGAAAAGTACAGATGATCATGTGGTAGAAGAAGCAAACGATCCTGACATTGAAACATGTACTGCAGAGGACTCTTCTTTATTTTCCGAAACAGAAAGTATGCCCAAAAATAGTGAACAGAGCTTGAGTAAAGTTGTATTTGGACTCGTTTTAAATTTCAGCGATCCTGCAACCTGGGATACTTCTTCGGATCACGTACGGTCACTTCTTGTTGAACATAATCCAGAGCAACTAAAACATGTCGTGTTAACTGATTCTTCCGTCGCTTCTTGGTAGAACCATGTTAGAACTTTAAATGTCTGATGATGGTCTAATAAGCTGAAATTCGATTCATAAAATAAACAAAACCGTAGAACAAACACAAAATTGTATATTTTAATTTTCATAAAACATTTCAACTTCCCATTAGACAGCAGCAAAAGAAAGTTTTATACAGAACACTATAAAAGGAAACTGGTTAATGGTGGAAGTGTATCTCGTCCGTTGGTACAATGTTCAGTTTCAAGAGATGCAGTATTCTGCTTCTTGTAAGCTGTTTTCTAAAGTTCGCAAAACCTCTCTATGCAACACAGGGGTGAACGAATGGAAAAACACACACACATACTTATGATGCTATCAATACATGAGAAAAGCGGTAGTCACTTGAGAATTATCAGAAATGGAAATAGCTTCATCTTAGACTGAAGCCAAATAAAACTATTGATGAGGAAAATGTGCTTTTAATAAGGGAAGAGGAAATATACTGGCAACAGATTCTGGAGATGTTAATGGCATTAGTGCGAGTTCTAGGAAGTCAAAACGTACCTTTCCGTGGAACACATGACAAAATATATACCTATCACAATGGAAGCTTTTTAAAAATAGTTGAAGACCTGGCTTTATTTGATCCTGTTATGCAAGAATACCTGAGAAAAATTTCTAACAAGGAGATTCATGTTCGTTATCTGGGAAAAAATATCCAAAACGAACTGATCAATTTGTTTGCTAATGCAATCAAGAAAGGAATACTAGATTCTATTCGCTCTGCTGAATATTACTCGATACTTGTAGATTGCACACAAGATATAAGCCACGTTGAACAAATGACAACGAATCATTCTATTTGTAAAGGTAACGTATGAGGATAAACAGTCCGAGTATAAGAGTTAAATCAAAGAACATTTTTGGGCTTTAATCTTCTGATTGGCATAACTGACGCGAGATTAACCGAAAATTTTTTTGAATAGTTAGATGAGATGTCTCTTTCATTAGAAAATTTACTTGGACAGGGATATGACAATGCAAGTAATATGAGAGGTAAGCACCGTGGTGTCCAAATAAGGATTTTGGATAAAAATCCACGCGAGTTCTTAGTACTGTGCAGTTCGCACACTCTAAATCTTGTGGTGAATGATGCTGCTAAATGTTGTTTCGCTGCTACATCTTTCTTCAACTTGATTCAAACAATTTATGTGTATTTTTCAGCTTCAACTTATCGTTGGAATGCCCTATTGCTCCATGTGCGTGCTTTGACGCTAAAACCAGTGAGCGATACTATATGGGAGAGCAGTATTGATGCATTGCGTTCTTTGCGTTATCAGCTAGCTAATGTGCATGATGCACTCATTGATATTTATGAAGATCGCACATTGACTGGTTCAGCTGGAAATCAAAGGAGAAATTAGGCAGAGCCTACTGCTAATATATATATATATATATATATATATATATATATATATATATATATATATATATATATATTCAAGTTTATTGCTTGGTAAATTAGACTAGCAGACTTCTTCTCTCAAAAGAAACTAATCTTTACGCTGCTATAAATGCTCTACTAAAAACAAAAAACTTCCTTAAAGATTGTAGAAGTGATTTGGGATTTGAAAAAAAAAAAAATGTTGGTACAAGCAATAGAAATTTCAGAAGCAGCCAACATTTCCACACTAGTTTCATCAGAAATAGAACCAGTCCCTCTAAGACACAAGAAAAGACAGTTTGGTTATGAAACAGAAGATGAACCTATTAAGTTTTATTTTGCAATGTTGGATATTGCAATACACTCAACTGACGAGAGATTTCATCAGATTAATAACCTAAATCGTATATTTGGCTGTCTGTACAACATACATGATCTACAAAACAAAACTCCCAAAGCTGTTCTTGAAGAATATATTAATTTGGAAGAGTCTATAACTGACAAAGATTCGAAGATATTGATGTTACTGAGCTATGCAATAAATTACAACCCATTGCTAGAAGAGTCAGGGCCACAGGACGTTCTGAGTTATTGTTGTGGTCTTCAGTCCGCAGACTGGTTTGATGCAGCTCTCCCCGCTACCCTGTGCAAGTCTCTTCACCTGAGAATACGTTCGGCAACATACATCCTTTTGAATCTGCTCGGTCTCCCTCTACGATTTTTACTCCAAACACTTCCTTCTAATGCTAAATTGACGATTCCTTGATGTCTCAGAATATTTCCCACCAACCTAGGCCTTCTCTTAGTCAGGATGTGCCAGAAACTCCTTTTCTCCGCAATTCTGTTGAGTACCTCCTCATTAGTTACGTTATCTACACATCTAATTTTCATCATTCGTCTGTAGCACCACCTCTCGAAATCTTCTATCATCTTTTTGTCTGAACTCCCATACAATACAACACTCCAGACAAATGTTTTCAGAAGGGACTCTCTAACATTTAAACTAATATTGGATATCAACCAATTTCGCTTTTTCAAAAACTCTTTTCTTCCAATAGCCATTCTGTATTTTATATCTTCTTTACTTCGGCCATTAGAAGTTATCTTGCTACCCAAATAACAAAACTCATCTACTACTTTTATTGTCCCATTACCTAACCTAATTCCTACAGCATCGCCTGATTTTCTGACACTTCATTCTATTAGCCTCGTTTTACTGTTGTTAATATTCATCCTCTACCTTCCTTTCAAGACACTGTCCATTCCGCTTAATTACTCTTCCGGGTCCATTGCTGTCTCAATTGCTGCCTGATTTTTGTACAAGTTGAATATAGCTCTTCATTCCTTATATTTTACCCCTGCTACCTTCAGAAGCTGAAAAAGTGTAATGCAGTTGACATTGTCAAAAGCTTTCTCCAGGTCCTCAATTGCTGAAAACGTAGGTTTCCGTTTCCTTAACTATCTTCTAAGTCTTAATGTGAATATCGCCTTGCGTGTTCCTGCCTTTCTCCTAAATCCAAAATATTTTCCCCAAGGACGGATTCCACCAATTTTTCTATTCGTCTGTAAATAATTGGCAAGAGAATTTGAAAACCATAATTTATTAAGCTTGCTTTCTTAGGTATTGGAATCACTATATTCTTCTTGAAGTCTGAGGGTGTTTCCCCTGTCTTATACATCTTGCATACCAGGTGGAAAAATTTGTTCATGACTGGCTCTCCTGACGATCATGGCAGTTCAGACGGAACATCAGCTACTCTAGAGACCGTGCTTCTACTCAGATCTTTTATCTACACCAGGGTCATTCGTGCCCTCTTCCTTGTCGAAGAGGCACTCATTACTGTAATGTGGATAAAGATGAGCTTAATTATATCTATTCTGTTTTCAACCGAGGTAATGCATCTTTTGAAGAGATTATTCAGCTGGAGTAAATTTGAAAAGGACTGACTATCTCACTTTTATTTAAAGCTATTTTCCAAAGAAAAACCTCCAAAAGCTTCAGTTCTTAATATATTACGATTAAAATGATATAATCATATATCGTAATTATTACACAGATAATATTTTTATAATTTTAAATTATTTACGTTGGAAAGAAATTCATTCTTAATGCGGCAATGTCCAGAGCAAGTTGAGCGTGTGTTTCTCCGTGCCACAGGTCCAGCCTAGGTCTGTGGAGCAGGGTGGCCACCAAATCTTCATTTTCAAATTCAAGGTTTTTTCCAGGTTTTCCAGGTTAAAAATAATTATTTTCCAGGTTTTCACGAAACGTAATTTTGATCAAAGGGGTTAGCAAACACTATTTCATAAAGAAATTAGTTACATATTTTTAAAACATTGCATCCAAGATGAACCATGTAACACATTTTAAGTTGACAAACCAGAATAACTAGGGAAGAAAAAAGAAAGAGAGGAAAAAAATAGACTATTCATGATGTGGTCTTAGAATCCGAATCTGCAATAAAAAAATCGGGGTTCCCATTTAAAATTTTACACTTGACACCCCCCCCCCCCCCCACACACACACACAAACATACAAACGGTTCCGGTTGAGTATTATTTCATAAGCCCCTGCCATCCGCACATGCTGGTGAAAACCATTTTTGAAAAGCTACTGTTTTTCCGAGTTATTTCGGTTTGTCGACTTAAAATTTACACCCTGTATAATGGACGACTAAGTTGAGTTCAAGTAGTTGGAGGATACTGTGCGTTTTACGTTTTAATGTGAATTGCATTCGTTTATGCAACATACCCCGTTAATTTATACTAGACTTCCTGATACATTAAAATACAGTCACATCTCATGAACTAGTGATCGAGAACCCAATCTATACGTAGGAATCAGGACTCGTCTTTCCAACATAAGCATTTTATTTAATCAAAGTTACTTAAATTAAAACAACAGAGATAAACTGAAACAAAGAAAAAACTCTTCCTACTTGTGTTTATTCCGTGATCAGCAACCTACTGTCCAATATTTAGCTTGTGTGGCGTGTCTTCAGTTTCGTCAGCAGGAAATCCTTTAAATCCCCCATCCGAATCCCACATTCGGTCATCCTGACAATCATCCGACTCGGATAATTAGTAGTCACTTGGCCAAGGTTGCATAAATTCAGCACACGTTGCTGTAGTTCTGGGACCCTCTTGGTTATCACCTTCTCGGCACACATCATAGGTGTCATTGTTTTTATTTTTTTATTTTTGTGACTCTGTAAGAACCTAGATTCTTGGCCTTCAGCTTCAGATGTGGTCCAGTTTGTGTTCAGTTGCTATCAGATCACCAAAATTGAACTTGTAGGCTTTCTTCCGATGACGGTTGAAGTTAACACTGTTTTCTTCTTGTACCTTGCCGATTTGTAGCTTAGCATCTTCCCTCAGTGCACTGCGATTTTCTTCAAACAAGTTAATAATTTCGTCATCCAATAACTTTGTGATCTGAAGATCAGACTGTGTGTGCATCTTGACTCCCATCAGAACTTCAAATGTTGTCTTCTGTGAAATGTTGAATTCATAGCACGTTGAACTGATGGTACCACCTTATACCATTCCTTTGGGTTATCAATATCAGCACGACTGGCAATTTCTTTCATTACGAGGAAATGTTCTTGAAGAGACTCTTCTTGTCGATACAACAGCTGATGAATCTCTGCAGCACTCGTTTTCATGTCAAATCCTTCCAGCAAAGCTTTCTTCAATGCAGACCACGATGTAAGACCCTTCTTACCTTGAACAAAAACCTTTGCTAAACCTTCGAGCGATTTTTTTTTTTTTTTTTTTTTTTTGCGAAAATAAGCATTTGTAGTTGACTCCAGTCCATTAAAAACGCTGTTTCTTCGAAGTCAAAGATCTATTTTTTAACTGGATATCCGTCACTGCCGTTAAATGATTTAAGAGCACCCTCTACGTCACGAAACGACATAGAAAATTTACACTGATCTTGTAATAATTGCGTTTCGCATTTATCTTTGTTTCTATATCGGAATCTGTCTTCTTTTCGAGTAAACCCAGTCTTTTATGGCATGCCATTTGCAGAGCATCCTTTTCTTCATCATGAGCGTCATCGACATCCTCTTCACATTCTACGTCGTCGCAAATTTTCATTGCAAGTTTGTCAATGTTAGATAAATAATAACAGATTTCGGTAAACATTTCACTTTTCGTCCCACTATCTATGCTCAATATATTGCAAGTTTTCATTTAGATTGTTCCCAATGATGGTTTTCAGTTTCCAGAGTCCATACAGTCAAATAAGTTTTGCCCTGGAAAACTCTAGCTAAAAGATTAATGAATGTTAATGACCCAGCATGCGTAATAATGCACAATGTTGTGTGCGAGTTCTTGAACTTCGAGGAGATGAAATGGGGAATGCAAAAACATATCTGGAGCAACAGCTGTGTGGTATTTGCATTCAAGTGTCATCTGGCAAAATAACACTCAACAGCAGATTTTAATGAAAACATTATTTTGTTCTAATGAATTTGTTTCATTTTTTAAATTCATTTAGTACTAAACAGACCACGAAATATATATTGTGGAAAGCAACAGACTTCCGTTTGCTTATGGAAAGTTTATGTTTCTTGCTTCTTGCGTGGCTGTTCAAAGCACTCTTCCCCATTGAGTTGCACCATGAGCATAAAGCATTCGTTTGTGATTTGGGATCACATGTAACCCACGGATACACTAACTCGTCTGAGCTCTGATTTCGAGTTATTCTATGTTTTGACATGTCGGACAAACACTTCATTCTAAAACACGTTGAATTACTTTATCTGTGCAGGCACAGGTGAGGTCGATTCACACTTGGATTCACTCTATTGTTCTCTGCAACGATTGTTTCACTCTGTTCCATCTCAGAAAGATGTAGATGACGTTAGTCTCGAAATATATTTAACGATATTTTGAATGTATTGTTATAAGACAGCTGTTAAAGCAATAAAGTACAAATGAAAGAAATTGCCTTTCCGCAGAAGTCGCGTACCGTATTACAGTTACATCTTTTTGGAGGGCAATTAGCATGTCAAAAAGTCGCAATCAACAATATAACAACTGTATTTCATACGGGCCCTGCTAGCGCTCACTAGGTGGCGTTGCATTTACGTGTGCTTTTTGAAAACCCATTTACATGTAACGAGGGGAATAATCTTTTGTGTTGGCCATAAAATAAATAATGCTGTTCCTGTCTATGGTTGACAGGTTCTCGATGGACCCTTGACCGCTAAGTAAATTAATTATCCACCGTAAGCTGTCTGGAGCAGTTAAACCGGCAACCCACGCGCAATGGAAATATTCTAGACCTTATAGCCACAAACAGGCCTGACCTTATTAACGATGTCTGTGTAGAGACAGGAATTAGTGATCATGATATCGTCATAGTGTCGATGGTGACCAAATTTCATAAACCAATCCAGAAGGCTAGGAGCGTGTTTTTGTTGGGAAAAGCCGATAAGCATAAGTTACGATCGCACTTAGAAAATGAATGGGCATCGTTTAATTCCGGGACTATGGATGTAGAGAAATTGTGGACTAAATTTAAGTGCATTGTTAAAAAAGGGTTAGAGAAATATGTGCCAGTAAAGACGATGAAGGATGTAAAAGATCCACCGTGGTATAATAATAATGTTAGGAAGCTGCTGAGAAAGCAGGGGCTGTTGCACTCTCGATTAAAAAAAAAGAACACGCAAATTATGACAGGCAAAAGTTAGTAGAGGTTCGTGCGTCTATAAAAAGATCGATGCGTGAAGCATACAATAATTATCACAGCCATATATTAGCAAAAGATCTTTCCAAGAACCCAAAAAAATTCTGGTCTTATGTAAAATCGATAAGCGGGTCAAAGCCCACTGTCCGGTCACTCGTTGATCATTCCGGGGCAGTAATAGAAGAAAGCAAACGGAAAGCTGAAGTTCTAAATTTAACCTTTAAGAAATCTTTCACGCAGGAGGACCGCACAAATGTACCATCATTTTATCAATGTACTAATTCCGAAATGGCGGACATAGCAATAGGTATTTCCGGTGTAGAGAAGCAGCTGAGAGAGCTAAATACGAAAAAGTCTCCTGGTCCGGATGGAATACCAGTTCGGTTTTACAAAGACTATTCTGCAGCATTGGGCCCCTACTTAGCTTGCATTTATCGTGAATCTTTAATTCAGCGCAAAGTTCCTAGTGATTGGAAAAAAGCGCAGGTGACTCCCGTATATAAGAAAGGAAAGAGAACTGACCCACACAATTTCAGGCCAATATCATTGACATCAGTTGCATGTAGAATTTTAGAGCATTTTCTCAGTTCGAATATAGTAAATTTTCTTGAAACGGAAAAGCTTCTTTCCATGAATCAGCACGGGTTTAGGAAACATAGTTCATGTGAAACTCAGCTTGCCCTTTTCTCACACGACATCTTGCGAGCCATGGATGAAGGGCAACAGGCGGATTGTGTTTTTCTCGACTTCAAAAAGGCATTCGACGCGGTGCCACACTGCAGACTGCTAACGAAGATACGAGCTTATGGAATAGGTTCACAGATTTGTGACTGGCTGGAAGACTTCCTAAGTAATAGAACGCAGTACGTCGTTCTCGACGGCGAGTGTTCATCAGAGACGAGTGTATCGTCAGGCGTGCCCCAGGGGAGTGTGATAGGAAAAGATGTTCAAATGTTTGTAGAACTTATGGGACTTAACTACGGGGTCATCAGTCCCTAAACTTACTAACTACTTATGAACTACTTACGAACTAGGACGGCACAAATATCCATGCCCGAGGGGGGATTCGAACCCCCGACCGTAGTGGCCGTGCTGACCGTGACTGGAGCGCCTCAGTCACCTCGGCCACCGCGGCCGGCCAGTGTTCATCAGAGACGAGTGTATCGCCAGGCGTGCTCCAGGGGAGTGTGATAGGACCGCTATCTATCTATATAAATGATCTAATGAACAGAGTAACTTGTAATTTGCGGCTGTTTGCTGATGATGCTGTGGTGTATGGGAGGGTTCGTCTGTAACTGACTGTAATAGCGTACAGGTTGAGTTAGACAAAATTTCTAGTTGGTGCGAAGAATGGCAGCTAGCTCTCATTGTAGAAAAATGTAAGGTGATGCGCATGAGTAGAAAAAGCAATCCCATAATGTTCGAAAACAGCATTAGTAGTGAGCTTCTTGATGCTGTCGCGTCGTTCAAATATCTAGGCGTAACATTGCAGAGCGATATGAAATGGAACGAACATGTAAGGACAGTTGTGAGTAAGGCGGACAGCCGACTTCGGTTTATTGGGAGAATTTTGGGAAGATGTACTTCACCTGTAAAGGAGACCGCGTATAAAACGCTTGTTGACCACGTCTCGAGTATTGCTCAAGTGTTTGGGACCCGCAGCAGATCAGTTTAAAGGAAGACATAGAGGCGGTTCAGAGGCGAGAAGCTGGGTTTGTTACCGGTAGGTTCGACCAATGCGCGAGTGTCACGGAAATGCTCCGGCAACTCAATTGGGAATCGGTGGAGGAAAGACGACGTTCTTTTCGTGAATTTCTATTAAGTAAATTTAGAGGGCCGGAATTTGAAGCTGAGTGTAGTACGATCTTGCTGCCACCTACTTACATTTCGCGTAAAGGTCACAAAGACAAGATAAGAGAAATTAGGGCTCATACGGAGGCATATAGGCATTCTTTTTTTCCTCGTTCTATTTGGGAGTGGAATAGGAAAGGAAATGCCTAGTAGTGGTACAGTGTATCATTCGCCACGCACCTTACGGTGAATTGCGGAGTATGTATGTAGATGTAGATTGTTACCGCGACTCCTCGTTGGCCCTAGTCAGGCCCGCATGAGAAAAAGCTCAGCCATCAACAATACGTACACGATGACTGTGTCTACTATTTATAAATTATCAATGTTCCGTCAGTCACAGGAATCTTCTATAATTATTACTTACAAACATAGGCACCAACTTTTGAAAATCTTGGGGTATGCTCAGTGGCGTTCCTAGGTATTTCTAAAGAAAAATAAATAAATACAAAGCAAAGCCAAAAACTTATGCAAAACATACACGCTATCGATTCCATATCACCGTCACCATCATGATTATAAGCCGAAGTCTTTTGTATTTCACTATATGCTTATCCATTTTTAACGATTTTCACATGCAAGACATTAACTGTTGTAACCCCAAATTTTATTGATTTATGAACAAAAATATTTCTTTGCATATATCTATAAATAATAATTGGATTAATGTATATTTGACAGAATTTTTGATTATTTTTAGTTTTTGGAAGGAAATTTGGGATGACTACAGATGGCATCAGTGCGCAGGATATGTTTCCTTTATCGTAACTAATAACATTTTCAAACTGTTGACTACTAATTTAGACATTGAGCAATTATTTAGTAATAAAGTTTTCAAATTATTTTGTTTCCTTTACCTTGATACAATTATTCGAAAGTATTGTTGCATTTACTCCAACTTAGACATCAAGCAACGATATATGTTTTGACAATGCTTTGTAGCCTAATGCTTTTTGTTTCCTCGAGGTAATGGTAGACAGTCTAGTCACAATGAATTATTGGAAGTCCTGCAATGTTATTTACAATCTTTGAACAAATGGTTGTGGCTAGACGGACAGATAAAGATGAGGGGAGGGAAAGGGTTAAGACGTAATTCCATGCACAGGTGACACAGGTCAAAAAGAGCAGAAACTAAGGTCCGACTACTACGTTCAATTGTTGACAAATAGTTGAACCCTGAAAATTCAAATTCAGAAAAGAATCACTAGCTGTTGCATTTCGAGAATTTTGTACAACTGCCAATTAAAACACAAAGACCTTCGCAAATTGTTATGAGGACTGTCTGTTTACAGAATGTTTTAGCTAGAAGGGATAGGGCAGTCTTCGCAGCAAGTATGTCGGATCACTGGTAACGTATGCGGTTGTCAAAAGGTTATCTCAAAAGATACCGGGAATTAAATTTGTTTTGTAAACATTTTCAATGTATCCTACCAAACCCACTCCATTTCTAGTTATTTAATACAATTAAAGGTTGCCGCCTTCAGTTGAAGTCAATATTGACTTAACAAGCGGAATTCCATTAACATTCGGACTATTTAGAAAACGGTCACTTCACTCACATGTGAACGTGGATTTTAATGCCTACGAATTCAATTACCTGTTTAAAATAATCTTTTTAGAGTGGTGTCTTACAAAACCCAGCCGGTCAACAATGGGATGAGACAGTCGATTTTAATTACAGTCAAGAAATATAACGTAAAGAAAAAATGATACCAAACTTTTCAGTGGGGTATGCCTAGCATACCAACTCAAATTTTGGGGTATGCTTGAGCGGCCGAGCATACCCGTAGTCGGCGCCTATGCCAACGAATACCAACTTTTACGAAGTATAGTTAAAATCAACAACATGCTTCCGTAAAGAGATTTTTCAACACAGAATCAGACAAACGAGATCTGTGTTAATGAGTATATTTGCTAAAATTTGAGTACAAATGTCTTTCATTCTAACTGCGATTTCATAGTCGCGCCCTGCGATAACATCGCGTCTTTTCGACGTACATCGCGTGGTTGAACAACACTTCGAGATAAATACAGAAATAGATAACGGAATATGTAACCTATAATTATAAAACTTTTTAAACCGTCCAGAAATATATTTGAAAATGTTTTTGTACACAAAAATGAAGCGATGATTATTATTTAACCCGCGGACACTAGCGATCTGAGCATTTTGCTCACCGTAATTTTAAAACGACTGGCATTTTGTTACTTGTAAATATTAAACTTTGAGATTTTTTCTTACTAAAACTACAGGGATTACTTATTTACAATTATTAAGTACATTTCGAACTGGTTGTGTAATCTGAGCAATAGGCTATACATGTGAACGATCGTTTATCTCTTAAAGATGCGAGATCTCATGGGTTAAAAATCCCGGTTTCTGGCTGAAATTCAAGGTTTTTTCCCGGTTTTCCCCGGTTTTTTCAAATTCAAGGCTTTTTCCCGGTTTTCCCGGTTTCAAGGTTCGGTGGCCACCCTGGTGGAGCTTCTTTTCCCTTAAAAAGGAGAGCCCCTTGAGAAGGTGGCGATGATGTCGCTCCTTCAAGGGGTTATCACTAACACACCATAAAAAAAAATAAAAAAATAAATAAAAATAAACGAAATCTGCCTTTACAAAAAGCAATGCTGTATTTAAAAAAAGGGTTTCCTTATTGATTTTCCAGGAAATCTAAAAAAATTCGAAAAATTCGTGCTTTACAACCCGCTGTAACTCTGAAACCGTTCACTTTAGCAACATTGCGCAAGGGGCTATTTTTGTTGGCAATTTAATGTAGATTATTTTTCTACTTGGTACTTTTCACGCTAAACCGCATAGTTCTCTAAATAATTAAGAAGAACTGATAAAAACTGCTAACTTCTAACTTGTCACCCTCCTCCCCCCCCCCCCCCAAACCCGACGCTCGAAGTGGTGTAACCTTTTACTAAACAATGTGTGGACTATATAGAACAATTTGGAACTGGAGGGAAACATTTACTTTGGATGCCCGGATTTAGGTCTAATTGCACCGTATAGTATCTCCTATCTCCCTCTACTTCGTCTTCCGCTTCTAGAATACTGCCTTCAAATTTATTTCCTTTGTACAGGCCACATTCCTTCCATCTTTCAGCTTTCCCTTGTTTGCTTAGTACTAGTTTTACATCTGCGTTCTTGATATTTATACCGCTGCTTTTCTTGTCTCCAAATGTTTCTTTTATTTTCCTGTAGGCGGTATCTGTATTTTTCCTAGTTATACATTCTTCCACGGTCTTGCATTTCTCCTCAAGTCACCCCTGCTTAGCCATTCTGCGCTTCCTGTCTACCTCATGTTTCAGACGTCTCTACTCCCTTTTGCCTCTTTCACTTGATGCATTTTTATATTTTCTCCTTTCATCAATTAAGTCGATTATCTCCTGTGTTATCCAGGATTTCTATTAGCCCTTGTCCTCTGCCTATATGATCCTCTGAGGCCTTCACTACTCTATCTCTCAGAGCTAGCGATTCTTCTTCTACTGTATTACTTTCCTTCGTTTCATCCAATCCTTGCCTAATGCTCCCTCTAAAACTCTCAACCACCCCTGGTTCCTTCAATTTGTCCAGCTTCCATCTCCAATTTTTCTAACTTTTCGTAGTCTCTTAAGTTTTAATCTACATTTCATAACCAATAAGTTATGGTCAGAGTCTATATCTGCCCATGGATAAGTCTTACAGTTTAATACCGGGTTTCTACAGCTATTCATTACCATTATAAAGTCAATCTGATACCTTCTATTTTCTCCTGGTCTCTTCCACGTACACAGCCTTCTTTCATGATGAATAAACCAAGTGTTGGTGATCATTAAATTCTACCAGACGCTCTCCTCTTTCATTTTTTTTTTCCAGTCCATATTCACGTAACTACATTTCCTTTTCTTCCTTTTCCTACTACCGAGCTCGAGCCCCTATCAATTTTTCGTCTCCCGTAACTATCTCAATAATTTCTTTTATCTCTTCATACATTTCTTTGATATCCTCATAATCGGCAGAGATAGTTGGTATATAAACTTGTACTACTGTGGTTGGTCTTGGTTTTGTGTCTATCTTTTTTACGATAATGAGTTCACTATGTTGTTCATAGTAACTTATTCGCATTCCTATTTTAGTATTCATTAACAGACCTACTCCAGAGTTACCACCAACTGATTTTGTACTAACCCTGTCCAGAAATCCTGTTCATCCTGCTACCGAACTTCACTAACACCTACCATACCTAACTTTAACCTATCCATTTCTCTTTTCAAATTTTCTAACTTACCTACGCGATTCTACATCTACATGGGATACTCTGCAAATCACATTTAAGTGCCTGGCAGAGGGTTCATCGAACCACAATTATACTATTTATCTCCCATTCCATTCTCGAGTAGCGCGCGGGAAGAAAGAACACCTGAATCTCTCTGTTCGAGCTCTGATTTCTCGTATTTTATTCTGATGATCATTTCTACCTATGTAAGTGGGAATCAACAATATATTATCGCATTCGGAGGAGAATGTTGGCGATTGGAGTTTCGCAAGTAGCCCACGCCGCAGCGATAAGCGCCGTTATTGTAATGATTCCCATCCCAGATCCTGTATCATATCCGTAACGCTGTCTCCCATGTATCGTGCCAATACGAAACGAACTGCCCTTCTTTGGACTCTTTCGATGTCCTCCGTCAAACCCACCTGATAAGGAACCCACACTGGGCTGCAATACTCCAAAAATGGACGGACAAGCGTAGTGTATGCAGTTTCTTTTGTAGTTCTGTTGCATGTTTCAATGGTTCTGCCAATAAAACGCAGTCTCTGTTCGCCTTTCCCACAATATTATTTACGTGTTCTTTCCAATTTAAGTCTGAAGTAATAGTAATTCCTAGGTATTTTGTGGAGTTTACGGCCTTCACTTTTGATTGATTTATCTTGTCAATTGCGAATTTTTACACCATACTGATATCTTATTCAGATCGTTCTGCAGTTGGTTTTGATCTTCAGATGATTCGGAACATTTCAGGCTCTGATCTGTAGAATGCCTCTTTTCTTTTCCTTGATGATTACGTCCTCCTGTGTAGTCCCCGCCCGGAGATCCGAATGGGAGGCTATTTTACCTCCGGAATAGTGTCCCCCAGAGGATTCCATCATCATACATTCATACAGTAGAGCTGCATGTCCTCCGGAAAAGTAACGGCTGTCGTTTCCCCTTTTTTTTTCAGCCGTCCGCAGTAACTGTGTTGCAAAGCCACATTAGCTGATGTTACAAGGCCTGCTCAGACAGTCACGCTGACTGTTGCTTCTGTAAGGCTGCTGCCTCTCTTCAGCAATCACACAGTTTTCTGGCCACTCAACAGACACCCCTGCGCTGTGGTTGTACCTACGATACAGCTATCTGCATCGTTGAGGCATGCAAGCAACCCCACCTCGGCAATGTCTGTGGTTCACGAGGGTGGGTGATTATGTATTTGAATAAAAAATGCAATGTCTACTTTACATTGATGTTTTATTGCGATTTTATTAAATGGGAAGCCATTAAAATAATTTGCCTAGGGTGCCGAATTTGTTGGAGCGGGCCCTGGACGTTATGCGTGTTCAAAGAACGAGTACACTTCCAATACGAATTCTATATTTTCACTTCGTAAGGAACGCAACAGTGGCTAACATGGTTCTTCTAAACATAAATGCGACAACTGCAAATATATCTTTCCTGGTCAGCGTCGATATAAACGCCATAACAGCTACTCTCAAATCAAAGAAATCAGTTGTTACAAAATACCCCTCCGTTTCTCTGCCAAAATCGGCGTCAGAGCTGCCACTGCGTCAGAATACCAAAGAGCTCGTCAAAAGATAAGGAGTTGTTGAATTGGTACCAAACTTAGTATGCAAGGGTTAACGAAGTTTCTTATTGTCATATCAAAAATTGAAAAAAAATGGCGGCTCCAAGATGGCGGACTCTTATGCACACCACTGTCAGTTATTTCATATAAAAGTAATTTTTAGGAAATTATCAATGTTGCTGACGAAGAATTGAGTTCAAAAATTGAAAAAAAAGTGCCTCCTAGATGGCACTCAAAAATTGATAAGTTTTTTTATTTATTTAAATTTTTATTTATTTTATTGTATTTATTTATATTTATATAAGATGCAGAACCTGTTTTAGTGAAAATATATACAAAAAATGAGGGAAGTTCGAAGAAAGGACCACCAGAGGATAGAAGATGGTGTAAACTATTACAAATAATTATTTCATTTCAAATACAATTATTTATTTTGTAAATTTTAGAAAAATATCTTTCCTCGAAAATCGGTTTCTGCGATATGGTGGGTCAGATGAAACTGAAAAAAAAAAAAAAAAAATGTGTTACACTCTCAGTCATTTTTCTAATTATTTTATTGTTTGCAATGCTTCTCCCGTTGATAACAATTTAAATTGCACAATTGCAACTCACAATTAAAAATTCTATTGTCATTTTTGAAGATGTCTCAACAATAACATTTTGCTTTTCAAACGAGGTTCAAAGCCAGGGTAGCAACTAGTAGCAGGATTTGAAGTTTAATTTACAAAGAGAATATGTACTTACGGACACAGTGAAAAATAAAGAGAAATGTCATGGAATTCGTTACTTACCTCTATTTTTAAGCCCATTTTACAATTTTTCTCGTCCATTTTCCTGTCGTACATAAAATGAAAAATAAACATGCATAGCCGCGGCACTGAGGCGCCCAGCTGCGATGCGCGCGGCCGTTCGCTGTCGGGGGTTCGAGACCTTCCTCTGCCATGGGAATTTGTGTTGTCCTTAGAGTCTTTAGCGTCATATCCCATGAACTATCGGCCCTATCTCAAAATCCTTTCTTATCTAACGTCTTCTACCTATAAACTACATTCCTGCCAAATTTCAGCTTCATAGGTGAAGTACTTTCCGAGATTTCGTGTTTAGTCAGTGAGTGAGTGAGTGTCCTTTCGCTTTTATGTAGATAGAGATTAAGAAAACAGATTGCTTAATTTTGGGTGCAAGAGAATTAAGGGAGACTTGCAGATAAAAATAAATATTAACATGCAAATCTGTAATGCTAACTTTATTTGATAGAAGGTCATGCCTGATGCGACACTCTTACGGCTTCTACAGCGAAACTGTTGTAATTTTGTGTGGGGAGGGGAGGAGTCAGTTACAAAACGCTCTATAAATGTCCGAAATGACATACAAACTTTGTTGCAAATCCCTAACTACTCCCATTCTCCAATAATTGACCCATAATTTTGGGTATTCTCACGCGGTGGTCTCTCATTATTTATGCCGTCATATCTTCTTAGCTATGTGTCGTGCTCTTTTGTTTTTGGGTTAGAAACCTTCGTGGGTGTACGGTGAACAGTTCACCAAAGTTTCATTGCAATCGAATGTATGGTTTATGAACACATAGAGGACACACAGAGAAACATTCATCTTTATATACATGGTGTTTCACTAAGAGTGTTTGCCTCTGTAACTTATAAAATAATAGGTGACGGGAAATTTTAATGCGGTAGGTCAACACAAGATATGTTACACTTTCTGCGGAGCTATAAACATAGTTTATTGTATCATTTTCCAAAGAGTTACACCACAGAGATATAATTTTTTAAATAGAACAATAGTTTTTTTTCTATCGTGTGTTGGATTCGTTTAAACCAGCTGCGTCCAAATAAATTTAAACTACATTCCTATCACTGTTAGTTTGGGAGCTACAACCCTTCAAAGTTCCGGGGGCGGAGGCTGCGATAGCGTAGCTGACTGGCCGAGTGGCTGTCTTCTGAGGCACGGGCCACTGTCTCATGACCACCAGCCAGTCAGCTACGCTGTCGTAGCCTCCGCCCCCTTCATTTTGAAGGGTTGTAGCTCCAAAACTAACAGCGATAGGAATGTAGTTTAAATTGATTTGGAAGCAGCTGGTTTCAACGAATCCAATGCACGATAGAAATAACTATTGTTCCATTTAAAAAATTATATCTTTGTGTTGTAATTCTTTGGAAAATGATACAATAAACTATGTTCATAGCTCCGCAGAAAGTGTAACATTTCTTGTGTTGACCTACCGCATTAAAATTTCCTGACACCTATTCTTTTATAACTGTAACTTATATTCTTTTATAAGTTACAGAGGCAAACACACAGTGAAACACCCTGTATATATAGATGGTGTACGGTGAACTGCAGTGGCTACATTACATAGGAAGCTTCAAAAATCCATAAGGTAGAAGTGACCAAACAAGAATTTGAAATCGATCCAAATTCATAATGACAATGCGAAACCTCACTCATCGTTAGCTGTAGGTCGCCGGCCGCGGTGGCCGGGGAGACTGAGGCGCTCCAGTCACTACGGTCGGGGGTTCGAATCTCCCCTCGGGCATGGATATTTGTGCCGTCATTAGTCTTAGTTAGTTCATAAGTAGTTTGTAAGTTTAGTGACTGATGACCCCGTAGTTAAGTCCCATAGACTTTACAAACATTTGAACATTTGCTGTAGGTCAGCGATCCAGGTTTAGCACGTTCTGACTTTTACTTGCTTGGGGAACGACACTTTCAGGACACAGATGAGGTGAAAGTGTCAGTTACGCCCATCGTTGCATTAATTTCGGAACGACACTCGTATTACGCCTTCTCGTTTAGCAGAGGATGGCGCGCCGGTGCGAATTCGCCCGGCTTATTAACGGACGGCGTGGGATGGTTTTCTTAATACTGATTTAATACACTGCTCGGCAAATACGGGCTGGTTCGCCTGCTCCACGATTTACACTGGACGCCGACAGTTAGGGTATACATCTTCTATACCTCGGTGTTCACCAGGAGCAAACTGCACAACAACTGTTTGGTTCAGTGCTGTCAGTGGAATGACGAGGGAGTACTGTCGGCGTCTCACTGCTGTTTCAGTTTCCCTGAATTCTATTCAAGTCACGTCAAACGTATCACATCTAACGAGACCCGGTCTCGGAAATTCAGTTCGGGATGGAACTTGGTAGGATAGCAGTATATCCTAAAGCCATCCATCACATTGGACGTGTTACCCAACGTGGCGCAGGCCAGACATGTTGTCTACCTAGCTACAACATGCTCCGAAACGACCCGCTACAACCCACGGAACGTGACATGTTGCTCATCATGATTCGCTTTGCGACCGCAGTGGTCTCCAGCGCCCGTTGCTGACTGGCGCGTAGATCACTGTGTTTACAAAGATGGATGTGCGTAAAAATACACGGTATCTCTGTCAGCACTCGTCGGAAAAAACTAGAGAAACTGAAAATGTACCTTTCTTATGCTTGCATGCAATACTCTTACAGAAATTCTATTTTTTCTGTTCGTAAAGCACAAAGACGGTACATTTATTGGAAAGATGTTGAGATTAATAACGAAATATATGCAAAATCACTTTTCCTAAATACTCTAAAAAAAATTGTCAACGGTGAAATACATTTGCACCAAGTCCAATTTTCTTGCTCTTATATTCCCATTTTCCACATTGTACATTTGTGCATATTCGGAGATAATAGGTTGTGACCAATATATTTTACTTGTTCATACACGCGGGACAACGCCTCAGCTCGATAATATTCGTTGTGATAATTTTTGCTATTAGTATTGTACAGAAACACTGTTCCTCCTACACTGCATCTGCTACCGTAACCACGCACTAACCATGTTCTCTTTGCACTGTGAAACTGAATTATTCCAACACTGTACTGAACTGCAACTTAATTCAAACACCGTGGAGAAAACAGAGTGACGTAGGGTACTGTCTTGAATTTTATTTGTTCTTATGCTCTAGAACGAAAAACATAGCAACTTCTCCCGCGCACAAAGTTCGTTCTTGTTTCTAATAAATAACATCGAATACCAAATATTATAATTTTATTAATTTAACAAATAAGTTACATAAACTGTAATTAAAACAAATCGTTAAAAATATCTCGGAGAGTTTAGATGCAAACCTATTATTTACATCTCTTTTCCTCCACAGCTCGTGACGCTAATAGTCGACTTAAAATGAAATAATATCGAATATCGGATATTATACTTGAATTAGCAAGAAAGAACTAGAAACGTTAAGGAAACAAAAAAGGAAAAAATAAAGATATTTTGAAAAGAATGCAGACGCGAACCTGTTCCACTTGCAATCTCTACACCACAGCCTGTGACGCTACCAACTACGCTATTTCTGCACTCCAGCAGATGATCCTTGTCTTGGGTATATTACACATTTAAAACATGTTATAATATTTATGCACGACATAGCATTACAAAGACGCTTCTCTGATAGAATGGCGTTGTAACGTACCAAACGAACTATATTCTCTCAAATGTTTGTTCAAATGTTTGTAGAGCTTATGGGACTTAACTATGGGGTCATCAGTCCATAAACTTACAAACTAGCTTATACTAAGGACGGCACAAATATCCATGCCCGAGGGGGGATTCGAACCCCCGACCGTAGTGGCCGGGCAGACTGTGACTGGCGCGCCACAGAGCGTTCGGCCACCGCGGCCGGCTATTCTCTCACGGTATACAAATTATAACAGTGACGTATGTTAAATACAAGAACTTTTAAAGCGATGAAAATGTTATTTCCGGTAATTTATTGTAACAAATCATATCTAATATGACGCGTTGTCTGACCTTCTTCAATATTCTAAAGCTTTAAAAAAGATTATATTCATACATTGTACGCTACAACGAAAGAAGGAACGAAATACGCAGTTTCGTTTGCAATAAGGGGACCCAAAATTTCTGCTTGTCACGTGAAAACAAGGACACTTCTCATTGGACATGTTCCACTCCACGAAGCAAAAACCTAACAAGCCAGATCCTTCATTCCACACTTCGCAGGGTAGTGGAACGTGGAATTCTACGCTACGACGTCACCACTTCAAATATTCAAATGTCTGTAAATCTATCGGACAAAACTGCGTGGTCATCAGTACGTCGCTTACAAACTACTTAAACCTAGGTAAACTAACCTAAGGACAACACACACACCCATGCCCCAGGGAGGACTCGAACCTCCGCAGCGAGGCGCTTTAGATCACTCGGCTATTCCACTGCGGCCGTCACCATTTCCTCCTCCACTTGCGTTTCTACGTCTCGTGAGAGAATAGCTGTCCATTCTAAGAAGTCCTAAAGCTCTTTATCCAGAAAATGCCAAGAAAAAGGGCTTTAAAGTACATAACTGATAGCACAGAGTAACATATACAGAGAGTAGCCCCCCATAAACCACTGTCCTACTCTCCCCTCGTAGTTCCGTAAGATGCTAGCAGGTGTCAGGCGGATCGCTGGCTTAGGGTGCCTCTCGCAGGTCAGAGGGTAGCGTGGAGGGGAGGCTGAGGGGAGAGCTCGTGCCGCCTGCCAGGAAGCCACAACTGTGTCCGGCTTACTGGCGTTTGAGGGGAGGTGGTGGTGGGGCAGCCGCTACCTGCCGCCTGCTCTGGCCAGTTTAAAGGGCTGCTTCTGACCGCAGCGCCATCATGAGACATCTTACGGAACTGCTGGAAACCCTCCCTCCCCGCACCCCAGAGCGTAGTACCGGGCCGTTAGGGAGGTTTCCCGTCTGTATGTATTTGTCTGTGCTGATAGGCTTGTCTGTGAAAGCTGTGCCGCAGGAAGTTCGAATGGCTCATTTAATGCTAGGGGCAGTGGCTCAGCGCGCTCGGTCACAGGGCTCGACGTCCTCTGTAATAATAGAAAAAAAATAAAAAAAAATGAGTAAAATCAGAATGAACACGAACAAAACGACTGCAAAGAATTGATCTACCTAAATGATAATAATAATAATAATAATAATAATAATAATTTCAAAGTGCGCCTCTCATGTGGACGATATCGGTTCGAACCTCCCTTCAAGAAAAATTTTTACTATTTATTTGACTCTTTCTGACATCCTGCTTGTTGGTATACATACAATAGGGCAGGCAACAACTGTATTCTGCTTTTCCTTGAAGAAACCGGTTCTTCAAAATTAAAACGAATATTTATAATCTTTCCACAGCTTACAGTATCTTCTAATTTTGTAATAAAATTGCAATGACAATAGGAGTTAACTATTTAATCTACCTACATTAGTTGTTTCACGCCAACTCTGTAGTAGGAGTGTAGCGGATAGAATTTTCTAAGTCTTGGGTTACGGGCGTGTCGACGGAATGGGGAAGGGAAACAGTAGTTATCTTGCATCATATTTACTGGGTCAAGCTGACAGGAATGGATGCACACGCGCCGGACTGAATAGCACACATCAGCAGAAGTTAAATGGAACATTACGAGCTTGTAGTATCACGACACTTCGATACTTGAGGAAACAAAGCCTAAGTCTAATGCAACAACGCGTATCCGTAGCCTTCTGGCACCACCAGCTAACCTGTTAAGTGATCAGGGCAAGATATAAAACGCCGACACATGCGTATGACAGGGCCGATGTGGTAATGACTGAGTGTAGGGGAAATAACAGTCGCTACACACATGCTGTATGTACTCCAGCACTTGAGCTCATGGTCAGTCGGTCAGACGAATCGATGGCTTACACTTCATTAGTACGCCATTCCCTGACATGTACTAAGGCCGGTACTAGTCTGTTATAGAACTCCAGCACTCTTCTACATCAGCTGACAACCGGTGTGGTGCCGACTTCTGCGTAACTGCGACTCCTGCGCTACAACCGACTACAGACGCAGAGGAAGAATCTGGGAGGACTTCCAAGGCCTGCACACCGAGACCTCAGCGTTCCTAGGAGAGACACCGACAACCGTTATCATTCACACGATCCACAGTACTTCCGTACGGTTCCACAACAAACTGCGCAGCAGAGGGGTCGCCTACCTCCGCACGCCGAGCTAGTGCGGACGCAGCCGCACTGTCAGCGCACAGTACGGCAGGAGGCTGCCGACGCCATCGACCCGGTCGCCTGGAATACAGGGCAATGTGTACCACTTCAGAATAAATGTTTTACCGAACATTGTTCTTCCTGCAGTGCGCTGTTTCTCATAAGGCAGTGTGGGACCTGTTTATAGGCGTCGAAATACCAGCGGCTTATGGGGCTGTTTGGTGAGCGCGGCGGAACAGCACGCCATGTGGCCCTTTGTCTGGCCGCCAGGTGGGAACAGGGTGCTCAAGGTCACTGCTGCGTGAGTGACGAGCGGAGCCTACGCAAAATTACAGCAGTTGCTCCGCCGCCTTAGGATAGGGATGGCGGTTATTGCCGAAACAACCGGTTTTCGGTTATACCGGTTCTTTTCATCTCCAGTTTAACCGCACTGTAAAAATTGCTCAAGATAACTGGTTTTTAAAATAACCGGTTTTCGGTTTTTTTTTATTGCTGTTATTTCCAGTAGAGTTCGACCGAAAGATATTTTGCGGCCGAAACAGAAACCGCAATCGAATTTTCAGTTCTTCTAATTTTGGCCGAAACCGTAACTTACGAAATTTAGTTAAAATTTAGGTAAATTTACGTTATACGACAAATCACTAGTCTTTCCATATTTGGCTAGATCCCCTCCCAGTAGTACGCCTTCTTGAGTGTGTGCAAGCCTAGCCAGGAGTCCATAGAAGACGATATACGAAGCATACAGATTTACTGGCCTAGTATTTCCATCCGGCAGTTGCGAATATTGAGCAAACCACTCAGTTAAGTTGAGCCAACGCATACGAATATCTCGATATATAAGTTACAGTCAGTAAATGAACTCAATCAGTGCTGCAGAAGTATTTCGGAAAATAAAGTCACAGTTCCGACTAACAGTGTTGTCAGTGTAAATTTACGCAAATTGAACTAGGAAATATGTGTACGACATGATCAAAGAATGTTAAAATGGGTGTGAGTTCTTATGAGACCTAACTGCTTAGGTCATCGGTCCCTAGACTTAAAAATCACTCAATCTAACTTAAACTAACTTACGCTAACAACATACACACCCATGACCGAGGTAGGAGGGAGGACTCGAACCACCGACTGGAGCAGCCGCGCAGTCCGTGACATGGAGCGTCAGACCGCACGGCTACCTCGCGAGGCACCACATGATTAATGTTACCTAAACCCATATTGGTTATTAAAAAAGCCCCTCGCTTTCAAGGAATCACATTAATAAAACTTGTTAACATAACAATATGATAATACATTAAAAGTAATTATTCCAAGCTTACATAATAGGTATATGAATCGAATTTACCTTCTCTCCCAAGAAACATTTTGGAATCTTTCCCCTTAAATGACACTGCAAGTTTGTAGTAAATCCACCCGTTTTCAGCTTTTTAAAGCAAATGGAGCATTGTACCTCACTGCTACCGTTCTTCCTGAAGTACTTCCACACTCGCGAAGGTGCCATTTAAGACACAACCGCTGTCTGGCGACGACAGCAAGGAACTGCCGCATGACCAGACGGAGGCAACTCTAGTACACTGCCGGTGCACGCACGTCGTCTAATAGGCCACGCCACACGGTAACAGGTGCATCGATGCCTCAATAGCTGCACCAGTTCTTAAGTTCTTATGCCACGCGTTTGTTGCGCGTTTCTGATGCCGGGATTGTTCTTAAATTACCTCTGATCGCTTTTCTTAGTTACTGCGATGACCTAATATTTCACAGCATTGGAAGTTTTAGTAGTAGCCCTAAATATTAGTCTACTAGTTTTAATTTTTTTAAATTATTTACAAAAAACACATTTTGAACCACTACTACAGGAAGTAGTCGTAATGGTTTTTTTACCAGGTTTTTGGCAATAACTAAAAAAAACCGGTTACAACTGACACCAAATAAATACCGAAAAAATCGGTTATTCAAAACTAAAATACCGGTATCGGGTTTAACCGGTCGGTTTTTCCCATCCCTACCTTAGGATGCCCACCTGTTCATAAACTGGAGGATCGCTAACCACACATTAACTGTCAACAGGTGTGGGCTAACATCTTCCACCCACTCCTGCCGACTGGGGTTCATAGCCTTTGATACAAGTTATTGTACAATGTGTTGCCAACAAACCAGATGATGTTCGACACTCACCTTGACGTATCCGGTAATTGCCCCGGTAATGGCCCTTATCAATCGAACCACCCCCAATAATGTAACAGTGGAATGGATCACCATTCCTGACACACAACATACAGATCCCCCCCCCCCTCCTCCGATATCCGAGAGTATAGTCATGCAAGAGTCTAACAGTAAAAATTTGTGTGACTGGAACGACTATGAATGATATTTACAATCTTCCTTCAAACAAAGATGTTACTGGTAGTCTATTTAGGAATATGTGGCGATTTCCGTGTTTGTATTTATCTAGGAACCTAGGAATGAAGCTTAAATTACTACGGCTGAAACGAGTAGCCTGCCAGTGACATTTATATTCTGCCTTGTCAAAAACCGAGTGAGGTGGCACAGTGGTAACGCTCTGGACTCGCATTCTGGAGGACGATGGTTCAAATCTACCTCCTGCCATTCAGATTTAGGTTATCCGTGATTTCCCTAAATCACTCCAGGGCAAATGCCGGGTTCGTTCCTTTCAAAGGGCACGGCCGATTTCATTCCCCATCCTTACCCAAAACTCCGAACGTTAGCTGCGTCTCTAATGACCAAGCTGTCGACGGATCGTTAACCCTTTCCGTCCCACATTATGAAATCAGCTTTGGAGAAATTAAAATTCAGTGTTCTTTGTATTAATACAGTGCAGTAATCATCAAAATGATGATTCCTTAATTTCTCCTGGCGAATAACAACTTCGAAAAACTTACGGGTATGCTGCTAGGTACCAAAATCGACGACGGCTGATATTTCGGCAGGAGACCACCCTGACATTTTCAAGGCGAAACTGCAGTAAGAAAGCAATGTGCAACGATCTTTAAAACCTCGGTTTTAAATGAGTAAACAGGAAAGACAACACGCACCGAGCAAGCAAGCACAAAGCGCCGACACGACCAAAGATGAAACCGGTCAGAATATCGATAGTTATCATCAGTTATCGACAGATGAGGTCGGATTAGTTTTCTCCCTCTGTTTTTTGACACGTGAGAGAGCAATATCCCAAGCGGAATTTAAGCAGAAGCCTCCATCCCTGTTCATAAGGTTGTCACCTAGTTTTATTTCTATCGCTTCCTTGATAACACAATCCTAGTAGTTGGAAGTGCATGCCAGAATTTCAGTTTTGTCATATTCCTGTGTCAAGACAGTGTTCGGCCGCCGGCCGCGGTGGCCGAGGGGACTGAGGCGCTCCAATTCACCGTCTGCACGGTCACTAGGTCGGGGGTTGGAATCCCCCCACGGGCATGGATATTTGTGCCGTCCTTAGTAGCAACTAGTTCTTAAGTAGTTTGTAAGTTTAGGGACTGATCACCCCGTAGTTAAGTCCCATAAGCTATACAAACATTTGAAACAAAACAGTGTTCGACCACAGCAGATTTGTTAGGCTGTTGTAAACGTGTGTGACGTTTATGCTCAATACAACGCTCAACAGTCCTAATAGTTTGACGAACATATGACATGCCACAGCTACATGGGATACGGTAGACACCCGCCTTACGCAAACCGAGTTCATCCTTAATGGAACCCAACAGTTCTTGAATTTTTGTAGGTGGACGAAACACACATTTTACATTATTTTTACGCAGTATTCGACCAATCTTATTAGATGTGCTGCCAACGTATGGCAGAAAGGCTACTGAAGAGGGTGTCGACTCAGTGTTATCATCAGTAGCCCGTTGCACTTGTGGTCGATAGCGCAACGCTCTTTTAACCTGCTCTTCACCATAGCCATTCTGTCGAAATGTTACCTCCAGATGAGACAGCTCGGTGGGCAAACTTTCTGGGTCAGAAATGACATGAGCCCTATATACTAAGGTTCGAAGAACCCCTTCACGTTGAGCTGGGTGGTGACAACTATCAGCTTGCTAATACAAATCAGTATGCGTTGGCTTCCTATAAACCGAATGTCCCAACGTACCATCTGCCTTTCTCCTGACCAACACAGCAATGAAGGGAAGGCAACCATTCTTTTCCACTTCCATTGTAAAACGTATGTTGGGGTGGATTGAATTTAAATGTTCCAAAAAATTATTCAAGTTCTCCCTACCATGAGGCCAAACAACAAACGTGGCGTCTACATATCTGATGGGTCGGCCGTTGTCGATTTTGGTACCTGGCAGCATACCCATAAGTTATTCGAAATCATCAAAATGTTTGTTTTAAAATTTTTGGTCGATCTATTGATTTTATTATGTCATGTATTTTATGCACAATACAGATGTTTGTATTGAAGTATTTTATTACTGGGAAGTTATTTTGTTGATAGTTAACACAGCCAGATCAATAATGCTAGCATAATCTTCGCCACAGCACCAAAGACAAGACAATTCACTGCTGGAATAAAATACAAGGAACCACACTCACGCTCACACTCTCACCCACGTACAGACGGCAACGCAACACAACCTTCAAGATGGACAGAATAATGCCTCATAAATGGCTACACGCCGTACCAAGTGTCAAAATGTCGTACTAGAAGTCTGTTGTTCATCAACATAACTGCAACTTTATGGATTGATGCACAAAATACGGTATAAATCAACTATTAATACATAGTTGTCCAGGAATAACACTGTGAATGAATGAGTTAAACACCAAGTTTCCTTTCTTCCTTGTCAGAAACAGTTGGCTATTTATAAATGAATATCTGCCGATTTCCGAGTGTGTAATTAGGCATAAACATAAGGAAACAGTTCAGTGGCCCAGTCACAGGGGGTGGTGGGAGGGGGGGGGCTAAAGATTTTTTAATTTCATAAATTTTATTGTTTTCATTTTTTATTTTTCTAAACAGGTCGGCACCGGAAATTTGAAATACTACACATATAATAAATCGCCGGTCGCAGTGGCCGAGCGGTCTGCGGCGCGCCAGTCACAGTCTGCACGGCCGCTGCGGTCGGGGGTTCGAATTCCCCCTCGGGCATGAATGTTTGTGTCGTCTTTAGTATAAGGTAGTTCATAAGAAGTTTGTAAGCTTAGGGACTGATGACCCCGAAGTTAAGTTCCTTAAGCCTAACAAACAATCGAACATTGTAATAAATCACATAACTCTAATAAGCCAAGCACAAGTGAACGTGATAATGGGTCACCAACGTGATGCCGCCACTGAGAACGTATGCTGCTGTTACTGTGAACGGTTTTAATGCCGCCGCGACCAGCTTTGATGCTGTCGCTATTGTTACTGCTATGCTGAAGTTACGATCCGATTGTTCATATGCGGCCACCCGCTGCTTAGCGGGTCAGCGGCGCCACCGAGTGGAATCTTATGAACAACAATAGTGTTATTTTAGTTCAATTTTTATACATATAGTCTCATGTTACTGAAACTGTAGAGACCTTTCTCTTTGACTATTAACATAGAAGCTGCTTAATTATTTTACGAGCTGATTATATACACTCCATTTCCACCACATTACTCCTCTTCCATTTTCAAATTAATTGGAGTCTACTCATTTTATTTCTTGTGCAATTGTTTTAATAGTATAATTGGTTAAATTATAAAAAGTGTAAAAATAAGTCATCAATTAATAAATTCAGTAGGCTTTATTTAAAAAAAAATAGCCCCCCTTCCAGAACCAAATCCATGCTGCGCCATTGAAACAACTGGAATTATTGTGACTGAAACGAGTACCTTTGACATTTATATTCTCCTTGTAGCTAATGGGGGTCTGATTGATGAATTTCATGTCAAGGTATTACAGTCAAATACAAAGACATTAGACTGGGAGGGGGGGGGGAGCGGACAATTTCCTAAAATCTTCAATTTATATGTAAAGAAGCAGGTCGCTAAGTGTTGTCATTCTGAAATAGTAAATGCAGACACCTGAGTATATTCAAACGTTAGCGTATCATTATATATGACGTCATATCTCTTGAAATAGGTGTCACACTTTTTTGCGTCAGGAACCTCATTGTTTATGACGTCATAAACCCCTTGGCTTTCAGACCACAACCTTCGTCAGTATGGAACACATTCTTATTCATTCTGTTTCGTAGCTGCCGGAGATAATGGAGATAATGCATGACTGCATGAATGAATGAATGAGTGTGTGTTCTGCACTGGCGAAGTTGTGTGTGTGTGTTTGTGAGATTGTTTCTTTACGTACCAGTCTCCGGCACAACGATCGTCTTTGCGGTATCATCTGGGAGGTCTTTCTAACTGTCAATGACACAGACTAGTAGCACAACGATCTTGAAATATAATTACGTGAGTGGTACAATTCCGCCGACTGGCAGTGGAAAATCCCTGGTCCGGAGCCAGCTGGCAGTGAAGTTCCTGCCTCTGCCAAAATAGCTGCCACGCACGGCCAGTCAGCCTCTTTGTGCTATGTAAGTTCGGTTTGCTGTAGTGATCTGCGTCGTATGAGAACTCAAGGACGAATGACAGTTTGGTTCTTTAGTACGAGCAGCTGCTACCATTTAACCCTTTATGATCTGACGGGACTTCAAAGTCGTACTGCCGGCCGCGGTGGCCGAGGGAACTAAGGCGCTCCAGTCACGGTCTGCACGGCCACTACGGTCGGGGGTTCGAATTCCCCCTCGGGCATGGATATTTGTGCCGTCCTAGTTCGTAAGTAGTTCACAAGTATGTTCAAAGAAGTTTCGGGCGTGCAGCCGCGGCCCGCGCGTTTATAAGCACGAAGCGTGTGCTGGAGCGTCAGTCTTCGACTCGTCTCTGAAGATGGCTGAACGTTTCTCAGCCTAAATATTTGAAGAAGAAAACTTTTTGCGGCTGCACGACCGAAACTTCTTTGAACAGTCATTGCGCCGCGAAAACATGAAGATGCACAGTTCATAAGTAGTTTGTAAGTTTAGGGACTGATGACCCCGTAGTTAAGTCCCATAGACTATACAAAGTCGCACTTCATAAAAATGACTGTAAAACATTTTTCGTCATTTGAATTGCCACGGAAATGTAGTGCGCCACTTATTCTTGCTTTGGTACATTGTTAATGCATCGCAGTGCTAAATGTTCAAATGTTTGTAGAGCTTATAGGACTTAACTGCAGGGTCATCAGTCCCTAAACTTACAAACTACTTATGAACTAGCTAACACTAAGGACGGCACAAATATCCATGCCCGAGGGGGGATTCGAACCCCCGACCGTAGTGGCCGTGCAGACCGTGTGACTGGCGCGCTGCAGACTCCTCTGCCACCGCGGCCGGCTCGCAGTTCTTTGATTGATGTGATATCTATGACTCCAAAGAAATTTAAATTTCAGGGCGTAGACCTTGAGATATGTAGCTGTATGCGGGTGATTGTTCAGTTTGCCTTGTGTGCATTTCCTGTGGGAAAGCGATCTTCGTCGCGGCGGGGCGGCCGAGCGCACGCCCTCTGTAATAAGAAAGCCGAGCCAAATACTCAACGAACAATCGAGAACGAACTGGAACGACCACTGCAACGCCTAGATCTAAATGAAAATAATAAAAATTGAGGCGCTATGTCCCGATGTGCGAGGTCGTTCCCCGTCGGGAGTTCGAATACCCTCTCGGCCGTGAATGTTTGCGCTGTCTTTATAGTATACGTCAGTTCATAAGTACACTACTGGCCATTAAAATTGCTACACCAAGAAGAAATGCATATGATAAACGTGTATTCATTGGACAAATATATTATACTAGAACTGACATGTGATTACATTTTCATGCCATTTGGGTGCATAGATTCTGAGAAATCAGTACCCAGAACATCCACCTCTGGCCGCAATAACGGCATTGATACGCTTGGGCATTCAGTCAAACAGAGCTTGGATGGCATGTACAGGTGCCCATGCAGTTGCAACACGATACCACAGTTCATCGAGAGTAGTGACTGACGTATTGTGACGAGTCAGTTGCTCGGCCATCAGTGACCAGACGTTTTCAGTTGGTGAGAGATCTGGAGAAAGTGCTGGCCACGGCAGCAGTCGAACATTTTCCGTATCCAAAAGGCCCGTACAGGACCTGCAACATGCGGTCGTGCATTATCCTGCTGAAATGTAGGGTTTCGCAGGGATCAAATGAAGGGTAGAGCCACGAGTCGTAATACATCTGAAATGTAACTGCCACTGTTCAAAGTGCCGTCGATGCGAACAAGAGATGACCGAGACGTGTAACCAATGGCACCCCATACCATCACGCCGGGTGGTACGCCAGTATGGCGATGACGAATACATGCTTCCAATGTGCGTTCACAGCGATGTCGCCAAACACGGATGCGACCATTATGATGCCGTAAACACAACCTGGATTAATCCGAAAAAACGACGTTTTGCCATTCGTGCACCCAAGTTCGTCGTTGCGTACACCTCCGCGGGCGCTCCTGTCTGTGATGCAGCGTCAGAGGTTACCGCAGCCATGGTCCCCGAGCTGATAGTCCATGCTGCTGGAAGCGTCGTCGAACTGTTTGTGTAGATGGTTGTTGTCTTGCAAACGTCCTCATCTGTTGACTCAGGGATCGAGATGTAGCTACACGATCCGTTGTAGGTGTTGCTGCCGGCGCCAACCTTGTGTGAATGCTCTGAAAAGCTAAACATTTGCATATCACAGTATAGTTTTCCTGTCGGTTAAATTTCGCGTATTTAGCACGTCATCTTTGTGGTGTAGCAATTTTAATGGCCAGGACTGTAGTTTGCAAGTTTAGGGACTGATGACGCCGTTAAGCCCTATAACCTTTACAAACATTTGAACATTTGAAAGCGATCTTCATAATTTTTTTCCTGTTCCTCTGTAAGTCAATTTATGATAATGATTGGTCAGGAGCGGAATATATCATGACCCCTCAGACTAAATTTGTAAATATAATTTGGTACTTGCAAGTCCCTTCAGGCCTATATAATATCATTTGTTTTGGTTTTTATTTGTACAAAACATATTTCCCAACAAATAAAACACCACAGAAAAGTTTCGAAATATCAAAGTGAAAAGATAAGTGTTGTTTGTTGGCCAGTAAAGCCAATTAGGAGCAGTCAGTAAAGAACGTGTGAGTGTAGTTGCCGTATTTGTTGGTGCGAACGCAGCCCTCGCAGCCAAGTAGCTCAGCAGGTCTCAAACGACAGAGACCGTAGACGCCTGCTCTCCGTAAATACAGACATCTCTAGAAAACTACGTGAAATGGACTTCGCAAAGGCCGTTTTGTCTCATCGTCACAAATAGCGGAACATGTTCAGCGCATCAAGCAACACATGATGTGGACAGCAGCGGAGTGCAGACGAGCGCGTATTACGGTTCGACAAATCGCGATTTTGCCTCTTTTGTTTTTCTATTCTGTGGAGTGTTTATCAGGCCTTGCAGCATAATGAAGTTTGTTGTCAGGCGAAGGTAACCTGCAGAGTGCTCTATACGAATAAGCGGATGCACTAGATCCGACAATAGCTTCTGGTATGATAGATTCTACACATGACGGAAACATTCCTGTATTGCATTTTCACCGCGCTGTAGTAGCCGCGTGGTCTAAGGCATCGTGCTACAGACTTTTGCGGCCGCCGGAGGTTCAAGTCCTTCAGGCATGGGTGTGTGTGTTGGGCTTACAATGAGACAACGTGAAATTCAGAACTTAAATAATAATCTAGCAAAGTCATTGGACGCAACTCTAAAAAATTGTCGAGAAAATAGACTTTTGAAGTTTAGCAAGTACTCATAAGTACCAATAATTAAAACAGTTGCAGCTTCTGTCGGTGTAGTTAAGGTGATAACGTTCTGGTGGCATATCCATAGAGTTGGTGGTTCGAATCCTGCTGAAACATATATATATATATATATATATATATATATATATATATATATATATATATATATATATATATATATATATATTCGAATACTTACACCATTTTAACATTTAATGGTAATTTTTATGAACAATGCATGTATTTTTGTTTATTCGAAATTTTCAACATTTTATAAAAGGTTGTCAATAATGATGACTTAAATAAATAAATAAAAAGGAAACAAAAACCAACCAATCAATCAATCGAACTCTTGTGCGAGGAGTAACTTCATGGAGGATATAAACAAATTTACACTGTTACACATTCAGTTATACAAAACATTTTGCGATCTGTACTTTCACATGTTGTGTCAGTTTTTGTTTATGTGTACATAGACGAGCTGAACACCTTGCCATCACCTACTACGATGGTTGAGTAAGTTAGCTGCTTGGAAAGCCAGTAGTAGCTACGGAGATAACTTTCCAAAAACAGCGTCATAGCTCTTTACAGGAGGAACAATCAAAGACAACCGTCGTCAACTAACAGTGAAGCCAATACTGTAAAAATGTAATTTGTTATGTTTTTTTTATTGAAGCCATTATTATTAACACGTATTCGAACACAACGAAAAAAAAGTGTAACGGCGAGAGTCGAACCACCAACCCTATGGTTATAAAGCCTGAATGTTAGCACATAAGCTAACCCGACGAATCTTACAATTGTTTTAATTATTGGTAGTAGTATGTGGGTACGTATGGACCACCCCCTCTTCTAAGGTTAAATTTAACCATAATTTTATTTATCTTTTAAGGTCCCATTTAACCTTAAAAAATTATTTTACTTATCTGTTGGATAATCGTGTTTAACCTTAAATCTTACCTTAAACGCATTTTATTTTTAAATCTTATTTAAGATTAAAACCAACCACACCCTATCCAATGAGGTTTCTAAAAGTAAATCTTGGTTAAGGTGAAAACTAACCATAAAAATTTCTGGAGAATTGTGAAACAATTCATGGTTCAAAGTAATCTTAAAACGTAATCTAAAGTTATCATTAAGATCAACCATAAAAAATTCACAAAGTTTTCTTGAAAAATATGAGTAAAATATGGTTCAAACTAATCTTAAAAAAGATTAAAACGCATTGAAAAGTGTTGAGAAAGCTTATGATTAAACTTAATCTTATAAAAGTATTAAATGTGTGGTGAGAATCATCCATTCTATTTAAATACAGAGTCTCAATAAAAAGTGTTAAAAATTATGGTTACTCTTAACCTTAAAATGTAATCGAAGATTTTTTCAAGAATTATTCCTATACTTAACCAACACTTTTTTAAGGTCCTATTAACCATAAAAAATTATCTTAATCTTAAATAAGATTGTGGTTTGTGTCTACCTTAACTTATTTTACCTATATTAATCTTATTTAAGGTGAAACCTTACCTTAACTTATCTTACCAGTTATAGCCTCTTTTAACCTTAACTTATCTTATTATCTTAATCTGTTTTAAGATTGTGTCTATCTTAACTTACACCAGTACTCTAGCTATTATTTTGTAGACAGCTTAAAGGTACTCTAAAGCAACGATTTTTGCATTAAAAATTTTAATGGTTCATTAACCATTAAAATTAAAACTTCGCCATCAAAAGTTTTCAGTAATTAGTCCATGTTTAAGGTCGTAAGTCAAATTTCTCTTGCCATACATAATGATGTACGCCAAAGTGTTATCAGGAATAGGCGCATTAAAAGTCGCTGACAACTTCATCGCTGTTTTTTGAGCAGTGACAACATTCTTTCTCCTACTCATATTGATTACGTAAATAGGGTACGAGTTAATGAAACTGTATGCACTAATTTTATGGTCATCTTTCAATTCAGTTATTCTCTTAAAGTCTGCAAATGCATTGTATGCCTTCAAACAAGTACCCGGAGGGTCAATGTTCCACAGTTCTTCAGGAAATATCTCATTTCTACCATTCTTTAGATAAATGTTTTGGAGATGAACGTGATCATACACTGATGAATCAGCATCTTGGTTTCCTTTCCTGTTGGTCTGAAACACCACAAATACAAAATAAGGCATGTCAAACTCCATAGAGTTGTAGTAATTGGTAATATCTAGTTCAAAGTTTCTCTTACCACTAATTCCTGCTATTTCCTGCGTCTGAAGATCAAAAAATGAAATCGGAATCTTAGGGTCCTTTAGCATCTTTTCTCTTAGCTCTAGTTCATAATTAGGCTCATACTTAACAATGGGTACTCGAATCTCCATATTTGTAATGGTTACTTTACCCAACTCAGGTCGAGAGCCTTCAATATCTGCTCCACTATTATTTTTTGAAAACCATCTAAACAAGGCATCGCCAGCATTTGCGCTTCCCACAAATGTTACTGTTAAGTCACCTTCCCACATGATTTCTTTGTAATCCTTAAAAAATCCACCCAACATTTTTAACGGATACAACACCTCGTTTTCCTTTCTTCGTAACTTACCATTGTTAATGAAATTACCCTCGAATCTAATGTCATCGTCGAGAGAAGAAGTAAGGTGGTATAAAACCGTCGACGAAATGCTTGGATGCTCTAACCTGTAGATTATGTGACCTCTTTTCTTAACAATTACTGCACTCCACAGTTGTGTCGGAAAGTTGTCAACTAGTCTAACATTCGATTTGCCTTCGTAAGAAGTGTAATCTGAGCCATTTGCATGAGTAACGTTATATGTCATATACAAGTAAGCGTTGTTGTCAAACCAACCATCACCAACTTTGATGTCTATTTCTACATCTTTGTTCGGTAGGTTTAAATTATTTCTAGTCTTCTCATTTACTGGAAAAGACTGCCACTGATAACTTTCTATTTTATTCATTTTATTTACTGCAATATTTAATGCAAAAAATTGCATTAAAACATTTCTAAAAGAACTGTTACCGACGCTCCTCCAAAATCTATCGCAGCATCATTTTCATCCATTACACTTACTTCCAGGTTTTGAACTTTATCGTGCACAGGGAAAAATAATGGATAACTCGGTTCGTGTATTATAGGACTGCCAAACTGTAAGTGACCACACATTTCCAACTTGGGTTTAAAACAAGCAATAATATTTGTCTCTCGATGAAAGTGGTCACAATCCTTTACAAACATACCATCAGCTAAGTTAAAATGCACTTTAATTTTTTCAAAAGGGATTATTTTCGGTAGCTCATTTGCTACAACTTTTGTTGCAGGTTCCACAATTTCGTCTCTAAAACCTAGCATCCTCCCAATACTACATTCCTTATTAAAATACAGCTTAAAGTCTAAGCTTTCTATCTCAACTCTATTTAGGATTTCGTTAGCCTTAATCTTTATATTACTAGCATTGAAAGGTTCCAGGCTCTGAATACACCTCTCTAAATTGTCTAGACTGTACTGCCCTGATGGAATATTTAAAGTATTAACCACACCATCTTTCTCATAGTGTAATCTGTTATTATCCTTTGTGACATTTGGAGTTAAGAATGTTGAATAAAATCCGACCAAACCAACCTTTGTATACATGTTTCTTATTGGTACATTAAGCCTCTTTTTTAAGTTTGAGGATGTACCACTAATTTCAAAAATTCTATTCATTTATTAAGTAGTAAATAAAAAAGTAAAATGACTGATTGGGATCCAAAGATCAGAATTCGAGAAAAACGAATCAAAAGCAGACATGGGAAGTTATTACCTAGTTCAATTCGTTGCGCTATCGTTGGACCAAGTGGATGTGGTAAAACAACTTTAATGGTTGATAATTACCTTCTGTGTCCTGGATGGCTTAACTGGAACACCATTAAACACTTGTACATCTACTCGAAAAGCTTAGAACAGTTTAAGTACAAACATCTTATGGAAAAATGTGAAAGAATTGAAAATGAACACAACGAAAAGGTAGCTACATTTGTTAGTAACTGTGATGACATTATACCATTAGACGAATGTGAAGAGTGCTCTGTTGTGGTGTTTGACGACTTTATATCAGAAAACCAAGATATTGTAAGAGAATACTTTACCAGAGGAAGACATAAGAACATTGACTGTTTCTACTTAGCGCAAACGTATTCTAAAATACCCAAGCAGTTGGTGAGAGACAACCTTAACTTTTTGAACATATTTAGACAAGATGACATTAATTTGAAGCACATCTACGACGAATTTGTAGGTGGAGACTTTAAATGGAATGACTTTAAAGAGCTTTGCAGTAAGGTGTGGAACGAGGACTTTGGATTCATAACTGTTGACATGACTCGAAAGCTGTATGACGGTAGGTACCGTAATAAAATTAAAACTTTTATCAGATTTTAATGGTTAAAAAACCATTAAAATACCACACTTTTTCTGTGTACCCAACTATTGTGAGAGCTATCAAAACCTAGCCACTTAACATATACTTTATCACCCTTTTTTCTCAAAACTTTTTCTACAAGATACACATCTGGATACTTAGTTTTTTGTAACTCCTGTTCGTAAAAACTTCCTTTAATTTCTTCTTCACTTGTATCTTTTAACTTGTATGTAGTCGGACTTGTGTTATTGATCTGAGTCACTTCAAATATTTCTGTCGACCAATTAGCAGTATAGCCTTTCTCGAACAAGCCTTTAAGTTTACTTATCCTAACTTTGTCACCTATCTTGAACTTGGGCGGATCTGTTTTGAGTTCCGCTGTAAAAGCGGTCTTCACCACATTTTTTGCATTCTTTTCGTTTACATCTACTGGTTTCATCCCTATTGTTCTGTGTTTCCTGTTGTTGTAATCATACACCAGTTTTGGAAGTAGCTCAACCCATTTTTGATTGCCCTGGAGTGCAAATTGTTTCCACATTCTTTCTTTTAACGTCCTGTTAAACCTTTCAACTACTGAAGCCTTAACTTCTGTAAACGTAGAATAATGATTTACACCTTCAAGCTTCATCAGCTCCTTGAAGTGTTTATTGTAGAATTCTTTACCATTATCTGTTTGTAAATGTTTCGGCTTCCTTTCTTGTAGTATACCTTTAAAAGCGCTGGTAATACTTTCACCTGATTTATCTTTAACAGGAATAGCCCAAGCATACTTTGAAAAGACGTCTATTACAGTCAGTAAATACTTCATACCCTTGTTGAATTTTGATATACCTTTAAGGTGACCAGAATCCATCTCAACCAAGTCAGCCTGCCACAAATCATCTATACCGTAGGATGTAACAGCTTTTCTTGGAAAATTCTTTCTCAGTGGCTTGTGAAGCTCTTGTATAATTTCTTCACGAATACTTTTATTTGTCGGAGACATTATTTTATTTTTATAAACTTACTTTTCTTGGTATTACACACCCCACAATAGCCCTCAATCCTATGACGACCGTTTTTCGTGGCAACAGTGTGAGGCTGAAGTGTATCAGTAAATCTCTTGCACCTTAGGCACCAAATATGTTTCTGTTCTATCATTTATTTAATTGAAAATTAAAGATCAAGATTCTAAGTCCTCATCAATAGCATCTTTAACTGATGCTAGTTCGCCAAATAGTAAGAGTTTTACGTCCACAGGGACTGTCTTCACCGACTCTTTTAGTCTTACAGTTAGGAAATTTCCTTTATGAATTAATATTGGGTTATGCTTGTCCTCAATTACGTGTAATTTGTCATGTACGTTTACTGAAACATCAAAATCATTAAATGTTAAATCTTTGTTCATATCTTTTCCAATGACAATAACTTTTTTCAATAGAAAATCATACTCGAAGGTGTAAATTTGATGTTCTAATCCAGTCATAAAAGTGAATTCAACTGTTTGTTTGTCATATACTTTGTTCTGGTTTTGTTCAGTTTTGTTAATGTATTGGGATAAATCACCTTTTGTATAATAATCTGAAAAAACTTTCTCTAGGTCCTTTTTACTGTAATAATTATTAAGGGTTGTTAGTATACTTGTGTATTTGGCATTAACAGCATCGAGCTGGCTTTTAGTGACTGCGTCATATCCACCTATGGCATCTGCTACGTTTACAATGCGCCTTCCTTTCAATGATACCCAGTTCTTTGAAAATGAGAAATACTTCTTAATATTAAGTTTACTGATACTAGATTCTAGTCCGTTTATAACTTCTCTGACATCGTCTAGTTGTTCAATACCCTTATTTACCTTATTTCCAAAAATATCCATTTATTGTATCAAGAATTTTATTAAAATTCCATCCATCTGTAAATAGCTTCAAGACCATCACACATAAGTGGCCACATATAAACTGATCGAAATTTTGAATTCTTTCTGCGTTGTAAAACAAATTATCTGGCCCCAAGTAGTGTACTAACGTAAGTGGAATAATACCACCAAATGAATCAAAAACAAATTTTTCATCACCCCTCTTGTAATAACATATCCAATGAGTGCCTACGTGATCAGATGTATCCAAGTTAACTACCCCTGATTCAACTTCTTTAGGTTCTGGTGGCAGCTCGTCAGCCATGAATACACCTCTAAAGGTTTTGATTTTTAAGGTTTTTACTAAGCTTTCTATATCATAGTTGCTCAATGGGTGGTTAATCTTGTTGAAGATTAATTGCACTATTTTTTCGACTTTGTTTCTTTTTTTTTCTTTAAAAAAATACCATATCCCGCTTTCTTTTCCATTTCAAGATTATGCCTCTTTTGCTCCGCTAACTCTGCATCTTCCTTTTGCTTCTTGTGCACAGCACTTGTTATTGCCGCAGCACCACCAGCTAAGGACCCTATTGCTCCCAACGCTGCAAGTATCAGTGGTAGAAATCCACCTTCGTGCTTATTCAATCCAGAACCTTCTTTCAATCTCTTAGAGTTTAGATACTCGAGTATCTTTTTCACAACAGGTATAGAAAATGTTATCAATAAGCTACCACCTTTTTTAAGTTTATTAGCTTTCTGTTTCATCTGAGTCTCTGTAAGATAAGCATCTAGAAAACCATGATTTTTCAGGTCGTCATTAGACAGTTTTATTTTAATAGATTTCGCTCTCGGATTCCCACTTGAGGGAATGTTATAGTCAATACTAAATCCTCTCATTTATTAACTGAAATAAATTAAAATTTAATAGGTCACAACCCATTAAAATTACACCTCTTAATTCACGTTTCACAGCGTCCAACCATTATCATCTAAACCTAGCCCTAGCTTCCTTTTCCCAAACATTATTCCAGCAACAGCTGTGGAAGCTAATCTTTCTCCTAGGGAAGCATCTTTACTGAAAATCCTTTCCTTTGCCGCTTTCTGCAGTTCTTTATCAGCTTGATGTCTTTGTTCCAAATCTTTATGATCCCTGTATGCGATATCATGCCTTTTGCAAGCTTCATCTAGAGGATTTATTCCAGCATCTCCTCTTGCTAATCGTTCTTCTAGTTTGGTACCAGGGCCGCAGTAATTGTATCCAGGTAAATGCATTTCAACAGGGAGATTATTAATTAACGTGTTCACTAAGCCCTTTCCATAACTTTCTGCCTTCCAGAATGTATGAGGAAGATTATTCAGAAAACGAATTAGGTAGGGTATCCCCTTAGGATTATTTATTATAAAGTCATTAAATTTACTCGTAAGCATCTTGGTTATTCCAACCTTCTCATTGTGGAAGTTATTATTTCCCGCATTCTCCTCACCATGAATAACCATTAGCCTATCAATTAAATCTCTGACGTCATTCATCCACACGTACTCGACTGGTTTGTCTGTATACCTCTTTACAAAACCCATACCACCCTTTGTGTTTGGCGAGTTACCACGTTCTTTCTTGAGTGACTGCCATATTGGTTTAATGATGTTGTTGTATTTTTCGCTACTGCTTGACTTGGGTTTATTCCCCTTTGGATCATTGTTCTGATATATCGCATTGGTAACCTTCAGCATAGTTGTATAGGTATCAAGGTCGTCAGATGTGTACTCTTCAGGAGATACGATTTTCTGAGTCAGGAGCTTCATAAACCCATTGGTGGCTTTAAAGGAGTTACCCTTCACCATAATATTATCGTTGTTGAATGTTACTTCGGAGTCACCCATGTAATGCCTCCCATTGTCAAAACGGAGACCAAAAATTGTGTCATTCAGAGCGCCCAAGTATTTTGAAACTTTCGGGCCTAAATAAGTCGTTGAGTAGTCTGTAACAGCCTTCATCTTCTGTCGTTCCTCATCTTCAATTTGTTCCAGCATAGGCTCCAACCTCTTACGTGTCTTTGGTGTGATGGAGTCATCAACAAATAAGCTTCTCTCAAACGATGTTACCTCAGGAGTAGGTGGTATAGGGAACATATCGTCAAACCCCCCATCGTAAGGTAGTAGCTGCTTTTCAATCTCACGATTTTTTTCTATAGCATCAATTACGTCCTTCCCTATTGCATCTAATTTATCAATAACTGGTTGGTCCTCTTTTTTATATTTTTCGTATTCGGTTATAGGCTTAATTTTCCATTCTTTAAATTGGTCTTTGATTTGTTCAAATTTCTTTCTGTTCTTTTTTGCTTGCTTAACAAGCTTTTCATCATATTTTGCAAACATTTATTTAAGGGAAAATAATAAAATTATTCGTTGGGACGCTGGACGTTGGACGTTGGACGTTGGGACGTTGACGTTGGTACGTTGACGTTGGGACGTTGGTACGTTAACGTTGGGACGTTGACGTTGGTACGTTGACGTTGGGACGTTGACGTTGACGTTGGGACGTTGACGTTGGGAAGCTGGACGCTGGACGTTGGACGTTGGGACGTTGACGTTGGTACGTTGACGTTGGGACGTTGGTACGTTAACGTTGGGACGTTGACGTTGGTACGTTGACGTTGGGACGTTGACGTTGACGTTGGGACGTTGACGTTGGGACGTTGACGTTGGTACGTTGACGTTGGGACGTTGGGGCGTTGACGTTGGGACGTTGGGACGTTGGTACGTTGGAGATTTTAAGGGTAAAAAACCATTAAAATCAATTTAAAAGAACTCAATATCGTGTATCTTGTTGTCGTTGTTTGTTTCTTTGACACCATTGTATAACATCTTTAATCCAACCAAAGTATTGCAATCATCCCAGCTTAATAATTTGGTGTATCTATCGGGTAATATAATCTTGTATTCACTGTCGAGTTGTAGAAAAATCTTTTGGCCATATTTTGTACTTATATTCTCAGCATTTGTAATGGTATAAGTGTGTCCCTTTTCTAACTCATTCAGCTTTGTAAACGTTTTGTTGGCGCTGTTAAGTTTCAATAGCAGTTGATTTCGTTCCATTTATTTACTGCAATATTTAAAAAAAAAATTTCTCGTTAGGGTTTTAATGTTTCTAGCTGAGTCACAGTATCTTTCAAGCTCTTCACTAGTGCTGTAAATGAAGATGATTTCTTGGGACAGTTTATACCAAATAAAGAAAGATCGAATTTACCTGCTCTTACTAGTACGTTTGAGAATTCATTGTATTCATATAATATACCATCCTTGAAGAAGTAGAGCAAACCGTTTGTGTATCTAAAAACAGAGTCTAAGGCTGAAGGCACCCCCGGGAAGCTTTTACTGATCACTCCATAAGCCTTTGCTCTAAAACTACATTCATCTATTTCTGCAAAGTATACATCGTCATAGAAAATAAAGGTTCTGCCATAGTAAGTGTTTATGACCCAGATTCAACTAATTTAATTCAATTATCTCAAAAAACTAGTACACCTCTTCAGCATGTACCATTTATTGTATTTTATATTAATGGTGTTCCGTTTAAAAAATATGATGGTGATTATAACCACCAAGATTTTCAAATTTTTATAAAAAATGTTATGGCTGAAGCATCTAAAGTTAAAGATACGTCAGAAATAAGTGAAATTCCACCTTATACTATTGGAAAACCAAATTCTGCCAAAGTATGCTACTTAACATATCAAAAAGCTTATTAAATTAAGGTTAAAAATAAGATAAAATAAGATTATTTTTAATACTTTTAAAGTATTAAAAATAGAGTAAATAAATATAAAGATTCCAAACAAAGATTCCAAACAAAGATTCCATTTATTTACTGCAATATTTTAAAAAAAAAATTCTCGTTAAGATTCCAAACAAAGATTCCATTTATTTACTGCAATATTTTAAAAAAAAATTCTCGTTAGGGTTTTAATGTTTCTAGCTGAATCACAGTATCTTTTAAGCTCTTCACTAGTGCCGTAAATGACGATGACTTCTTGGGACAGTTTATTCCGAATAATGAAAGATCGAATTTACCTGCTCTTACTAGTACGTTTGAGAATTCATTGTACTCATATAATATACCATCCTTGAAGAAGTACAGCAAACCGTTTATGTATCTAAAAACAGAATCAAAGGCTGAAGGTACCCCTGGGAAGCTTTTACTGATAACACCATAAGCCTTTACTTTAAAGCTACATTCATCTATTTCGACGAAGTATACATCGTCATAAAAAATGAAGGTTCGACCAGTGTAAGTGTTGACAGCTCCGTGTACAAAAGAGTTTTGTCGCAACCCTATATCAGATACTCTTTTTGGGTAACCAGATTTTAACGATAAGCTCGGTATTTGAACCATATATATCATGTTATTAATAATCAGAACGACTTCACCTGATGGTCTCTGGAAAACAGCAGATACATTTTTGAATTGTTGAGGCAGAAACGTTAACCAGTCTGTGATTAGTTGTGGTTTCGAGTGATCCTCGTTGCTATTAAGAGCAGTCATCCAAACCCACGTTCCATAAAAAATGTATAGAAACTCATTCACAATTACAGAACTTCCAAACTGCTTCAGTCTGCACAGTTCAGGTTCCTTTACAGGGACTGCTTCGGTTGAGGGCGAAGCCGGAGTAGGAGTAGGGTGCTGTTCAGTATCGCTAGAAGCACGTTTCCCATATAAGCTTTGGATACCGCGTATATCATCTTCAGATAGGGTGGTGATAGTGCTATTGTAAAAGGCGTACATCACCGATTCAGACACATCTGAATGCGCCATACCTAACGTGTGACCAATCTCGTGAACTAGAACAACAAATAGGTTTGTCTGTGAAGAAGGTGTGTTACCGTCAATTTCCATGTACCAGTATTCATCCTGATCAACGTGGATTTCAATGGGGTCGTTGTACAAGTTAGGAAAGTCGGCATGAGCTAATACGTTTCCTCTACCATCAAAACTTCGTTGACAGAACTGTAGGGCTGAGTTTTGGCGTCGGTGTGCTCCTCTCTTAGTCGAAATGACAATATCAGGACTTTGGTTGCTGTTCTCAAAAATAAGATCCGTGTGTTCTTGCCACATTTTAAAGGCTGCCTCCGCCACTTGCAACATTTTTCTAGTTGCGAGATAGTAATGCCATTTTATATTCTTCTTATTCCACTTGTAGATGTGCGTAGTAAAGCTTAAAACGTTATCTTCCACACCACATCTCGGTTTCTTCATTAATTGTAATGTTTCATCGGTAAGCTCACCATTAACCTCTAGCTTATACTTCTGTTGGAATAACGTAAGTGCATCTTTGTACGCTTCTTCACTCAGTTGAGAAAGTTGATCTTCTTGATAATCCAAGTACCCAAACTTGTGCAAATATTTTACTGCTGCTTCATCGTGAGCAGATACAAATGATAATATTGATAATATAATTATTTTGTTCATTTATTTGAATGGAAATAATAAAAATGATTTTAAAAAGAAAATAAATAATTAAATAAATGAAATCAGGGGTAGTATTTAAGCATTTTTGACACTCTGCCTATGTAAAAGAGATCTACCCACGGTACCTGTGTAACACTGGTATCAAAGACTTGTTCTTCAGTACCAAGATGAGCTGTATACACTACTTTGTTAGCCCAATCACGAAATCGATATCCTGTACCTGAATTGAATTTAAAAATAACCTTTAAAAGACCATTATATGTAAAAAATGTTCGTTTGACCCGTTTTTGTTCTTCTGACCCATCACCGCTAATTTGGCGACTTTGGGGCATTAAAAATTTTTCATAATCTTCTGTCCTATAGTCGTATAAATGGCGGTTAATGGTTACTAAAAATCTTTATATATGAAGAATGCTCCTTTCATTTACGCTAGAATGAAGTGACGTGTCTCGCCTCTTGCGACATCTTCACGGCCAAGGCTGCTCCGACTGCGATAGCCAGCTGGGAGGCCAGCGGTGAAGGTCGGTCCGCCGATGTCATGAGTGCCTGTATTAGTCACAACAGCGCTGCTCTAGCGTAATATTTTAACTTAAATGTATATTATTCACTTAAACGTAAATGTTCCGCTAATAAATTGTTGTTTTTGGGTGTTGTTGTGTATGTTACACTACGTAATGTAAGTAAAAATATACGGTAAGTCAGATGAAGCGTAATGCTGAGAGAGAGTAAGATTAATAGCTTACTCGAATGCATTTGTTTTGCCGGCGCGGTAGCTCAGCGCGTTCGGTCAGGAAGACTGGCCACCTTTCTGAAGAAAAAACTGAGTAAAGTTTTCATCGTGGAGTTTTGAGTGACGTCATGAGACGTCCGCACTGATCCGCTCTCCCTCATCTGCTAAGAAGCATGGGACGAGACGTGGTAAAAAAAGAGGAAAAAACCCTGTGGGGCAGAAGAACGACAACAACGACGAAGAAATGTTACAGACAAAAGACCCCACAGGGTTCCTCGGCGCCGAGGTTTTGCTGTTTTCGACAAAAATAATTTTTTTAATTAGATAATACATATAATAAATGTCTGTGAGCAATAAACTAATACCTCCTTGTAGCATGACGGCTATAATGAAAGGCAATGACAACCCCGCAGCACTTTGTTTTGATATAAATAAGGTGCCAGAAAATCTGTTGTTTCCCGTTTTTAATTATCTGCGCAGCCTTCAGTACTTACAACTGACTATTATGGAACATGTAGAAGACGAGAGAGAACTCAACGCAATAGGTGAAGGTATGTCACAGCTAGAAAAACAATTTGAAAAGTTGATGGTTGAAATAATACCACAATCTGACTCTGAGGCTGAACAATCTGACCCTGAGGCTGAACAATCTGACTCTGAGGCTGAACAATCTGACTCTGAGGCTGAACAATCTGACTCAGGCTAAATTCAAATATTATTTTTAAGGTCTACGAAACCTTAAAACTATTGGTAGCAAGTAGTAAGAAGATTTTTTCGAAATTAAAAAAATGAATTTTTATTTAATTTTTTTATTAAAATAAATAAGTAAATAAATGAATATGCCGGAAGGAAATAAATATAGCTATGCAGGTAAATACTGCAACAAGTGTGGGTGGCTAATCACTTATAAGAATTGGTCCAGGCACTTGAAATCAAAGGGTCATCTTAAGAATGACCCAAACAATGAAGAGAAGGAGGAGCACAATAAAGATAAAATATACCGCGAAGATCTTAAGATCTTGGCTAAGGATTATAATCTTAGTGGTGTTTCAAAAATGAAGAAATCGCAACTTAAAGAAGCTTTGGAAAAGACTAAGGACATGTTGTACAAGAAGCAGGATTTGGAAAAGCTAAGGGTACCTCAACTACTAGAGATAGGTAGAAGTAAAAACATTAAGGTGGCTGTTAGGATGAGGAAGGCTGAAATAATTGAATCCATTTTGAAGACGCAAGACATTGTCTTTCGTAATAAGGTAGCTCAAGAGTTAGGTTTCCACGAAGACTTGATAGAACCACCCAAGGAAGAAAGAAAACCACCCTACAAGATCACTGAAACAAACTCACGGTTCATTAAGAAATTTAATGCCACTGAAGTAGACTACACCATTAAAGTTGATAAGTTAATGGAAGTTGAGAACGCCATCAACGCAATGATTAAACTGGCCAAAGAGAAGGGAAACTACAAAAAAGGAGACAAATTAACAGTAGTAGCAAGCAATCCAAATTTTCCCCACGACATTTCGACTGTTGTTCAATCTGACGTCAGTGCTAGAACATTCATGAACCATATCGGTAGAATTCTATCTTCTAACGAGAACCTAAACATTACCCAAACTAGGTTCAATATCAAGATTATCAATATGCCTAGAGGTCAGAAAGCACAGAAAATAATAAATCTAAGTGAGGATGTTAGGACAAAGAGATGTATCACACAAATAAAGAACAGAGATAACTTGTGCTGCCCACGAGCCATAGTAACAGCACTAACCTATCATTCAAACGAAGTTCTCGGTAGGCAACTGACAGATATAAATATTAAGCATGTCAGAATGGGTAGAAAAATTCAAACTGAACTGACTGAAGATCTGTGTAAAAGACTCGGAAACTACAACGAGGAAGGTTTCACTTTAGAGGACATAAAGAAAGTGGAAAAATTATTGAATATTCAAATAAAGGTCGTCTGTGCCGAAAATTTTAATTCAGTTATATACTCGGGTGAAGAGAGGGATACTAAAATTTATTTATACAAAAATGGAAACCATTTCGATGTCATAAACAGTATGAAAGCGTTTGTAGGAAGCTGTTATTACTGCAAAGTTTGTGACTCACCTTACAACAACAAGGATATGCATAAGTGTAAGACGAACACAAAAGTATGTATATTATGCAAGAAACCAGCACATCCCCCCGAAGATAAAGCTAAAGTCTACTGTGAAGAGTGTAATAGGTATTGTTACAACCAAGATTGTTTAAACCATCATGCTGAGGTGTGCAAGGAAATTTACAAGTGTAGAGGGTGTAATATGATTCTTCAGAGATCAAAAGAGCACAGATGCGGGTACTCCTTTTGCTTCAATTGCATGGAACCATATAAGACTGGTGAACATCAATGTTATATCCAACACAAACAACAGAAAGGTGGGATGTGTGAAGGGGTGTGCATTTGCAATGCAGACGATAAAGAAGACTTTCTACAAAGATTTTTGGATGAAAATAGGTTACAATTGTCCAAGAAGCCAAAGATTAAGGATCTTCAGAAACGATTCTTAACAGGAGAAATTTCGGAAGAAAGGTACAAAGTATTATTGAACAACACCTTGACTGACATTATCACACGTATAAACGGCTGCAGTTACACAGAGAAGTATATTTGGTTTGATTATGAAGCAGAACAAGAGACCGGGGTGCACATTCCCAACCTAGTTGTAGGCCATTATATCGATGGGACTAAGGTGTACTTCAAGACAAACGAAGAATTTTGTAGATGGTTGTTGTCAAAGGATCACAAAGGATACATAGCCATAGCACACAATGCAAAAGGTTACGATGCTCAATTCATCTTGAAATACTGCATAGAGAACACCCTGAAGCCGTATACGATATACAATGGTACAAAACTAATGATGTTGGAGGTCGACGGACTGGTTAAGGTCATCGATAGCCACAATTTTGTAGCTTCTCCCCTGAGCGAGTTTCCTAAAACATTCGGACTGAAAGAACTTAAGAAGGGTTACTTCCCCCACTTCTTCAACACAAGAGATAACCAAAATTATGTTGGACCGTTGCCTGATACCAAATACTATGGGGTAGATTCGATGAAGGTGAAGGCTAGAAAAGAATTCCTTGAGTGGTATCATCAAAAGGTTAAAGAAAACTATATATTTGACTTTCAAAAGGAATTTAAAGAGTATTGTAACTCTGATGTAGATATTCTGCGTAGAGGCTGCCTAGAGCTTAGAAAACAGTTTTTAGAGATTGCTAACATCGATCCATTTCAGTACATAACGATAGCGAGTGTATGTATGGCAATCTACCGTTCCAGGTATCTTCAGGAAAATACTATGGCGGTGATAAAAAGTGATAAGAAGGAAATGTTTAGCAAAGAGTCCATTGCTTGGTTATCCACATTCAAGGGTGTACAGCATGCTTTGAATGGTGGAGAAGTGAGGATTCTAGGAGCAAAAGTAGATGGATACGACAGAGTTACCAAGACTGTATACCAGTACCACGGCTGTTTTTGGCACGGATGTCCTGACTGTTACGATTGTGAGACCATTAATAATGTAAACAATGAGACTATGGATGATCTTTGGACAAAGACACAGGTACGAACTCAGTCCTTACGAGATGCTGGTTATAAAGTAGTAGAAATATGGAGTTGTGAATGGGTAAAATCGAGAGCTTACCGGCAAAGCTTAAATAAGAAAATTGAAATTGTTGAACCTCTCAATCCTCGAGATGCCTTTTATGGAGGAAGGACAAATGCAAGCAAGCTTAAAGTCACAGGTAAATTATTACGATACATAGACGTCTGTAGTCTCTACCCTACAGTACAGTATTTTGATTACTACCCAGTCGGTCACCCCATAAGAATTTATAAACCAAAAAAATACGATCAGAATTGGTATGGCTTGATTAAGTGCAAAGTACTACCACCGAGGAAACTGTACCACCCTGTGTTACCGGTAAAGAACGATAAGCTGATGTTTGGGTTGTGTAGGACGTGTATTGAGGAAAAATGTGGTGTTTGTCACCACACAGACGACGAAAGGGCAATAATAGGAACGTGGACGACTGATGAAGTGAATAAAGCTATCGAGAAGGGGTATAAAGTGGTAAAAGTATACGAGGTTTGGCATTTCGAAGAAAAGAGTAATGATCTCTTTAAAGGATACGTTAAGGACTTTATGAAAATAAAGCTAGAAACGAGTGGATGGAAAGATGACTTTGATACTATTGAAGAGTACATCGCTGCGGTTAAGAAATGCCTTGATATCGACCTGAATCCTGAAGAGGTGGTTCCAAACCCTGGTAAACGCGCTGTTTCTAAGATTTGTTTAAACTCATTGTGGGGAAAATTTGGACAAAGGCAAAACCTGACCCAAAGTGAATACGTCGTTGATGTTAAGAGATGGTACAAACTAATGTTAGACGACCGCCTAGATATAAGCAATATGATATTTATTAATGATAATATAGTACAAGTTACCTACAAGTACAAAGATAATTTTGTTGAGGATAGTTTATCTACAAACGTGTTTATAGCTGCATTCACTACTTCTAATGCTCGACTACGACTTTATGATATGTTGGACAAATTAGGGTCAAACGTGGTCTACTACGATACAGATAGTGTGGTTTACATAGATGATGGTTCAAACACCGTCGAAACAGGTTGTATGTTGGGGGAATGGACTGATGAGTTGGGGAAGGATGACCATATCACAGACTGGATCTCTACGGGACCTAAGAGTTATGGATACGTGACGAGTAAGGGTAAGGAAACTATGAAAGTTAAAGGTTTCACTTTAAATTATGAGAACTCAAAAGCATTGAACATCAATAGTATGAAAAATATTGTGGATAAGGAGATAGATAAGGTTAAATTGAAATATAAAATGATTACGAGAGATACAAAATCTAAACGCTTGATTAATAAGGATGTTAGTAAAGAATTCAAATTCGAATATGATAAGAGAATGATTAAGCCTGAGGTAGATGGTATTATTGAAACATATCCTTGGGGGTATTAGACGACAATCTTAAACAATATTAAGGTAGACACAACCCATTATAATTTAATGTAAGATTAGGATAAGTAAAATAATTTTTAAGGTTAAAGGTAGAGCATAAGATATTAAGATAAGTTAATGTAGGCAGAGACCAGGTCCTACAGATAGGCAAAAATAATTTTTAAGGTAGACACAAACTTAAACAAGATTAAGGTAATAAGGTAGGTTAAGGTTAAAATAGGACCACAGGTAATACGATAAGTGAAACGATTCAAGAATATATTTAAGGTAGACACAAACCACCCCGTAAAGATAAGTAAAATAATTTTTAAGGATGAATGTAAGCTTAGAAGATGATTGGTTCAAATACGAATAAGTCTTGAAAAAATCTTCGATTAAATTTTAAGGTGACTTTAAACCATAATTTTTAACATTTGTTTTTGTAACTCTTTATTTAAATAAAATGGTTGATTTTCACCACACACTTAATACTTTTTTATGGGTAAGATTAGCCACACTCTTTTTCAACATTTTTGAATGTTTTTATGGTGACTTTTAACCATATTTTACTCATATTTTTCAAGAAAACTTTGTGAATTTTTTATGGTTGATCTTAATGATAACTTTAGATTACGTTTTAAGATTACTTTGAACCATGAATTGTTTCACAATTCTCCAGAAATTTTTATGGTTAGTTTTCACCTTAACCAAGAAATACTTTTGGAAACCTCATTGGATAGGGTGTGGTTGGTTTTAATCTTAAATAAGATTTAAAAATAAAATGCGTTTAAGGTAAGATTTAAGGTTAAACACGATTATCCAACAGATAAGTAAAATAATTTTTTAAGGTTAAATGGGACCTTAAAAGATAAATAAAATTATGGTTAAATTTAACCTTAGAAGAGGGGGTGGTCCATACGTACCCACATACTACTATTGGTACACAGGAGTAATGGCAAAACTTCGAAATCGATTTTCTCGAGAATTTTTTAGAGGTGTGTAGAGTGGTTTTAGCTGATCGTTATTTGAGTTCTGAACTTCACGCACCATAAATATATAAAAACATGTAAAATCCGATACGTATGTGGTCTTCTTGTTAGTGTAAGTTAGATTAAGTAGTTTGTCTAGAGACTGTATGACATCGTGTCAAAAAGGGGGGGAATAACCCCACCGAGTGGATATATTTTTATTCGTCAGAGACGTTCCAGAGGTATGCAATGTGCAAAATCACAGATATGCAAATTAATTTTAAATATAATCCTCATCAATGTTAAAATCAAGGGTCACCACCATATTTTTTTAGTAAAAACATGGAAAAAGATCCAACACCCTAAATCTACAAGTAAGGTGCCGAGATAATTGATCAGAGTGCACCAAATAATAAACACCTATCTATCTAATTACCCCTCCAAAATAGTGAGTTAGGAATTTGGAAAGGAAAGTAAATACATTTATTAATTAAAACAAGGAAATTCGGGAATAATTAACAATTAATATAAAAGATTTTGTATATTAAATCACAGTTGAAAGTGTAGTTAAGCAATGGGTTACATATGAATACAAATATTTATAAAAAGGACATCAAATGCAGTAAAATCGGTTAACACCGCGAAATACATGTGGGACCAGCAAATTGTTTTAACAAATAAGTTTACAAATCAATATACGAAATCTAATAGAAATGAAACAAATGGCGCCATAACTTTTACATGTAATATTTTAGACACTAAATTAATCAACACAGTGTCGGGAACTCTAGAAATGTGGGCAGAGGCGCTAAGAAATTAGTTATAGGAAAGATAAGTCAACATCGATCATACCCACGCACATACACACTGATAGGTGATTACTGCTACTATATAAAACAATCCTAGCAAATAGCGAGCATAACTTTACCAATAACCTTGAGTCGGCTTGATCTGTCGACGCTGGATCTCGCTGGCGACTGGACGATGTTGAAGGAGTGGAACTGAAGGAGAATAAATTCTACCACCCAAGAATCTCACTGCGATCTGTGAAGCAAGTATCGACATTTAACTATAATAGCACCACTATCACGGCAGATAGCAGTTGTCAGGTAAATGCTTCCAGTATTGGCTAGGACATACAATCACAAACTCAAGCGAAAAACTCGAGTATTGAGCACAAGTGTTCCCAGAGTGTAATTGCATAAACCACTAGCACGTCGGTACTGCCAGTACGACAGTGGCTGCCTAATCTCAAGTCTCGACCAAACAAGGATATCCCAATCTAATTCTTTCAGCATCACCTGATTTTCTTACACTGCACTCCATTACCCTAGTTTTGCTCTTGTTAATGTTCATCTTATATGCACCTTTCAGCACACTGTCCATTTCGTTCAATTGCTCTTCCAGGTCCTTTGCTGTATCTGACAGAATTACTATGTCGTCGGCAAAACGCAATGTTTTTAATTCTTCACCCTGAACTTTAATTCCTTCTCCAAATTTCTCCTTGCTTTCCTTTATAGCTTGCTCAATGTACGAATTGAACAACAATGGAGAAAGACTACAACCCTGTCTTACTCCCTTTCCAACCACTGCATCCCTTTCATGCCCTTCAACTCTGACAACCGCTGTCTGGTTTTTGTACAAGTTGTAAATAACCTTACGTTCCCTATATTTTACTCCTGCTTGCTTCAGAACTTGAAAGAGAGTTTATTCCAATCAACATTGTCAAAAGCCTTCTCCAAATCTACAAAAGCTAGAAATGTAGGTTTGCCTTTTCTTAATCTATCTTCTAGGATAAGCCGTAAAGTGAGTATTGCCTCCCGTGTTCCTACCTTTCTCCTGAACCCAAACTGATCTTCCCCGAGGTCGGCTTCTACCAGCTTTTCCATCCTTCTGTATATAATTCGCATTAATATTTTGCAGCCATGACTTATTAAACTGATGGTTCTGTAGTTTTCACACCTGTCTGCACCTGCTTTCTTAGGGATGGGAATTATAACATTTTTCTTAAAGTCTGAGGGTACTTCACCTGTCTCATACATCTTACACACCAGGTGAAACAATTTTGTCATGGCTGGTTCTCCCAGAGACTTCAGTAACTCTGAGGGAATATCATCTACTCCAGGGGCCTTGTTTCGACTTAGGTCTTTCAGGGCTCTGTCAAATTCTTCTCTCAGTACAGTATCTCCTATTTCATCTTCACCTACATCCTCTTCCCTTCCTACAATATTGTCTCGAAGTTCATTTCCTTTGTAGAGTCCCTCTATATACTCTTTCCACCTTTCAGCTTTCCCTTCTTTGCTGAGTACTGGTTTTCCATCAGGGGTCCTTGATATACTGCATCTGCAGTATATGTCTTGGGTGATAATTTTCGCTTTGTACAGTTCCCAAGTACAAAGCGAAAATTACCACCCAAGACACATACTGCAGATGCACCAAACAATACATTCTGACGCACACCCTTACGACATGCAGGAATAAATTAAAAAAAAAAGGACTAACAAATTACTCCCGCTACACTCAGCGGACATGAAGGAATCAGAAAGAGAGAAAATAAATGAACAAATAATAGACCGCCCTACAAGACTGATAGATTTGGCTCAATAGGTTTACAAACATTTGAACATTTCTTGCAGTTCCAATAGCATTGATTTTAAGTGAAATCAGGCAAACGCACTGAGGATATTTGTTCACTTGATTAATTTCACTATGGAACGTAACTGAACTAGGTTTCAGGTACGACGCTAAAACATGAAAATTGTACTCGGGGAACGTGCTTTTATCCTCCTCAGTCCTGTGATTTTTATTTCAATATTTTTGTATTTTGTTTGTATTTCATGATTAATAATATTCCAAAAAGGCCTCAAAAATATTTTTAAAAATCCTGACTCTTTATTATCTTCAAAAACTCATGTCCCCTATAGGGAACATCAGGACACTAGGTACCACATCTGTCAGTATGTGGTGTGATATTTCACTATGCAGTTTACGTTAATATGCTTTTATTTATTTATGTTATTGATAGTATAGGCCGATTTTACATTAACTAAAGAGGTCCATGGAAATTTGAGTGCTCACATAGCCACAAACCGCCTTCTCATTCTGTCAGCCACTTTAGCACTGCTGCAGAGTGAATACGTGACAAGGTAGTGTCATTTCCAATTCCAAGATGTGCTGACACCTTCCATTTGTGCATTGAGATGCCTAGCACTGCGACCAACACTTGAATATTGCCGCCAGATTTATTGTATTTTATTTCCCCAAAGGGGACGCAGGGACTGAGGAGGTTATGCTGACGATTATTAGTTGTTTATGTTGAACAGTTCTGGTGCTATGTTATAAGATAGCGACAGTACCGCGTACACACCTTATAAAAGGGCGGTTTATACTCTGAGCTGTCATTTGTACGCCGGTGATTCGAGTGAAAAGGTTACCGACTTTATTATAGCCGCATGATGGAAATTAACAGACTTTAGAGCTAGACGCAAGGGGTTCAATTTCGGGAATCGTTAGAGAATTCAATATTCTGAAGTCCACAATGTCACCAGTCAGCGGAGGATACAAAATTTCAGTCATAACCTCTCTGCACTGAGAACGCAGTCACCGATGGCCTGCTATAATGACCAAGAACATCGGCGTTTGCGTGCAGTCGTTAATCTAATATATACAAATTAATGTTTTTCCTTTCGTTCGTATTTTACGCACGGCCAAACCGTACATACGATGGTGATAAAACTTTGTAAACTGAGTGCTTGCACTCCCGCGAAGGTTGTAGGCGTACTAAAATTAACTTCGTGTTGAGCATGGTGCTTCACAATTAGTTAATTCGTTTCTTACGGCTTCACTCTGAAATGCCTCGAGAGATATGAATGAAATTTGGAACGCAGGGAGCTTATACACTGATCAATACATGGGCTATCTTTTGTAAGGTACGTGGTGGAGGGTACATTACAATGGGTTAATATGTTGGTACTCCTTCATGCTGAAAGGGACGGACGGATATGAATGAAATGCAGAATGAAGATAACTTATACACCGAATTAATACCTTTCGTAAGCCTCCATAGGAGCATGGCGGAGGGTACGTTACATTAAACATCCAAATTGTCTGACTAGTCGCCATGAAAGTTATCCCATGAAAGACATTTTTATAATGTGCAAGCCAGTGAATTTAGCATGGCGGAGGGTATCTTGACATTGTTTGAACACTCACCGTGAAACTTGGCGCATGTATGTAAGTTTTTATATATAGGAGGGAGAGGAGTAGGTGGAGGAGGATATAACACTCGGCGATTGTACTGTTCGTCTACGAATAGTTTCAGTACGAATAACGTAACTAGTTTCAACAAACAATACAGTTGTAGTGTTACCCTCTGAGAAGATTTAGACAATGTGTGAATCCTAATGAATAAGGTATTGTTGGGAAACTACGAATCCTCAGATTTAGTTACGAGACAGTGAATGAAAGAAAAATAATGTTGAAATTACACTGATGTATTCGGAAATCAATCTGTAAAGAAAATCGGTCGGCAGCCTACTTAGCCAAAAACAGTAATATTATGGGATCTGTTTTAGGCCTACACCTGAAGTTGAAATTATTGTAATTAAACATACATTGTAACTTAAGCTGTGGTATGAAATTATCTTCATTTACGGAATTACTGTCATTAAAGACAAATACAGGATTAAATACAGAAAAATGTGTAGTTTTCACAACTATAGATAAGTCTGCAATTTGTCAGTATGTAAACACAACTACATTAATGAACTAGCTCTGATCTGATTCTATGAAAGTAAACATTACATACTGTTCTTCTTCAGTGTGGGCTAGCAACATTATTAATATTCTAAATCTGTTTTGCTGAAAGGTAAAAGACATTTAAACAGAATCTGATACTACAATTATAAGTAAACAACAACTGTATATTCTGTTCCACCAACACTTTACATTACCCTGACATAAGTCAATATATAGCTTTTTTGGAAATGATAGCAGCAAAATTTGGCTACTGCACACTATATAACTGCTTTCAGAGCACTGCTAGCCTATTTTATACAGATTTTCAGATTGTACATTATTAGTATATTAAGGCAAGACCTACAAAAAATCCTTGGATATCACAGGACATACTAAATTTAACACCCCCATGGACCACAGACATTGCCAAGCTGGGGTGGCTTGCGTGCCTCAACGATACAGATAGCCGTACCGTAGGTGCAACCACATCGGAGGGCTATCTGTCGAGTTGCCACACAAACGTGTGGTTCCTGAAGAGGGGCAGCAGCCTTTTCAGTAGTTACAGGGGCAACAGTCTGGATGATTGACTGAGCTGGCCTTGTAACATCAGCTAATGTGGCCTTGCCACACAGCTACTGCGAACAGCTGAAAGCAAGGGGAAACTACAGCCGTTACCGTTCCCGAGGACAAGCAGCTCTACTGTATGAACATATGATGATGGCATCCTCTCGGGTAAAATATTCCGGAGATAAAATAGTCCCCCATTCGGATCTCCGGGCGGGGACTACTCAGGAGGATGTGATCATCAGGAAAGACAATACTGGCATTCTACGGGTCGGAGCGTGGAATGTTAGATCCCTTAATCGAGTAGGAAAATTAGAAAATTTAAAAAGGGAAATGGATAGTTTGAAATTAGATATAGTGGAGATTAGTGAAGTTCGGTGGCAGGATGAACAGGATTTCTGGTCAGGTGAGTACAGGATTATAAATACAAAATCAATTGAGGGTATCACAGGAGTAGGATTGGTAATGAATAAGAAAATAGGAATGCGGGTAAACTACTATGACCAGCACAGTGATCGCATTATCATTGTCAAGATAGATACGAAGCCAACACCGACAACAGTAGTACAGGTTTATATGTCAACTAGCTCTTCCGATGATGAGGAAATCGAAGAAATATATGAGGAGCTAAAGGAAATTATTCAGACAACTAAGGGAGAGGAAAACTTAATTGTTATGGGAGACTGGAATTCGGTAGTAGGACAAGGAAGGGAAGGGAAGATAGTAGGTGAATATGGTCTGGGCAAAAGGAATGAAAGAGGAAGTCGCCTGGTAGAATTTTGCACAGAATATAATTTAGTTATAACAAACACCTGGTTTAAGAATCACAAAAGAAGGTTGTATACGTGGAAGAGACCAGGAGACACCGGAAGATACCAGATAGATTTTATAATGGTAAGACATAGATTTCGGAATCAGTTTCTACAGTGTAAGACGTACCCACGGGCAGATATAGCCTCTGACCATAACTTGTTGGTTATGAACTGTAGGCTGAAACTGAAGAAACTACAAAATGGTAGGAAAATAAGGAGATGGGACCTGGATAAATTGAAGGAACCTGAGGTTCTCAAGAATTTCAGAGGGAGCTTTAGGCAACAATTGACAGAAACAGGGGAAAATAAAACAGTAGAGGAGGAATGGGTAAAATTGAGAGATGAAATAGTGAAGGCAGCAGAGGACAAAATAGGTAGGAAGGCAAGACGTACAAAAAATCCTTGGATATCACAGGAGATACTAAATTTAATCGATGAAAGGAGAAAATATAAAAATGCAGTAAATGAAACAGGCAAAATGGAGTACAGACGACTAAGAAATGAGATTGACAGGAAGTGCAAAATGGCTAAACTGGAGTGGCTAGAAGCCAAATGCAAATCTGTAGAAGAATTTATAAGAAGGAGAAAAGTAGATACAGCCTACAGGAAAATAAAAGAAACATTTGGAGATAAGAAAAACAGCTCTATGAATATCAAGGACACTGATGGAAAACCAGTTCTCTGCAAAGAAGGAAAAGCTGAAAGGTGGAAAGAGTATATAGAGGGGCTTTACAAAGGAAATGAACTTCGAGACAATATTGTAGGAAGGGAAGAGGATGTAGATGAAGATGAAATAGGAGATACTGCACTGAGAGAAGAATTTGACAGAGCCCTGAAAGTCCTAAGTCGAAACAAGTCCCCTGGAGTAGATGATATTCCCTCAGAGTTACTGAAGTCTCTGGGAGAACCAGCCATGACAAAATTGTTTCACCTGGTGTGTAAGATGTATGAGACAGGTGAAGTACCCTCAGACTTTAAGAAAAATGTTATAATCCCCATTCCAAAGAAAGCAGGTGCAGACAGGTGTGAAAACTACAGAACCATCAGTTTAATAAGTCATGGTTGCAAAATATTAACACGAATTATATACAGAAGGATGGAAAAGCTTGTAGAAGGCGACCTCGGGGAAGATCAGTTTGGGTTCAGGAGAAAGGTAGGAACACGGGAGGCAATACTCACTTTACGGCTTATCCTAGAAGATAGATTAAGAAAAGGCAAACCTACATTTCTAGCTTTTGTAGATTTGGAGAAGGCTTTTGACAATGTTGATTGGAATAAACTCTTTCAAGTTCTGAAGCAAGCAGGAGTAAAATATAGGGAACGTAAGATTATTTACAACTTGCACAAAAACCAGACAGCGGTTGTCAGAGTTGAAGGGCATGAAAGGGATGCAGTGGTTGGAAAGGGAGTAAGACAGGGTTGTAGTCTTTCTCCATTCTTATTCAATTTGTACATTAAGCAAGCTATAAAGGAAAGCAAGGAGAAATTTGGAGAAGGAATTAATGTTCAGGGTGAAGAATTAAAAACATTGCGTTTTGCCGACGACATAGTAATTCTGTCAGATACAGCAAAGGACCTGGAAGAGCAATTGAACGAAATGGACAGTGTGCTGAAAGGTGCATGTAAGATGAACATTAACAAGAGCAAAACTAGGGTAATGGAATGCAGTGTAAGAAAATCAGGTGATGCTGAAGGAATTAGATTGGGAAACGAAGCAATAAAGGAGGTAGATGAGTTTTGTTACTTGGGCAGTAAAATAACAAATGATGGTCGCAGTACAGAGGATATAAAATGCAGAATGGCAATGGGTAGAAAAGCGTTCTTGAAAAAGAGAAATTTGTTAACATCGAATATTGATTTAAACCTAAGGAAGTCCTTTCTGAAGGCATTTGTATGGAGTGTTGCCTTGTATGGGAGTGAGACATGGACGATAAACAGTGCGGACAGGAAGAGGATTGAGGCTTTTGAAATTTGGTGCTACAGAAGAATGTTGAAGATTAGGTGGGTGGATCGCGTAACTGATGAGGAGGTACTGAACAGAATTGGGGAGACAAGGAATTTCTGCTATACCTTGACTAAAAGAAGGGATAGATTGGTAGGACACATTCTTAGACATAAAGGAATTGTGAATTTAGCGTTGGAGGGAAGTGTGTTGGGAAAAATCGCAAGAGAAGACCAAGAGATGGATACAGTAAGCAGATTCAGACAGATGTACGTTGTCGTTCTTATGTGGAGATGAAGAGGCTTGCTCAGGATAGGGTATTGTGGAGAGCTGCATCAAACCAGTCTCCGGACTGAAGACCACAACAACAACAACTAAATTTAATCGATAAAAGGAGAAAATATAAAAATGCAGTACATGAAATAGGCAAAATGGAGTACAGACGATTAAGAAATGAAATTGACAGGAAGTGCAAAATGGCTAAGCAGGAGTGGCTAGAAGGCAAATGCAAGGATGTAGAAGAATGTATAAATAGGGGAAAATAGATACAGCCTACAGGAAAATAAAAGAGACATTTGGAAATAAGGAAAACAGCACTATGAATATCAAGAACACAGATGGAAAACCAGTTCTCAGTTAAGAAGGGAAAGCTGAAAGGTGGAAAGACTATATAGAGCGGCTCTACGAAGGAAATGAACTTAGAGGCAATATTGTAGGAAGGGAAGAAGAAGTAGATGAGGATGAAATAGGAGATACTATACTGAGAGAAGAATTTGACAGAGCACAATAAGACCTAAACCAAAACAAGGCCCCTGGAGTGGACGACATTCCTTCAGAAAGTAGGCGCAGACAGGTGTGAAAACTACAGAACCATCAGTTTAATAAGTCATGGTTGCAAAATATTCACACGAATTATTTACAGAAGGATGGATAAGCTGATAGAAGTCGACCATGGGGAAGATCAGTTTGTGTTCAGGAGAAATGTAGGAACACGGGAGGCAATACTCACTTTACGCTTATCGTAGAAGATAGATTAAGAAAAGGCAAATTTACATATCTAGCTTTTGTAGACTGGAGAAGGCTTTTGACAATCTTGATTGGAATAAACTATTTCAATTTCTAAAGCAGGGAGGAGTAAAATATAGGGAGCGTAAGGTTATTTACAACTTGTACAAAAAACCAGACAGCGGATCTCAGAGTTGAATGGCATGAAAGAGATGCTGCGGTTGGGAGTAAGACAGGGTTGTAGCCTTTCTCCAATGTTATTCAATTTATACATTGAGCAAGCTATAAAAGAAAGCCAGGAGAAATTTGGAGAAGGAATTAAAGTTCAGGGTGAAGAATTAAAAACATTGCGTTTTGCCGACGACATAGTGATTCTGTCAGAGACAGTGAAGGACCTGGAAGAGCAGCTGAAAGGAATGGACAGTGTGCTGAAAGGTGCAGATGAACATTAACAAGAGTAGAACAAGGGTAATGGAATGCAGTCTAAGAAAATCAGGTGATGCTGAAGGAATCAGGTTAGGTAACGAAACAATAAAGGAGGTAGATGAATTTTGTTACTTGGGCAGTAAAATAACAAATGATGGTCGCAGTACAGAGGATATAAAATGCAGAATGGCAATGGGTAGAAAAGTGTTCTCGAAAAAGAGAAATTTGTTAACATCGAATATTGATTTAAGCCTAAGGAAGTCCTTTCTGAAGGCATTTGTGTGGAGTGTTGCCTTGTATGGGAGTGAAACATGGACGATAAACAGTGTGGACAGGAAGAGGATAGAAGATTTTGAAATGTGGTGCTACAGAAGAATGATAAAGATTAGGTGGGTGGATCGCGTAACTAATAACGAGGTACTGAACAGAATTGGAGCGAAAAGGAATTTCTGGCATACCTTGAATTGTGAATTTAGCGTTGGGAAGTGTGTGGGGTAAAAACCGCAGAGGAATACCAAGAGATGGATACAGTAAGCAGATTCAGACAGATGTAGGTTGCCGTTCTTATGTGGAGTTGAAGAGGCTTGCTGAGGATAGGCTATTGTGGAGAGCTGCATCAAACCAGTCTCCGGACTGAAGACCACAACAACAAGACATATTATTAGTTGCTGATTTGAATAAACTTCAAACCTTACCTTTGTTGCAGTTATGTAGTTGATAACTATCAGTAACATATATTAAAGATGCAGTAGACAGAGCTGATTTTAATTACAGTTATGTTTTTGTTATTAAATATTATCAGACTTACCAGTGACTGCCATTGAACAGGACACTTATTTACAAGAGGCCTAGCTGTAATCTGCTCTTATTTTTCAAACTGCGAGAAACAAGCTAAGAACAATTTGTTGTCTTAATAAACAGTTAATTTACGTTACAAATAAATAAGCTCTTTGTCTCTAAATAATCTACACACTTTCGGAAAACTTTTACACTTTACCATTCTTTTATTTTATAAAGAACAGGATACTCGGAATCTTCCTTTACTAAGGAGAAGAAGCCCTGTCTAGGTATATAGAAATAGGATAAAACTGTGTGCCAAACACAGAATTTATGGTATACAGACTTTATTTTAACTTCAATTTACACACTACTGGTTCAAGCAATAATACAAAACTAAAATTTGTTACTTGTAAGTCCTGTGACGATGGAGATTTTCAGTGGCAACAACTGTTGACGGTGATTGTGGCTTGGCTCTTCAATACCACGAGCTCTCAACATTTCTTCTTGGCGTCGGATTATGAACAATTAGAGCTCCATAAGTAGCTGCCACTCCAACCAAAGAAATTGATGCTTCATCCAACGCAAACCTGCTGACAGAATCAAATAAGAATACAATCTTAGCTCACTGTTCCGTACAGAAAGCTACTCTTCCAATATTATGTTACAGCCATGGCGTACAACATACCACTGTCTCTGTCCTCAGTAGTTACCACCGTTACAGTTCTAGACTATTCTCCCGCCAATACACCATCTTTTACATACCACACACAGAATTCCGTTTTTCTTACATCTTTTACATTCGTACATTTAATAAGCCCTATGCATGAACCAGCTTATTACAATAAAAGGATTACAAAATAAGCTTTGAAATTCTACCAATTTAACAATAACATTTTCATAGTGATAATTTTATAAAAATTACAAAATAATTCCATATGTAAAATTAATAGATTAAATACATAGCATCAAAGATTTCAGTTCAGATACTCCACTACACACATTCCTTACTCCTAGAATCGATACATGAGATGTCAAAATTATAAGTGCAATAAAATTAATAGGGAACTGACCTTTAGTGTTGCAAGGAGACGGACAGAAAGAGGAGGAGGAGAATGAGAGAAGGAAGATGGTGACAGACAGGTGAAAGGAGATGAACAGAGGGAGGGGGAGAAAGAAATGGGCAGAGAAAGCAACAGGAGGAGATGGGGGGGGGGGGGGAGGAGCAGGTGATCAGAGAGATGAGAAAGAAGGAGATGGAAGATTGGAATCCTCATATGTATTTCTTCGTTTGTTCGAAATTTATGCTATGCTCAAAATTTTATATTTGTGATAAGATAAATATGTGCCTGTCGACGGTCTAGCATGAGTCGATAACCGCATTTCGATATCTGTAACCGTTCACGAAATAAAAGTGATGTTACGTCTTGCGTGACTTACCATATATGTATAAAATAACTGACGTATTGAATCATGTACGTTTTAAATGGAACGGTATATATTTCATAAATCCGCTTGAAAGCTCTTGAGGAGATAATTACAGTGATATAGCATTTGTTAATGTTTACGTTGATACCTGTCTTAAAAACTTCGAGATATAGCCCAGAAACTGATAGCACCAAAGCCAAAAACTAGCGTTTGCTGAAAAACACTGCCAAGAATGCGTCTCGGACTAGGTTCTGTAGTTTAAAAACCCTTAATGTTGTTGTTCTTGTGGTCTTCAGTCCGGAGACTGGTTTGATGCAGCTCTCCACAATATCCTATCCTGAGCAAGCCTCTTCATCTCCACATAAGAACGGCAACCTACATCTGTCTGAATCTGTATCCATCTCTTGGTCTTCCTCTGCAGTTTTTACCCCACACACTTCCCTCCAACGCTAAATTTACAATTCCTTGATGTCTAAGAATGTGTCTTACAAATCTATCGCTTCTTTTAGTCAAGCTATGCCAGAAATTGCTTTTCTCCCCAATTCTGTTCAGTACCTCCTCATCAGTTACGCGATCCACCCACCTAACCTTCAGCATTCTTCTGTAGCACCATATTTCAATAGCCTCAATCCTCTTCCTGTCCGCACTGTTTATCGTCCATGTCTCACTCCCATATAAGGCAACATTCCATACAAATGCCTTCAGAAAGGACTTGCTTAGGCTTAAATCAATATTCGATGTTAACAAATTTCTCTTTTTTTAAGAACGCTTTTCTACCCATTGCCATTTTGCATTTTATATCCTCTGTATTGCGACCATAATATGTTATTTTACTGCACAAGTAACAAAACTCATCTACCTCCTTTATTGCTTCGCTACCCAATCTAATTCCTTCAGCATCACCTGATTTTCTTGCACTGCACTCCATTACCCTAGTTTTGCTCTTGTTAATGTTCATCTTATATGCACCTTTCAGTACACTGTCCATTCCGTTCAATTGCTCTTCCAGGTCCTTTGCTGTATCTGACAGAATTACTATGTCGTCGGCAAAACGCAATGTTTTTAAGTCTTCCCCCTGAACTTTAATTCCTTCGCCAAATTTCTCCTTGCTTTCCTTTATAGCTTGCTGAATGTACAAATTGAATAACATTTAAGAAAGACTACAACCCTGTCTTACTCCCTTCCCAACCACTGCATCCCTTTCATGTCCTTCAACTCTGACAACCGCTGTCTGGTTTTTGTACAAGTTGTAAATAACCTTACGCTCCCTATATTTGACTCCTGATTGCTTCAGCATTTGAATGAGTTTATCCCAATCAACATTGTCAAAAGCCTTCTCCAAATCTACAAAAGCTAGACATGTAGGATTGCCTTTTCTTAATCTTTCTTCTAGGATAAGCCGTGAAGTGAGTATTGCCTCCCGTGTTCCTACATTTCTCCTGAACCCAAACTGATCTTCCCCAAGGTCGCCTTCTACAAGCTTTTCCATCCTTCTGTATATAATTCGTGTTAATATTTTGCAACCATGACTTATTAAACTGATGGTTCTGTAGTTTTCACACCTGTCTGCACCTGCTTTCTTTGGAATGGGGATTATAACATTTTTCTTATACTCTGAGGGTACTTCACCTGCCTCATACATCTTACACACCAGGTGAAACAATTTTGTCATGGCTGGTTCTCCCAGAGACTTCAGTAGCTCTGAGGGAATATCATCTACTCCAGGGGCCTTGTTTCGAATTAGGTCGTTCAGGGCTCTGTCAAATTCTTCTCTCAGTACAGTATCTCCTATTTCATCTTCATCTACATCCTCTTCCCTTCCTACAATATTGTCTCGAAGTTCATTTCCTTTGTAAAGCCCCTCTATATACTCTTTCCACCTTTCAGCTTTTCCTTCTTTGCTGAGAACTGGTTTTCCATCAGTGTCCTTGATATTCATAGAGCTGTTTTTCTTATCTCCAAATGTTTCTTTTATTTTCCTTTTAGGCTGTATCTACTTTTCTCCTTCTTATACATTCTTCTACAGATTTGTATTTGGCTTCTAGCCACTCCTGTTTAGCCATTTTGCACTTCCTGTCAATCTCATTTCTTAGTCGTCTGTACTCCATTTTGCCTGTTTCATTTACTGCATTTTTATATTTTCTCCTTTCATCAATTAAATTTAGTATTTCCTGTGATATCCAAGGATTTTTTGTAGGTCTTTCCTTCCTACCTATTTTGTCCTCTGCTGCTTTCACTATTTCATCTCTCAATGCTACCCATTCTTCCTCTACTGTTTCATTTTCCCTTTTTTCTGTCAATTGTGGCCAAAAGCTCCCTCTGAAATTCTTGAGAACCTCAGGTTCCTTCAATTTATCCAGGTCCCATCTCCTTATTTTCCTACCTTTTTGTAGTTTCTTCAGTTTGAGCCTACAGTTCATAACCAACAAGTCATAGTCAGAGTCTATATCTGCCCCTGGGTATGTCTTATACTTTATAACCCGGTTCCGAAATCTATGTCTTACCATTACAAAATCTATCTGGTATCTCCCGGTGTCTCCTGGTCTCTTCCACGTATACAACCTTCTTTTGTGATTCTTAAACCAGGTGTTTGTTATAACTAAATTATATTCTGTGCAAAATTCTACCAGGCGGCTTCCTCTTTCATTCCTTTTGCCCAGACCATATTCACCTACTATCTTCCCTTCCCTTCCTTGTCCTACTACCGAATTCCAGTCTCCCATAACAATTAAGTTTTCCTCTCCCTTAATTGTCTGAATAATTTCCTTTAGCTCCTCATATATTTCTTCGATTTCCTCATCATCGGAAGAGCTAGTTGACATATAAACCTGTACTACTGTTGTCGGTGTTGGCTTCGTATCTATCTTGACAATGATAATGCGATCACTGTGCTGGTCATAGTAGTTTACCCGCATTCCTATTTTCTTATTCATTATTAATCCTACTCCTGTGATACCCCCAATTGATTTTGTATTTTTAATACCGTACTCGCCTGACCAGAAATCCTGTTCATCCTGCCACCGAATTTCACTATTCCCCACTATATCTGACGTCAACCTATCCAATTCCCTTTTTAAATTTTCTAATTTTCCTACTCGATTAATGGATCTAACATTCCACGCTCCGACCCGTAGAATGCCAGTATTGTCTTTCCTGATGATCACATCCTCCTGAGTAGTCCCCGCCCGGAGATCCGAATGGGGGACTATTTTACCTCCGGAATATTTTACCCGATAGGATTCCATCATCATATGTTCATACAGTAGAACTGCATGTCCTCGGGAAAAATAACGGCTGTAGTTTCCCTTTGCTTTCAGCCGTTCGCAGTAACTATGTGGCAAAGCCACATTAGCTGATGTTACAAGGCCAGCTCAGTCAATCATCCAGACTGTTGCCCCTGTAACTACTGAAAAGGCTGCTGCCCTCTTCAGGAACCACACGTTTGTCTGTCCTCTCCCCACAGATATCCCTCCGCTGTGGTTGCACCTACGGTACGGCTATCTGTATCGTTGAGGCACGCAAGCCACCCCACCTCGGCAATGTCTGTGGTTCATAGGAGTGGACACTTAAGATAGAACATAGATAATAGAAAAAGCTTGCCGCGGCGAAGTGGCCGAGCGCATTGAGGCGCTATGTTCCGATGCCCGAGGCCGTTCCCCGTCGGCGGTTCTAATGCTGCCTCGGGCACCGATGCTTGTGTTGCCGTTAGTGTAACTTAATTTATAAGTAGTTTTTAAGTTTAGCGACTGATGACCCCACAGTTAAGTCCTATACGCTTAATGAACATTTGAACATTTTTGTGAGAACAAGCTTTATTTCCTCTTGAAACAAATTAAAACCTTAAATGTAGGTTGATAGGCTAGAGTCTAGCGTATCACAAAGAGTACTTGAGAAAACTATTTCACATTTGTGTATCTTAGTAGATTTACGTGAGCTGAAAAAAAAAGATCATTCTACGAAAAGTAAAGAAGTCTTATATGCTGCGAAATTCAGCTACTCTATTAATTAGCTAAATTCTACAAGGAATATTTGTCAAATATTTTCCCGTACGTGGCCGTCTGCTTCGTAGAGGTAAAATACGCATAATGTCGTCTGACAACTGTCTCTACATAGAATGTTCTAAATTGTAACATACATATTCGTTAAACTAAACATTTTATTAAAAATACTTTGGTGACCACCCGTACCAAAACAAATATTCTTCTTAATGAAATTTCATTTCATTCTGAACATAAGCGCGTAATGCGGGTATGTGCAGTTCACGCTGTCGACATATTTAACTTTGCAATACACTCGTGTACACGTGGATGTAGTAAACAATGATTTCATAAGCAACCAAATCAGATATAATTTTTTTCTTACAAAAACATAACATTATCTTTTATTAAGCGTGTGTTCAATCTGTTTAACACTGACTAAAAGGCACATTACCTATCGCCCGTCGAAAGCAAGATAGTCAGGTGTAATGGATGATATTGTAGAGAATATTCGACTGCACGTATCATCTGGCGTTGTTCGGGCTTCTTCATAGATCGCATATTTGAGTGTTTTCCAACAAAAGAAATCAAGAGGAGTAAAATCGGGTAACCACGCAGGCTATTTTACAACAGAATTTCATCCTATCCTACGTCCAGGAAATATTTCATTCAGTACATGCGTTGCAAAACGATGTTCAAATGTTTGTAAATCTATGGGACCTAACTGCTTGGTTATTAGCACCTAGCTTACAATCTACTTAAACTAAGTTAAACTAACCTAAGGACGACACATACACCCATGCCCGAGGGAGGACGCGAACGTCAGACGGCGAATGGCAGCGCGCACCACAGCACAGCGCCTCAGTGCGCACGGCTGCTCCGCCGCGGCATTGGTTTACTAGGCGTCGTCCTGTTTGCAGGTGGTGCGCCGTTGCCTTCCTCCGATCTTCGAATTGACTTATCCGGCCAATTAGAGGGGGACCTTCAATTTAACGTGGGTTCCGAACCATGCTGCTACTCGGTATTTTTCACATGAGCAATGCTGGTAGAGGTGAAAGAAATGGAACGTCTCGGATAAAAATCCCAGAAACTGGCGGAGATCGAACCCGCGACCTTTGGATTTATAATCTGGCACTCTACCACTGTGCAACCGAGGCGGTGCAAAACGAGCCGAGTGAGGTGGACAATAGTGTTGTTGCAGCCACATACACTTTCGAATATCCAGTGTGTGATGATACTGCTGCCCTCTCACCTCAATGTTATCGTACGATACCGTCTGCGTCGGGCCCGGAATCGTGTGGTTCAATAGTGATACATGTTGCGTGTGAAGTTACAAACGAAATAGCGAGCCTAGGAATCAGTGTAGGACAGTGTCTCGGTGATACTGTGATCAAAACAAGTGATAGATTTCTTTAATTAAGAGATTTGTTTAGATGCTTTCCAGACAGTTCTATAAACAATAGTTTTGTCATTGTATGTTATTTTAATAAATAGACAGACGAATGGTAAAAACTTTTGTATCCACATACAGATATTAAAATAAATAGCGTTGTATATATGCCAGGCTCATAAAAAAGTTGTGTTGACCAGCTAACTGTGTTAATTATTGAAAAGGCGAAATTCCAATATCGTAATTCTTTGTATATATTGACTGACGTGAGATTTTGAACCTATTTTCAGATTTGTGAAGATATTTGATAGTTCAGTATATGTTAGGAACATGTATGATGTACTCATTAACTAATTAATTGACATTTAACATAGCCGTTTGTTGTCAACAGAAAGATCAGAGATTTCGACTTAAAAAAATACGTGCCATGTAAAATTATTGTATGTATAGTTTTCATTTTATATTGTGATTATTTTTGTGTACATGAAATGTTTTCTTTGTGTGTTTGTTAATTGTAAATTAGTATATTCAATTGTTATGAACAATGGATAATGTAACATCATTATTGTCGATGTTATATATTGGCCTCACCGCCTTGCGTGGGTGGTGGGAGTTCTGGCTTTCGCAAAGTGCTTTGGAATCTAAATCAGTCTGTGTTGTTGTTGTTGTTGTACGAAAGTTTGAATTTGTAATGTTTTGCTGGAGAAGTAGTTTGATTTCAAATTAAAGATGAAGTGAAAAATTGTACATATCGAGTATTTATTTCTGCCACGACGCCCCAGGAGAATAATGTTGCAGCGAGCAAAACCCCCATACATCGTAATGTTGAAAAGCTGAGTATCGGTAGAATAAACTGTAATTACTTAAAATCTATTAAAACATTTTAAGTGGTATCTGTTCTAGAAGAACTGGCGGAATGTTCGTTAGAAAGTGTGCGCACTAATTTACATTAGTACGCCTGCGATGAAAAAAGGTCCTACAGATTGATTTCCTGTAATACCGCACCATACGGTTCGCTGCGAAGCTGTTGATGTTGCGCTTGACGAAGCGAGTGTAGATTATCGGCTGCCCATTAGTGCCTGTTATGCAAATAATTTACGTTAGCGTGGTTAGTAGACGGTGCTTAAAGAGCACACGTTGCAAACACAAAGCTTCGTCTTTCACCTGCAGAAGGGTAGACCATGAACATTCTACACGACGTGGAAAATCACGGTCGTTCAGTGCCTGATGTAGTGACAGATGTTATAGGTGGAATTTCCGTCGGGGTAAGATGCGAATGGCACTCGTTTGGCTGATTCAGCGTTCCTTGGCAATATGCATCGTACCTCTCTGCAGATTCACTAACGTCATAGCCAGATCACCTTCTTCGTGTTCTGTGTCAGTTGCCGTCTTTTTATTGTCCTGTGTAAATAATTCGTGCAGCTGCCTAGCGCGTTGGACATTGGCGATCCGAATAATAGCCCTATACCGCTGTACTCTTTTGGCAACACTTCTTTTACAATCACCGTATAAACGTGGCATATCCCTCTTGTTTTACAAGGAGACCACGTGGATATCGGAATTTAGAATTTCTATAAATTTATGGTTCGTGAAGTTCAGAACTTATATAACAACTAGCTGAAAACCCGGCGTTGCCCGGGTATTTATTTATTCCTGCCATTTTTCAGATATATATTCATTTGTATAAGGGATGTTTGTCTGTAAAATCTCTTGTGAATACAATTAATAGTAAAGCAGTAATAGATTAAAACTTGGTGCGTAATGGGGCGGTTTTCCATGAACGTTACAGTTTATGTGCTCATATCACATGAACTACGTGTCGCATTGTGATACAATTTAGAAAGTACATTCAACTATATGTGTGTATACTGTCTGTAAAATTTCCTGTGGTTATAATTTGTAGTGTACAAATTATAAATTGTAACGTCATACCGAGAGCCGTAGTTTTACTCCATAAACAGCGGAAAAGTAGTAAGCGAGAAACTTTTTTACATTATGCATTTTACTATGGTTGCCAGCGAGAAAAATTTTAATAAAGCTTCGAAATTATGTTTAAAGTTTGTTGCAAGTCGCTAAGTACTCTCATTCTCATACAGTGTATTTCGAAAGTCTCGCCGCATTCTATGGCATTTTTTTGCGATTTCTATTGGTTATGACGTAATATCTTTTGTACCATGTGCCGTATGTGATTCTTAACCACGCAGAAATGGTTACCTCACGGTAAGGAATGTGTGTACCAAATTTGGTTGTAATCGGTCCAATGGTTTAGGAGAAAATGAGCAGCATTGTCGCAAAATGCAGCAGTTTTTCGCGCATCTCATTGTTTATGACGTCATATCTCGTGAACTATATATCGTACGTGATTCTTACACTCACGGCGACCGTCCTCATGGATTGAAGTTTTGCAAATACCCACACGTACGAACCAATAATTAAAAGATTTGCAGCGTTTGTGGGTGTAGCTCAGGTGGTAGCGTTGTGGCATCACTGCCGTAAAGCTGGTTGGTCGAATCCCGCTATGACAAATATTTTTCTCGTAGTTTTCAAATTCAGTTATATAAAACATTTCTGGATCTCTAATTCCACGTGTTGTGTCAGTTTTTGTTTATTTGTATATAGACGAGCTGAACACCTTGTCCTCACCTGAAAACGATGGTTTGAGTAGGTTAGCTGCTTGGAAAGCCATTTGTAGCTATGGAGATGACTTTCCGAAAACAGCGTCGTAGCACTTCACAAACTGAACAACCAAATACTGCCGCCGTCAACTAATATTGAAGCCAATACTGTAAAAAATGTAACTTATGTTTTTTGATTGAAACCATCGTTATTAACAACGCTTTATAAAATACAGAAAATTACGAATAAGCAAAAATACGCGCATTTTTCGTAAAAAATATCATTAGATATTAAAATTGGGTAGGTATTAAACACAAGGAGAGAAAAAAATCTGTTATTGCAGGATTCGAACCACCGCCCCTTAGGTTGTAAGTCTAAACCGCTACCACCTGGGCGGCACCAACAGATGCTGCAATTATTTTAATTATTTGTAGTTACGTATACTAGCAAAACTTCAAAGTTGATTTTCTCGAGAATGGATTTGGCTGATTCTTATTTGTGTTCTGAACTTCACGTCCCATAAGTATAAAAAAATTCTAAAATCCTATATCCATGTGGTCTCCTCGTTACATGTGCTGTACATGTCTGCATGAATCGAATATTGGAGCAGACAAGTAAACAGTCAGACTTGTTGACATTCCGAGACAGCGCATCACGAGAACTGTACTTGGCGGTGTTCAGAATTCAAAATGTTCAAATGTTTGTAATCCTATGGGACCAAACTACGTTGGTCATAAGTCCCTAGTCTTACAAACTACTTAAAATAAGTTAAACTAACCTAAGGACAACACACACATCCATGCCCGAGAGATGATTCGAACTACGAACCTCCGACGCGGGAGACCGCGCGATCCCTAACGTGGCGCTCCAGACCGCTCGGCTACTCCCGCGCGGCGCTTTGCCGTGTCGCACGCTAATGCCGATTCCGACCACCGTAGCCTCGAATTGCAGAACATTTCTAGACTTTTTATGATAAATTTAAAATTCAACATTAACAAACACTATATCAATATAACTGTCTTACCAAGAGTTATTGGCTGTAGTTATAAGAAGCACAAGGTTTCATTAAAAATACATACTTGCTTCAATGTTTCATTTCATATCAGACTTAAAAACATGAAAGAAATATAAAAGAACGGGTTCCACGAAGCTCTAATATTTGTCGAAACTGCGTTTCGATATGTATAACCATTTACGAAATAAATAGGTGTTTACGTCTCACTCGATGTATATAAAACAACGACGTATAAATTAGACAAGAAAGCTTACGGGAGTTTGCGATCGTATTTAATAACTTTTTGATATATATGGTACGTGAAGTTCAGGACTCAAATAACAATCAGGCGAAGCCATTCGACGCAACTCTAAAAATTCTCGAGATAATCGATTTTCAAGTTTTGCAACTACACATAAGTACCAATAATTAAAACAAATGCAGCATTTATCGGTGTAGCTCAGGTGGTGATGTCCTGGCCTCACTACTTTTTTTTAACTTATTTTTTTTCTGTAAGGCCTCCAACCTTCCATCTCAGCCCCTTGTTTCACTCTCCATAGGCGCCTTCTTCGGTGACTTATTTATTTATTTACTTTTTAAAAAATATTTTTTTAACTTTTCTTTCGCCTTTCCCGTTTCTAAGTTTGTCTTTTCGAATACATTGCCTCGCAGGCTGTTGCCACCAAAAGAATTCCTTGCCTCGTTATGTAGTAAGTTCGCACGTCTTCTCATAACTTTGAAACGGTAATTGCCGTTTTAATTTTTTTAAATTGTAATTTAGATCATTTGAACATTTTGCAATAAATCATTCGTAATGATAAAAAACATAGAGTAGTGCCTCCACTACCCTTCTGCACTCGTTGTTAATGTGGAAAACGCTCATTAGCAGTCGTTCAATGCCGCGTGTAAAAAAATAAAAAATAAATAAATAAATAAAAAATAAAATAAAATAAATACGTTTTCGATTCCTAAGACTCTAGTGATGAGTGCACGCTTATCAGCAGATAGGGCGCACGTCCGTTGTTGATAGCAGCAGCGAACGGTGAGACATTTAGCAGGAGATGCGCTGGAGTAGGAAAGAAGAGTAAGGACATGGTATTTCTCCTTGTCCATCTTAGATATCCAACGGGGCATATAGTTTGGGAGAACGCTCTATGTAGCGTTGCAGTATGAGAATAATAAGGATAAATAAACAATGTAGCGCGACAAAAAAAGGGTGATGAAGGACTCGGAGCGAAATTCTTAGAGGAGGAGTGCTGTCCGCTAAAAATAAGGAAAATAAAGAAGCTCTTCTTTGTATGGTTGCTGTTTCCTTTGAGACCAGCACATTGAGATCAAAAATGTCGACTCTAGAACTGATCATGGCGGTTATAGGACAATATTTAAAATAATACCGTATAGTTGTGAGTGCGTCCTACTGTGTTTAATTTTAAAGTGTTCACATTCAATATATGCGAAATATTCGGTAAAGCTAGTTTTATGGTGTTGAATGACGTAAGTAACCGTGTCGCCAACAAACCAAATCGCCGCATTATTTTTCGGCCTGGGGTATCTGAGCTTGTAAGGCCACAGCAGCTGCGACTTATCTATGCACCTTTCAGTAATTCGATCGAGGATGGCAAGTTTCTTGCAAAAGAAATCGGTGATTGTCCTAGCTGGGCCGCAGGTCAGTCCGTGTTGCATCGAGTCCACAAATCCACACAAGTGGCATCCGGGGGTGTCGCTTAGATTCATTTTATACAGCTTCTCGTTTGTTGGAATCTTATCATTGGCCATCATGTAGCACACTGATTGGACATGTAATGGTAAGATGTCGTTGAAGATATTTCGCCATATGATGTTCCACTTGTGGTGGGGATACTTCAATTCAATGGGGTTCCGCCTGGTAGTAGTGGTTAAATGGCCGTACATCGTCTTGTTATTCAAGACCGCTGCTCTCGCTCCAGAGTTGACATCCTTGAATATGTAACTAAACTCCAGGGCGTATAGCTGCACGTGCAGAAATGACCGGGGTACGGTTGTAATATTGACCGGAGGTTCCATGTCATGTGGACCCCATTGACGGAACAGGATTTGAGCGACATTGAGAAAAGGATTGTCTATCATTCTCTGGAAACGATTTAGGAGAAGTGCCTCACTTCGTGCTTTGATGTCTATTAGGTTGAGGCCACGTCTCGTATTTGGTAGCAACAGAGCATCTGCATCTCATTATAAACTAGCAACAGGCCCTCTGGATGCTCGCTGCAATGGGCGGTGAGCCCGGAAGAATTTCTACAAGTTAGCTGAATTTACTGGCAACAGTTAGCCTCACCGTCTGTACCTTTAGGGCAATATTGAGATGTCTATCACCGAACGAGCACAACCGTAGAGTCGGAGGTTCGAAACCCCCACCTACTAAAGAGAAGGCCGCGTTGCTCTCGTGTGAAGTCCGGCAGACTAGGTTGCGCGCGCATAGCTGACTGTCTCGCTGCTTCGGCACAGTGGGCCGTGACCCAGCGGCTACCCAGTCAGCTATGCGCGCGCAACCTACTCTACCTGTTCAAATGTTCAAATGTTTGTACAACTTATGGGACTTAACTACGGGGTCATCAGTCCCTAAGCTTACAAACTACTTATGAACTAGCTAAGACTACAGACGGCACAAATATCCATGCCCGAGGGGGGATTCGAACCCCCGACCGTAGTGACCGTGCTGACCGTGACTGAAGCGCCTCAGTCTCCTCGGCCACCGCGGCCGGCTACTCTACCTGACGTCACACGAGAGCGCCGCGGTCTTCTCTCTTAGGTGGTGTTGTACGAATCTCGCTCTGACAAGATTTTTTTTTTCCTTTTCAAAATCAGTGAGATAAAACAATTTAGAATATCTAATTCCAAGTGTCGTCTTAGTTTTCGTTTATGTGTATGTGGACGAACTGAACACCTTGTCGCCTAAAACGATGCTTGAGTAGATTAGCTGTTTGGAAAGCTACTAATAGCTGTGGAGGCGACTTTACAAAAACAGCGTCGTAGCTCTTCACAAATTGAACAAAGACTACCGTCGTCAACTAATAGTGAAGCAAATACTGTAAAAAATGTAACATCTGTTTTTTATTGAAACCTTCATGATTCACGACCTTTAATAAAATATAGAAAATTACAAATTAACAAAAAGCGCATTTTTGGTAACAATTAAAATTGTGCAAGTATTCGAACACAACGAGGAAAAAAACGAGTCACGAGTGACGGCATGATTCGTACCACTAACTTTACGGTTGCAAGGATAAAACCCTACCACCTGAGCTACACCTACAGATATAATTACTGATACTTACATGTACTTGCAAAATTTCAAAGTCGACTTTCTCGAGAAATTTTTAGAGTTGCGTCGAATGGCTTTGGCCGATTGTTATTTAAGTTCTGAACTTCACGTACCATAAACATAAAGAGATTCTAAAATCCGACACCCACGTGGTCTCTTTGTAAGATGTTTGCTGAGCTGAAGTAAACAATATTTGATCAATCTATACCTACATGTGTGCGTGTGTGTGTGTCACAAAATTTATTCAAAATTCAATGTTCAAATGTTTTTATAGCTTATGGGACTTAACTACGGGCTCATCAAATCCTAAACTTACAAACTACTTATGAACTAGCTAACACTAAGGACGGTACAAATATCCATGCCCGAGGGGGGATTCGAACCCCCGACCTTAGTGGCCGTGCAGACCGTGACTGACGCGCCGCAGTCCCCTCCGCCATCGAGGCCGGCACAAAGTTTATTATAATATCATCTAAGGATTTGAAGTAAATCAGTCAAGAACGTATGCGATTTCTAATAACAAAATTTTTCATGTAGTAATCTCTGTATGGATTATTAAAATTTCCTTGCATACTGTCGTTTTTATTTGGGTCCACCTTATAGTTAAAACAGTACGAAATTTTTGAAAAAATACTGTGTGATAGAACCTTTCTCGTGGTGAGTTTACTTTCGTAGGTAGTCCATCTTTTCAGGAGCGATACTTCTTAAACATCTGCAACTTATTGATGAAGGAGACGAAGGAAGAAGGATTTGGAATAAAAGGATTGAAAGCGGCTGCATTAGGGCACTAAAATTAAACAATGGTGATGAGCAAAAATGGGGGTTCGAATCCCCCCTCGGGCATGGATATTTGTGCCGTCCTTAGTGTTAGCTAGTTCATAAGTAGTTTGTAAGTTTAGGGACTGACGACCCTGTAGTTGAGTCCAATAAGCTATACAAACATTTAAACATTTTGGAAATGGGGTCGGGAACTGAACCCGGGTTTCCCGCTTCGGGCCAGAGGTCGCCTTAACCACTATGCTACCCATGCTCGCCTCCTGTCGGTCTCACTTCCACAAGTCGCACGCTATGCGTGTAGCACCCCTATCGTACATACCCACTTACACTCGCCATTACAGATTCCCGTGTGAGGTCGAACGTATTATCGCATATGCTGTGAAGTATGTAAAGCTAATGTGGTCTTCGCATGTTAATACTTATCATAGGCGAGTGATGTCTTTTCTTTCGGTCATATCAACACCAATGTAATAAAAAACGTCTTAAGTAGTTAACCCTGCACACTGAGATCAGAAGGTAGTACCCTCCCCCCCCGCCCTTAACTGCGACCAACGCCATCCCCCACACCCAAGATGTTATGTCCTGTTTTTCCATTCAATATTGAAATTAAAGATCTTTTATTTCACGTTTTGTAAATTGTTTTATAAAGCCTCCCCCCAGGGCTGGCCAAAAGTACTAATTTTTCACTCCCCAGAAATTTCAATGACGGAGTTTGCATTGCGTCATGACGCCCCTCCCCCCTCCTGTTGGCACCTGTGCTGGAGGTAAAATGCAACCTTTTTGCATGGAAATGACTTTCACGAATGTCCTGTTTATGAGTACTTTTTATTGCATGCATGGTTTCCTCCGGTTCCGAGCTATTCGAGGTCACATGTGTCCCGTGTAAGGGACATGTAGGAAGGCGCTTCTGTGCATAGAGGCAGAGTGGTAGATGAAGTGTGGAGGGGAGGAGCTACAGCCGAGCGCCAACAACCTGCGGGAGAAACAGTGTGTAACTTCCGGCCAGTCACGCGCCTAGAGAATGAATATTACTGACTGCCAGTGCGGTAATGGAGGGGGATCGCAGAACGGCTGAAAACTAGGCTGCCTTCCTACGTGACGTGGACTATAGTTGCCGCCTTCGCCATCGGCGGCGCTGCTCTGTATCGATAAGCAGCGGGGCGATTCTTTGATGGATCGGGGAGCGCAGGCAAGTATGGGCTGTGCCGCCTTGAAGCCCGGAAGGTGCTATGGAGTGGAACCTGTAGCTATTCGCGGATGTGATACAAGAAGGCGGTTTTGTGCTGGCTTTTGAACTTCTGGTGGAGGCTTACATGAGTTGCGACCTGTGGAAGTGCTAAAAGAGCAACACGGTGTTAACTGCTATCTTGCTTTGGATCTGGACCGCCGAAGTGACGGTCGCAGCATGTTCTGATTTAATGCCTGTTAGCAGTGAGAGCGTGTCGTTGCCTTGGACTGGAAGTACTTGCTCGGGGTGCTGTCTGGATCGACACATATACTGGAGTTAACTATTACACCTTGTGTGGTCTGGTAAGAGATGCGGAGTTTTCAGGCGGCGGTGCTTTCCTTCTGGCGTCATAATCCTCTGGATTTGCAAGTGCTTCTCTTAGTGGGGTAGACAGTGATTTAAGTTCACGTATTTGGCACCTAAATGTGTCGTTTTGGTACTTGGAAGGTTATTGCAGTGTTTATGTGCTTATTGTTGTTTGGCCCTTTTGGCATCTGAATAATGCAGTGGTTTCTTCTGCCTTGTGGCAGAACGGCTTTTAATCAAATTGCGTGGTTATGGTATATTGACCCAAATTTGCGACTGGATAAGGCATTCCTTGTCAGATAGGACACAGTTTGTAGTAATCGATGATAAAGCATCGACTAACACAGAGGTGATATCGGGTGTTTCGCAGGGTAGTGTTATTGGTCCTCTGCTGTTCCTTATTTACATAAATGATTTCGGAGAAAATCTAAGTAGCTCTCTTAGGTTGTTTGCAGATGACGCCGACATTTACCGTCAAGTAAAATCATCTGAAGATCAAAACCAACCGCAGAACGATCTGAATAAGATACCACTGTGGTGTAAAAATTGGCAATTGACTCTAAATAATGAGAAGTGTGAAGTCGTCGACATGAGTACGAAAAGAAATCCGTTAATCTTTGTTTACAAGATAAATCAATCAAAAGTGAAGGCCGTAAACTTCACAAAATATCTAGGAATTACTATTACTTCAGACTTAAACTGGAAACAACATGTAGATAATATCGTGGGAAAGGCGAACCAGAGACTGCGTTTCATTGGTATAACCCTTAAAAGACGCAACAGAACTACACTACGCTTGTTCGTCCTTTTTTGGAGTATTGCTGCCCAGTGTGGGATCCTTATCAGGTGCGTTAGATGGAGGACATCGAAAGAGTACGAAACTCCAATCGCCAACATTCTCCTCCGAATGCGAAAATATATTGTTGACTCCACTAACATAGGTAGAAATGATCATCAGAATAAAATACGAGAAATCAGAGCTAAGTGTTCTTTCTTCCCACGTGCTATTCGAGAATGGAATGGGAGATAAATAGTATAAAGATGGTTCGATGAATCCTCTGGCAGACACGTAAATGTGATTTGCAGAGTATCCTATGTAGATATGGCCGTCCACGCTGCCGTAGCTACCCTGGTTCGTGGGCGTATTCAAATGGAAGCATGTTTTTCTGTCTCCTTTTTTTAAAAATTTATTTTCTCTCTCGCGTACGGTTTGCGTTGTGAGACCTGGGAGGGACAGCTTTAACTTCCGTGTTCTCCCATTGCTTGCTTGTTGTTCTCAGCGGCGTTGCTTGATGACGTCACGGCTTCTGGGGCTGTACGTACACTAGCTACATAAAGGTACGTTTAGATGGGCAACATTTTACCAAAATATTTGGAGGAAACTGCTTTGTTACGAACATTTTTGCAATACGACTGCAATACATGGCAATATTTCGATATGGATGGCTAATATTGCTGATGTTCCAGGTAAACTGCCGAGGTATTGTCTGGGGATTGCCGTGTTGTCCATGAGGGTGGAAAACATTTCGTATTAAAAAAAAGTGTTCATATGTTTGTAATCCTATGGGACCAAACTACGTTGGTCATCAATCTCTAGTCTTACAAACTACTTAAACTAAGTTAAACTAACCTAAGGACAACACACAGGTCCATGCCCGAGGGGGGATTCAAACCTCCGACGCGGGAGGCCTCGCGATCTGTAACGTGGCGCTCCAGACCGCTCGGCTACTCCCGCGCGGCTTTCGTATTGCAGGGCAATATCTACTTCTCCTTGTCTACAAATGCTTCCCTCTCGCTCTCACCTCTGTTTCGTGTTTCTCTCGCCGACAGCGCTGCAATCACTTGTCTAAGCGAAAACAGCATTGTTTCGCTTTCGTTCGTAAGAAAGTTTGCGCACTTACAGTCTTTGTTTTGGAGGTAGATTTGTTTACAGTTTTTGTCATCCAAAGTAATTTTGTTTAGTCAGGAATGGAAAAGTGGTATAGTGACAAAACCATTTCATTTATTAATACAATACATCTACGTCCTGAGTCGTAGGATGTAGAAAGCAGTATGTATAAAGACAGAAACGCTAAGAAATATAGTTTCTCTCGGTTTTGTTTCGAATGACTTTATTACTTGTCTCATGTAAAAGTAGGAGAGCCGCACTATCTTCTATAACATCACACTCATCAATTTTATGTGAAATAGTGTAGCCCTGTCCAAACACTTCTGTCCCGGAAATGTGTTGCCGGAAACATTGCCGGGCAATAGATGCCGGTATGTTGTCGTTGGTGTGATTGCAATAGATGTGGTTGCAGTGTTTCCCGATAATATATTCCCGATATATTGTCGAGAATATGCAATTTTTATAGTTCAAGTAGACGCATCTTAAGGAGTAGCAAGCTTACAACCGAGACACCCTTCTCAATTCCTAAATCACCTTTGCTTCTGTGCAACAGATTTTTTTCTATTTTATTGTTATTAATTATTTTAAGTCTCCGGTTTCGTTTGAAGACGGCTCGTTTTCTTGGTATGTTGTTAAAGACGTTGAGTTCCTCAGCTCTGGGATTCTAGGATTCTGAGTGACTGTTCTCCTTGTTTACTTCCAGGCTATGCTCAATGCCCTTGAGCGGTACGGTGTGATTTTTGAAGTGTTGCAACTGACAAAAAATTTTTAAAACATGTCATTCTGTGATACCACTCGAATATTATAATTATTAACATGCGAAGACCACGTTAGCTTTCACAGCAGATGAGGTCATACGTTCGACCTCACACGGAAATCTGTAATGGCGAGTGTAATAGGTATGTACGAGACGGGTGCTACACGCATAGCGTGCGACTTGTGGAAGTTTGAGACGGAAAGGAAGCGAGCATAGGTAGCGAAGTGGTTAAAGCGAACCCTGGTCCGCAGCGCTAAACCCGGGTTCAGTTCCCTACCCCTATTTTCGCTCGTCACCATTGTTTAATTACAGTGCCCTAATGCAGTCACTGTCAATCCTGTCAATCTGATTTCCCCTGTCAATTTTAACCATGTGGATTTGATTGGGGCTGTTTTGGTGTATTGGTATACTCTGTTGTGTTCGCTCTGGGGTTCATCCTGGTAGGATGACATGATATTCGTCATTCTGTGGCCATGATCTTGGAGGCGTTGTTCTTTCCTGCCAACCAGACAGGCGAGGAATATTCTAGTAGTGGTCTGATGAATGACATGTGTAGACTACTGTTTCTTTGTTCGCACTGTTCGTCCTGTTTCTGAGTAGTCTGATGAGGTTCTGGCGCGTTTAGGGTCTTTTGACTATGCTATTGTTAAACCTTGCTATGTCAACAACTACCGCCCCATCTCACTTCTGACAGCTTTATCCAAATTTTTTGAAAAAGTTATGTATTCTCGAGTAGATTCACATATTAGTAAAAATGAAGTTCTAACAAAATATCAGTTTGGTTTTCAGAAAAGCTTTTCAACAGAAAATGATATATATTCCTTCACTGATCAAATATTAAATGCTTTGAATAACTGGACATCACCAGTTGAGATTTTTTGTGATCTCTCAAAGCTTTTGATTGTGTAAATCATGGGATTCTTCTAGATAAGCTTAAGTATTTCATACTTCACTGGAAGAGTGCCGAAAGTTGAAATAAGCATATCACATGATACACAAGAAATAATTAATTCCTCTAACTGGGGAGTTATCAAAACTGGGGTCCCACAAGGTTCGGTCTTGGGTCCTTTGGTGTTCTTAATATATATTAATGACTTGCCATTCTGTATTCACGAAGATGCTAAGCTAGTTCTTTTTGCTGACGATACAAGCTTAGCTATCAAGCCTGACAAACAGGAATTAACTGATGAAATTGTAAACGATGTCTTTCAGAAAATTATTAAGTGGTTCTCAACAAATGGACTGTCATTAAACTTTGATAAAACCCAGTATATACAGTTTTATACAATAAATGGCATGACACCATTAATAAATTTAAACATTAATCTGTACCTAAGGTAGAGTACTCAAAATTTTTAGGTGTTTGCATTGACGAGGGGTTGAATTGCAAGAAATACACCGAAGATTTACTGAAATATTTGAGCTCAGCTACTATGCTATCAGGGTCATTACAAAATTTGGTGATATACGTCTCAGTAAATTAGCTTACTATGCCTATTTTCATTCACTGCTTTCATATGGAATCATATTCTGCGGCAATTCAACATTGAGTAAAGAAGTATTCATGGCACAAAAGTGTGTAATCAGATTAATCGCTGGAGCCCACCCCAGATCATCCTGCAGACATTTATTTAAGGATCTAGGGATCTTTATTGTAGCTTAAATATATATATTTACTCATGAAATTTGTTATTAACAAGTTCGATCCAATTCAAAAGTAATAGTGTGCATAGCTACAACACCAGGAGAAAGGGCGATATTCACTATTAAAGATTAAATTAAACTTTGGCACAGAAAGGGATCAATTATGCCACAAAAGTCTTCAGTCACTTAGCAAGTACCATCAAAAACCTGACAACTGGTAGTTAAAAAGAAATTAAAGGAATTTCTGAATGGCAACTCCTTCTTCAATTTAGATGAATTTTTAGATAAAACTTTAAAAATTGTTTTAAAAAACTTAAAAAAATGAAAATTGAAGAAACGTTAAAATATTGTCATATATAGACACCATTTACTAAACTGACAAGTTCCAAATCATTACGAAATGTCATATATATGATTCATGGAACAAGTATTAATCTAATCCGTAGTGTGTGGGATCCAGGAGAAGTGTTTATCTACCGTTATGCCTAGGTACGTGCCTGAATCTTTGGCCTATATTGTTTGACCCCAGAGTTTGGTATCTTCAGGTTTTGATTTCGAGTCCTTGTGTTGCTATGTTTAACGTACGCAAGCTGGTTTTGTTGGCGTTCGGTTTCATTCCCCAGTTTTGGAGCCATTTCTCTAGCTTATTGATGTAGGTCTACACTCATTGGTTAGCTTCTGTCGTGGTGCGGTTGAGGCACCAGTAGGCCGTCTCATCGGCGTAAGACGTGAGGCCTTTGTTCTATTTCAGTGGGAGAGGGATGTCTGATGTATATAAACTTTTCAGAATGAAACTTTCACTCTGCAGCGGAGTGTGCGCTGATATGAAACTTCCTGGCAAATTAAAATTGTAGGCCGGAACCGGGACTCGAACCTGGGACCTTTGCCTTTCGCGGGCAAGCGCGCTACCGACTGTGCTATCCCGACACGACTCAGGATGCCGCCTCACAACTTTACTTCCGCCAGTACCTCGCCTCCTACGTTCCAAACTTAACAGAAGCTCTCCTGCGACCATGCAGGACTAGCACTCCTGGAAGAAGGTATATGGTGGAGACATGGCTTAGCCACAGCCTAAGGGATGTTTCCAGAATGAAACTTTCATCTGCAGCGGAGTGTGCGCTGATATGAAACTTCCTGACAGATTAAAATTGTGTGCCGGAACCGGGACTCGAACCTGGGACTTTTGCGTTCCGCGGGCAAGCGCACTACCGACTGTGCTATCCCAATACGACTCACGATGCCTCCTCACAACTTTACTTCCGCCAGTACCTCACCTCCTACTTTCCAAACTTTACAGAATCTCTCCTGCGAACCATGCAGGACTATCACTCCTGGAAGAAAGGATATGGTGGAGACATGGCTTAGCCACAGCCTAAGGGATGTTTCCAGAATGAAACTTTCATCTGCAGTGGAGTGTGCGCTGATATGAAACTTCCTGACAGATTAAAATTGTGTGCCGGAACCGGGACTCGAAACTGGGACCTTTGCGTTCCGCGGGCAAGCGCACTACCGACTGTGCTATCCCGATACGACTCACGATGCCTCCTCACAACTTTACTTCCGCCAGTACCTCGCCTCCTACTTTCCAAACTTCAGAGAAGCTCTCCTGCGAACCATGCAGGCCTAGCACTCCTGGAAGAAAGGATATGGTGGAGACATGGCTTAGCCACAGCCTAAGGGATGTTTCCAGAATGAAACTTTCACTCTGCAGCGGAGTGTGCGCTGATATGAAACTTCCTGGCAGATTAAAATTGTGTGCCGGAACCGGGACTCGAACCTGGGACCTTTGTTTTTCGTGGACAAGCGCACTACCGACTGTTCTATCTCGACACGACCCACGATGCTGCCTCACAAGTTTAATTCCGCCAGTACCTCGCCTCCTACTTTCCAAACTTCACAGAAGCTCTCCTGCGAACCATGCAGGACTAGCACTCCTGGAAGAAATGATATGGTGGAGACATGGCTTAGCCACAGCCTAAGGGTTGTTTCCAGATTGAAACTTTCACTCTGCAGCGGAGTGTGCGCTGATATGAAACTTCCAGGCAGATTAAAATTGTGTGGCGGAACCGGGACTCGAACCTGGGACCTTTGCCTTTCGATGGCAAGCGCACTACCGACTGTCCTATCCCGACACGACTCACGATGCCGCCTCACAATGAAAGTTTCATTCTGGAAAAATCCCTTAGGCTGTGGCTAAGCCATGTCTCCACCATATCCTTTCTTCCAGGATTGCTAGTCCTGCATGGTGCACAGGAGAGCTTCTGTGAAGTTTGGACAGTAGGAGGCGAGGTACTGGCGGAAGTAAAGTTGTGAGGCGGCATCGTAAGTCTTGTCGTGATAGCACAGTCGTTAGTGCCCTTGCCCGCGAAAGGCAAAGGTCCCAGTTTCGAGTCCCGGTTCGGGCACACCATTTTAATCTGCCAGGAAGTTTCAAACTGTATAGAAGTGGAGAGATGATGGTACCTTGTGGGATTCCTGCCTCTGATGTGAATTCGTCCTAAATGCCTTCATTTACGTAGACTCTCGATGGTCGGTTGCCTAGAATGTTCGACAGAAGTGTGGTGAACTGCGGGTTACCACTGCGCCACCTCGCTCGGCCGAGCGCTGTGAAACGCTTAATGGCTGAGAATAACTTGCCAGCACGTGCAGAGGACAGTTAACGGGCTGGTAATATAGCAGAATTATCAGCGGGAGCACTGTCAAAGCGGTAAGAATTGGGTCGCAGGAAGCACGTGTCAGCAAAAACAGGAAGCGGCGTGGGTCGCGTGTGGCCATCAGATAGTGGCCCGTATGAAATCCGCGTGCAGGGATGGCGGCAGCTCACCTTGTTTCCACGATGCTGCGGCTGCTGGTGGTGATTTCCTGGGCGCTGTTCGCCGGCGTCCCTACCCTCGCAAACATTGCCCTCACGGTGAGTGCTCGACCACAGTCTGACTGACATACATGGTGTGTTTGCCTCTGTAACTTATAAAATAATAGGTGACGGGAAATTTTAATGCGGTAGGTCAACACAAGAAATGTTACACTTTGTCGTGTCCTACATAGGAAAGAGGGAAGAGGTAGCAAGGTCAGTCTGCATATCCCGAGCGGAAAGGAGTGATTGCAGAGAGACACTACAGGCATCTACTAGAGATGCGGATTTCGGGACTCGAGAGGATACTTGTTTAGGAAACTTATGGAACTCCTAGGTACCTTGCATTGTATTGCATCCCATACTAAGTCTACTACACTGGGGTTAGTTATTTTAAAAAAACAATAAGTAGAAATCGTTTGCCACCACAGAAGCCAGTAATTGCGTTCTCTAGCAGCATCCCCTAGACAGACGCACTCCCCGCGAGAAACAGACTGTCATGGAGCACCCCGAGGCCGACGGCGATAGTCACGGGCTGGCGCCCGACTCGTCTGACTGAGAACTCCCCTCTTGATCCAAAAACCGGGGGTTTTAACGGCCGGTGTGGGCGCACCTCTTTTCCCCACTTTCCGACAGTTAACAATTTCCTATTGGCCGCCGCTTGGTTCAACCAATCTAAATTGTGGCTTGCCCTCTCTCTGAGTCCTCTAGCGAACCACGTTTCAGCCCTGCCCTTTTTGCCATTCCCCGGATGGGGAGGTGGCTTGTTTGTGCACTAACAAAATCCATACTTGGTAGCAAGATTCTTCAGCTGAAAGTAAAACGTCACGACGCTATCCAATATGGGCACCAACAACAATGTCTTACGTCAGTTGGCCACGCCTCAGGCTCCGCCTTAGGCCACGTCTCAGGGGAGCTGCTAACTTGCAGTTTTTCTTCTTTACCCTCTCACTCTAGCCTCGTGGAACCACTGACGTTGCTGTTCCCAAGTGACTGGTATCAACTTTGCTACGTACATTAAAACGTGCCTCTTGGCCACCAAGTACTAATGTAACGTCTTACAACAGCATCTAGACGCTATATGAAGTTACGCCCATCTTCTCCGAAAGGTAACCTCCACCCTGGGACGGTGGCTGAGGGCATCAGCAGTTCGCTAGGAGATTTCTTTAGTGCCTACATGCCGTAAGATACACGTGTCTGTTTTAGCCTTTTATCTGCAATGGTCTCTATTTCTCAGCCTGGAGTGCGTCTCTGTGGCTCACACAGCCTCTCAACAATTCCAACAGTAAAATCAATATATGACAACTTTCTGCGTAGCTATCAACATAGTTTATTGTATCATTTTCCAAAGAGTTACAGCACAAAGATATATTTTTTAAATGGAACAATAGTTTTTTCTATCGTGCATTGGAATCGTTGTAACCAGCTGCGTCCAAATCAATTTAAACTACATTCCCATCACTGTTAGTTTGGGAGCTACAATCCTTCAAAGTTTCATGGGCAGATACCACACGATGTACATAATACATGGCTGTGTGGTGGGTGATGGTTGTTATGGCGGTGGGAAGTTGATTTACATGAGATGTTCAAATGTGTGTCCATGTTCCTCAATGCATAATGCAATGCGCCGTCAAAAGGATCTGCGGACGAGATGTAACATCACTGGTGTGACGGAGCGACATGCGTCCTCGATGCGCCGTTTTAGATCATCTGGGGATGTGGGCTCAGTCACATAAACACGACCCGCAAGGTCGCCCGATTTAACACCAGTAGATTTCTTTTTGTGGGGATATCTAAAGGATCGTGTTTATGTCACTGAGCCCACCTTCCCAGATGATCTAAAACGGTGCATCGAGGACGCATGTCGCTCCGTCACACCGGCGATGTTACATCTCATTCGCAGATCCTTTCTACATCTACATCTACATAGATACTCTGCGAATCACATTCAACTGCCTGGCAGAGGTTCATTAACCACTTTCATAACTTTTCTCTACCGTTCCATTCTCTAATAGCGCGCGGGAAGAAAGAACACCTAAATCGTTCCGTTTTCGATCTGATTTCTCTTATTTTATTGGGATGGTCATGTCTCCCTAAGTAGGTGGGTGCTAGCAAAATATTTTCACATTCAGAAGTAAAAGTCGGTGATTGAAACTTCGCAAACAGATCACGCCGCAATGAATAACTTCTTTCTTTTAATGATTTCCACCCCAATTCGTGCAACATTTCCGTGACGCTTCCCCCACCCCCCCACCCCGTAACGTGATAAAACAATACGAGCTGCCCTTCTCTGAACCTTCTCAATGTCTTCCGTCAGTCCCACCTGGTGAGGGTCCCACAAGGGGCAACAGTACTCCAGGAGAGGACGCACAAGTGTGATGTAGGCAGTCTCTTTGGTGGAGGAGGTGCATCTTCGAAGCGTTCTACCAATGAAACGTAACCTTTGGTTCGCCTTCCCCATAATATTTTCTATGTGTTCTCTACAGTCAAAGTTGTTCGTAATTGTAACTCCTAGGTCTTTGGTAAAATCTACGACCTTAAGGTTTGACTGATTTATCGCGTAATTGAGCGATTTCTTTTAGTGGTCATGTGTATTACTTCACACTTTTCTTTATTTAGTGACAATTGCCAATTTTCGCACCATGCAGAAATTTTGTCTAAATCGGCGGCGCATTGCATTATGCATTGAGGAACATGGACACGCATTTGAACATCTCATGTAAATCAACTTCCCATCGCCATAACATCCATCACCCAACACACAACCATGTATTATGTACAGCGTGTGGTATCTGCCCCTGAAACTTTGAAGGGTTGTAGCTCCCAAACTGTGATAGGAATGTAGTTTAAACTGGTTTTGACGAAGTTGGTTTCAACGATTCCAATGCACGATAGAAAAAAACTATTGTTCGATTTAAAAATTATATCTTTGTGCTGTAACTCTGTGGAAAATGATACAATAAACTATGTTCATAGCTCCGCAGAAAGTGTAACATTTCTTGTTTTGACCTACCGCATTAAAGTTTCCCGTCACCTATTATTTTATAACTAACAGTGGCAAACACACTTAGTGAAACACCCTGTATACTGTTACGACACTCCCACTGGTTTTTGTTATACACAGCGACAGCAGCGCTCCAAGCGGCCGGCAGGCCACATTTCTGAATACGATATCCCTTTCAGACCCACGGTTGTAGGTGATGTGACATTAATATTCAGTACAAAAAATAAAATAAATTTATTTAAAAAAATTTCTGGAAATCTTGTACCCACACAATTGCGGGGTCTAGTGAGAGAGGGGAGCTATGTCACTTTGAGGAGAAATGGAGATAAATCGAGTTTTCTAAATCGTTGTGTTAAGGCATTATTTGTACAGTAAAGGGGTGAGTTTTTTCGTCTTGACGTATTATGTAAATTATACAACAGGAAAAAGTATTAATTTCAATGTGAATGTCAATGATCATGACCTTGTGGGCCTTATTTAATACGAGGCGTGTTTTTTTAAAGTAAGTACCGGTTTGCCACATCGCGGCCACAGCGCTGCGGTCGACATTTTGCACATGCGCACTGGGTACCTACAGCTGTTATCTACGCACTGACGCCATTACAGTCTGATACTTCCTTGTTTACGTTGTGTACTGAGTGTTTAAGTTGCCTCCGATAATCGTGAGCCCCGCCGACTGTGAAGTGAGGGCTGTTATAAGATTTCTTAGTGCTAAAGGCCTAAATGTCCAAATGTTTGTTAAGCTTATGGGACTTAACTATGGGGTCATCAGTCCCTAAACTTACAAACTACTTATGAACTACTTACGAACTAGGACGGCACAAATATCCATGCCCGAGGGGGGGATTCGAACCCCCGACCGTAGTGGCCGTGCACACCGTGACTGCTAAAGGCCTAAAAGCGATCGATATTCAGCGAGAGATGTGTGCATTTGGCAGAGAAAACATTATTAGTGATGGAATGGTAAGAAAGTGGGTGAGAGCATTTGAAGATGGCCGCACAAATGTGCATGATGAACAACGGAGTGGGTGTCCTTCAGTCGTTAATGTATGTTTGGTGTAGGAAGTGGACAATAAGGTGAGAGAGAACAGACAGCCCTGATCTGGCGCCCGATGACTACCATCTGTTCCTGCCCTTGAAGAAACACCTGGGCGGTCTGTATCTTCGAGACAATGACGAAGTTAAAACAGTTGTGATGCAGTGGTTAACAAGTCAGGCAGCAGACTTCTATAAGAAGGGTATTCAAAAACTGATACAACGTTATGATAAGTGCCTCAATATTGACGGAAAGTATGTGCTTACATAAAAAACACGCCTTGTACAACAATATTACAAAAACATAAATTTTATACTCATTTAAAGAAGTTTTATCCTGGTTGAAATACTGTTACCCAAGTGCACATCATTTTACCAGGCTAACATACCAACTACAAACAACCATAAACTACTTACTTCATATCTACCTGTACATAGAAACTCTGCAAATCAGATTTAAGTGCCTGGCAGAGGGTTATTAACCAGTTTCATAATCTTTCTTTACCGTTCCATTCTCTAGTAGCGTGCGGGAAGAAAACACCTAAATCGTTCCGTTTTCGATCTGATTTCTCTTATTTTATTGGGATGGTCATGTCTCCCTATGTAGGTGGATACTATCAAAATATTTTTACATTCAGAAGTAAAAGTCGGTGATTGAAATTTCGCAAATAGATCTCACCGCAACGAATAACTTAGTTCTTTTAATGATTTCTACCTCAAATCGTGCAACATTTTTGTGACGCTTTCCCCCCTGTAAAGTGATAAAACAAGACAAGCTGCCCTTCTCTAAACTTTCTCTCTGTCTTCTGTTAGTCCCACCTGATGAGGGCCGAATATCCTCACTGTCCACTGTTTCTGTGGAATTCAGATTTTGGTAAAAACCTTGAAAAATTAGAGGAATATGTGGCATATGTGTCATCAGATCCTTCAACTTCAAGGCTGATATAAATCTTCTGTAGAGACAGTGGTATTTCCTCAAGAAGTGTAGTCATATAAGGATGATCAACCACTGGGTCTTTCCTGTTTTTGGAGTGACGACCTGGTATCTTCTTGAAGAGTAGGAGCTATGCCAAGTGGTTCTAGTTCACAGGATTCATGCAAGATGGTATGAGGATACTGAAAATGACCAAAGCTCAATTTTTCATGTTATGTAGCATAGCCCCTCTCTCACAAGACCCCTCAATTGTGTAGTTTGGGCCTTCACTTCAATTTTTTATGATCTGCACAATCTTACAGTAACATGCCTTCATACAAGCCTTGATACAAACGACAACAGTTTGCATCTATTGACAAACACAAGTGCACACCACATTTTTCACATCTGGTTCTTGTACGCCATTGCAACCGCTTGTGCGACAACATCCTGTAGATTTTAAGTCATCAACATACCAATGATAAAATTTGTCCAGTCGCTTGTCTGTGCAAGGTGAACCGTTTCTTTCGCGCTGTATTTACGCCTGCTTCATCTTCTTCACGCTCTTCGTCAGTGAATGGCATTCCATTTGGTGGCGAGAACAGGTATTTCCCATAGCGATCTGAAATTCAAAAAGATCATGACTGTCTTTTCGTGGCACTTGTAACGTTTGTATACTATATAAGTAACTACGGTTTCATTCTACCGATACTCAGCTTTTTAAAATTACGATGTATGGGGGTTCTGCTCGCTGCAACATTATTCTCCTTGGGCGTCGTGGTAGAAATAAATAGTCGATATGCACAATTTTTAACTACTTTTTTAATTTAAATCAAACTTCTCGCCACCAAAACAATACAAATTCAATACATCAGAAGATAGAGCACACAGTACTTCCACTGTAAAATGCAGACTGACGTAGCTTCCAGAGCACATGACAAATGACTAAAATTCGAACACCCTCACGCAAGGCGGTGAGGCAAATATATAATCTTGACAATAATGGCGTTACATTAAGCATTGTTCATAACAATAGAATATACTGATTTACAATTAACAAACATAGCAGAAAAACATTTCATATACACGAAAATAATCGCAATAAAAAATGAAAACTATACGTACAATAATTTTAGATGAAGCAAATATTTTTGTCATAATTTCCGATCTTTCTGTTGACAACAAAGTGCGATGTTAAAAATCAATTAATTTGTTAACGAGTACATCACACATGTTCCTAACATATATTGAGCTATCAATTATCTTGGAAATTCTCAAAATAGGTTCCAAATCTCAAGTGAGTCAATATATACAAAGAAACACAATATTCAAATCTCGAGTACATCATTAATTACACAATTAGCTGGTCTACACAACTAGTTTATGAGCCTAACGTATATACAATGCTATTTATTTTCATTTCTTTATGTTTTCACAAACGTTTTTATAATTCGTCTGTGTAAGTCTTTAAATAACATACAATGACGAAACTATTGTTTATAGAACTGTCTGGAAAGAAAATATATGAATCTCTTAATTAATGAAAACTATCACTCGTTTTAATCACAGTATCACCGAGACACTGTCCTAAACTGATTCCTAGACTGGCTGTTCAAATCAAATGTTCAAATGTTTGTTAAGCTTATGGAACTTAACTACGGGGTCATCAGTCCCTAAACTTACAAACTACTTATGAACTACTTACGAACTAGGACGGCACAAATATCCATGCCCGAGGGGGGGGATTCGAACCCCCGACCGTAGTGGCCGTGCAGACCGTGACTGAAGCGCCTCAGTCCCCTCGGCCACCGCGGCCGGCAGACTGGCTGTATCGTTTTTAATTTCACACGCAACATATATCACAACTGAACCACACGATTCCGGATCCGAAGCAGTCGGTATCGTAGGATGACATTGAGGTGAGAGGACCAGGCAGACGGTATCGTACGATAACATTGAGATGAGGGAGTCAGCAGTATCGTTACACACTTCATTAGCTTTACTGTCTTTCCGATACTGAATCCATGAATTTACACATGTCATGTCCATCATTTACATTGCATTTTGATGCAGATGTTTCTCCAGAATCTTCACAAGTAGAGGACGATCCAGACGAACTTTCCCACAAGCTTTCAACATTCTTCTTTGCAGTTGGGAACCAAGTGGAATCGAGGGTATCTTCATCACTGCTTAAATCCTCTACATCTGACGAATTGAGTAAAGCAGCGATTGCAGAATCACATAGAGGCGCTGAAATTGGACCAGTAATTTTTATAACTGTATTTAGGTTCGGTTGGGTGATATTTTGAAATAAATGACATAATAACATCGCAGGGTTATATAAGATCAACTGGCTGTCAGATAAGACAACTTCACACGTCAAAACGAAAAAGGATATTAACACTTTGTCAACAAGTCTTTATCATAAAAATCTGACATTAGACAGGCCTGAACTTCTAGCGTGAATCACAAAGAGATAAAGCGAGCAAAACCAGACCCACACAATTGTGCGAGCTGGGACTGAAAGGGATATTGGATGAGTGGGAATAGCATTTATATTGATTTTAACATACTTTTTTCATTGGGGAACATTTCTAATTGCTAATAACTAAAACGTAACTCCGCATTGGTCCTTCTTACGTTTCGTAAGAACCCTGACAAGGTTTGGAACGGTACGTTACAGGACAATTTATTTTTAATTAGCTTATAAACTACAGGTTTTTACTGAAGACTTTCATTTTCTATTACTAATAATAAATGGTTAGGAAATTCCAAAATACCTACCCCTTGGCAGACAGACCTCGTTTTTATACCCAGGAACGTTAAGATTTCTTGACTGCAATTCCAGTAACATCGGTGAGGGGGGAACGCAGGAAGCTTATATAAACTGCAATAACTACGCTATTTAACGTAACAAATTGACTGAAAGATAAACAGAGTACAAATAAAACTGTAAAAACAATCAAACTGTTTCCCAACAATGAAGAACCCACTTACACAATGGCTGCTACAGCTGAACCATCCCAATATACTTCACCATTTTATCATTGCCTTTCTAAGCCAAAATAATTACACCCAAATAATAGCGGTCCTATTACACTCCCCTGGGCCAAGCCTGACGATATACTCGTCTCTGATGAACACTGCCGTCGAGAACAACGAACTGCGTTCTATTACTTAGGAAGTCTTCCAGCCAGTCACAAATCTGTGAACCTATTCCATAAACTAGTATCTTCGTTAGCAGTCTGCAATGTGGCACCGCGTCAGATGCCATTTTGAAATCGAGAAAAAGACAAGCTGGGTTTCAAATGAACGATGTGTCCTACACCCGTGCTGATACATAGAAAAAAGCTTTTTCGTCTCAAGGAAATACGAGGCGTGTCCAGAAAGTAAGTTCCGTTTGGTAATAAAATGAAATTGTACACAGATACAGAAGAAATTTTTATTGCACAAAATTCTACAACTCTTAAACTACTTTTCCACATAACTGCCGAAATTTTGTAGGCACTTGTCATAGCGTGCCACAAGTTTTTGCATGCATGCTTCACAGAAGGTTGCCGCCTGTGTATTCAACCATGTGGTAACAGCTCTTTATCATCGTTGACCACCGAAGACAGATTTTAGGTGTAAGAAGAGATGAAAGTCGCTAGGAGAGAGGTCCGAGCTATATGAAGGATGATCAAACAGGTCCCATTGAAATTTCCGTAAGAATTGTTTGGTCACATTCGGTGTGTCAGGTCAGGCATTATCGTGAAAAAAAAATCTTTTGACAGTAATCCTGTTCTTACAGCTAAAATCTGTCCTTGGTGGACAACACTACAACGATGATGACGAGCTGAAAGAACATGTTACCACATGGTTGAATACACAGGTGGCAACATTATATGAAAAAGGCACACAAAACCTTGAGCTATTCTATGACAATTGCCTACAAAATTTCGGAAGCTATGTAGAAAAGTAGTTTAACATTTGTAGATTTTTGTACAATCAATATTTTTCTGTATCTGCACCCGTTCGTTTTATATAACCAAACGGAACTTACGTTCTGGACGCGCCTCGTATACTATATGCGAATTGAGAATATGCTTCAAAATTCTACAGGAAACTGATGTCAACGATATTGAGTCACCTGCGCTTTTTTCCAATCACTAAGAACTTTGTGCCGAATTAAAAATTCGCGATAAATGCAAGCTAATTAAGGGGCCAATGCCGCAGAATACTCTTTGTAAAACTGAACTGGTGTTCCATCTGCACCAGGAGACTTTTTACTTTTTTTTTTTTTTTTATTATTTAGCTCTCTCAGCTGCTTTTCTACACCGGAAATACGTATTACTATGGCCTTCATTTGGGAGATGGCACATTGATCAAATGATGCTACATATGTGCTGTCCTTCTACACGAAAGATTTCTTAAAGTTTAAATTTAGAACTTCAGCTTTCCGTTTGCTTTCTTCTGTTACTGCCCCGAAATGATCAACGAATGACTGGATAGTGGGATTTGACCCGATTATCGATTTTACATAGGACCAGAATTTTTTCGGGTTCTAGGAAAGATCTTTTGCTAAGGTACGGGCTGTGGTAATTATAGTATGCTTTGCGCATCGATTTTTTTCTAGATGCGCGAATCTGTAATAACGTGTGCCTGTCATCATTTATGTGTTCTTTTTTGAACCGAGAGTGCAACAGCCTTTGCTTTCTCAGTAGCTTTCTAACATTATTATTATACCACGGTGGATCTTTTCCATCCTTAATCCACTTTACAGGCATAAACTTACCTAAACCTTTGTTTACAATGCATTTGAATGTAGTCCACAAAATCCACTACATCCATTGTACCGGAACTAAACGATGTCCATTCAATTCATTTTCTAAGTGCGATCCTAACAATTGCGTATCGGTTCTTTCCAACAAAAACACGCTTCTAGCCTTCTTGATTGGTTTATGAACTTTGGTCAGCATTGACGCTTCGACAATATCACGATCACTAACTCCTCTCTTTACACTGACATCGTTAATAAGGCCAGTTTAATTGCTCGGGACAGTTTTCTGAAAAATGTAACCAAAAGCAGCTCACAAGACTGCTTGTCTGTACCGCCTGAAATGAAACTAGAGAGGCTAAAATTTATACTCTTAAGGTTGAAGTCTCCCCCGACTAATATCGCATGGCCCGGTTATCTATGCACTATATGTTGTAGACTTTCTTTCAATGACTCTGCAACTGCTACAGCAGCTGGGGGGCCGGTAAAAACACCCGAGTACTAATTTAATCCTCTTAGACCTGTTATATGTGCCAAGATCAGATAACTTCACAGTTACTCTCAACCTCGACCCCGGTAGAAATATTTTTGACCACGGCGATGAACACTCCCCCTCCAGTTGTGTCCGATATGTCTTTCCGATATACATTCCACGCCTCATTAAATACTTCTGAACTTGTTGCATCATGACCTAGCCAGCTTTCGGTGACTAAAACTATCTGAGAATAAAAATTTCCATACAGTGCGGCAAATTTGGGAACATTGTTTTTAATGCTTTGAAAGTTTACGGCTAATATTTTGATAGTCGAATTATTGTTCTAAATGCTGCCTGAATTCGCTGTCTGAATGTTGACAGGCGATTGCTTATCAGAACTAGTTTCGAAGAATCCAATCACGAAATTCAACAATTATGATCAATCACAGATCGATCACTTGATGTAATGCGCGAAACGTCAAATCGATTTTTTTAAAGAGATCTATTTAAAGAATTTTCTTTTTCTACTGCTTTATTTATTTATTCTTATATTTCCTTATTCGCATGCATATCCTTATAGAGAAAGGAGCTGAAGACATCGTAGCACGTATAGGCCAAAGATATGGTCTGTGGCATCACGTTTCGCTGTATGTAACCTCCTTGCTAAATTTTTTTTATAATTTGACGACTTTCAACCACCATATCTTCCGCCTGCTTATAGCTACCGGCATGGAACTGCTTTGTGTACAACGGGAGGCTTCAGACAACAATAACACACAGACCATTCGTTTGCGTTCTGTAGTTTTCGTTGCAGAGCGAAATATTAACACACACGCACGTGGAATTTTATGTACACCAATAACTTTCCATCTCAATATACTTCACCATTTTATCATTATCAACCCTCAGACAACAATGCAACCAATAAAACCATTTTCAAAGAATAAAATGTTCAAATGTTTGTATATTTTAAGGGACTTAACTACGGGGTCATCAGTCCCTAAACTTACAAACTACTTATGAACTACTTACGAACTAGGACGGCACAAATATCCATGCCCGAGGGGGGGATTCGAACCCCCGACCGTAGTGGCCGTGCAGACCGTGACTGGAGCGCCTCAGTCGCCTCGGCCACCGCGGCCGGCTTCAAAGAATAAATATAATTTCCAAAGAGTAATAATTGTTCCGCATTTCGCGTTATATTCTTCAAATTACTAAATATCTATCAGATCGCTATAAAACCGTGCATAAAACCATCCTCAAGTATAAATTAGTAAATGTACAAATATTTAAGTCTCTGCGTTTTGTCGTTCGGACGTGATAAGCGTATACCGAACAGACATTCGCATTAATATATAGCTATCCGATCACCATAAAACCGTGCCTAAAGCCTTCCCCAGGTAGACATTAGTAACTGTACAAATTATTAGCTCTTTATGTCTTGTGGTTCAGACGTGATAAACATACACCGAACAGACATTCACATAGATAGATTACAAGTTACATCTTTGGCCTGTAACCTTGAAAAAATAGTTGTTGTGGTCTTCAGTCCGCAGACTGGTTTGATGCAGCTCTCCACGCTACCCTGTCCTGTCCAAGTCTCTTCATCTGAGAATACGTTCGGCAACCTACATCCTTTTGAATCTGCTTACTTTATTCGTCCCTCGGTCTCCCTCTACGATTTTTACCCCACACGCTTCCTTTTAATGCCAAGTTGACAATTCCTTGATGTCTCAGAATGTGTCCCACCAACCTATCCCAAATACTTTCAGAAAGGACTTCCTAACATTTACATTAATATTGGATGTCAAGTTTCCCTTCTTTAGAAACGCTTTTCTTCCCAAAGCCATTCTGCATTTTATATCTTCTTTACTTCGGCCATCAGAAGTTATCTTGCTACCCAAATAACAAAATTCATCTACTACTTCTATTGTCTCATTACCTAATCTAATTCCTTCCGCATCGTCTGATTTTCTGACATTGCATTCCATTACCTTAGTTTTACTCTTGTTAAGGATCTTAAAAACAATGATATAATGTCGGGATAGCTCAGTCGGTAGAGCGCTTTCCCGCGAAAGGCAAAGGTCCCAGGTTCGAGTCCCGGTTCCGGCACACAATTTTAATCTGCCAGGAAGTTTCATATCAGCGCACACTCCGCTGCAGAGTGAAAGTTTCATTCTGGAAACACCCTTAGGCTGTGGCTACACCATGTCTCCACCATATCCTTTCTTCCAGGAGTGCTAGTCTTGCATGATTCGCAGGAGAGCTTCTGTGAAGTTTGGAAAGTAGGAGGCGAGGTACTGATGGAAGTAAAGTTGTGAGGCGGCATCGTGAGTCGTATCGGGATAGCTCAGTTGATAGAGCGCTTGCCTGCGAAAGGCGAAGCTCCCAGGTTCGAGTCCGGGGTTCCGGCACACAATTTTAATCTGCCAGGAAGTTTCATATCAGCGCACACTCCGCTGCAGAGTGAAAGTTTCATTCTGGAAACACCCTTAGGCTGTGGCTACACCATGTCTCCACCGTATCCTTTCTTCCAGGAGTGCTAGTCTTGCATGATTCGCAGGAGAGCTTCTGTGAAGTTTGGAAAGTAGGAGGCGAGGTACTGACGGAAGTAAAGTTGTGAGGCGGCATCGTGAGTCGTATCGGGATAGCTCAGTTGATAGAGCGCTTGCCTGCGAAAGGCGAAGCTCCCAGGTTCGAGTCCGGGGTTCCGGCACACAATTTTAATCTGCCAGGAAGTTTCATATCAGCGCACACTCCGCTGCAGAGTGAAAGTTTCATTCTGGAAACACCCTTAGGCTGTGGCTACACCATGTCTCCACCATATCCTTTCTTCCAGGAGTGCTAGTCTTGCATGATTCGCAGGAGAGCTTCTGTGAAGTTTGGAAAGTAGGAGGCGAGGTACTGACGGAAGTAAAGTTGTGAGGCGGCATCGTGAGTCGTATCGGGATAGCTCAGTTGATAGAGCGCTTGCCTGCGAAAGGCGAAGCTCCCAGGTTCGAGTCCCGGTTCCGGCACACAATTTTAATCTGCCAGGAAGTTTCATATCAGCGCACACTCCGCTGCAGAGTGAAAGTTTCATTCTGGAAACACCCTTAGGCTGTGGCTACACCATGTCTCCACCATATCCTTTCTTCCAGGAGTGCTAGTCTTGCATGATTCGCAGGAGAGCTTCTGTGAAGTTTGGAAAGTAGGAGGCGAGGTACTGACGGAAGTAAAGTTGTGAGGCGGCATCGTGAGTCGTATCGGGATAGCTCAGTTGATAGAGCGCTTGCCTGCGAAAGGCGAAGCTCCCAGGTTCGAGTCCGGGGTTCCGGCACACAATTTTAATCTGCCAGGAAGTTTCATATCAGCGCACACTCCGCTGCAGAGTGAAAGTTTCATTCTGGAAACACCCTTAGGCTGTGGCTACACCATGTCTCCACCATATCCTTTCTTCCAGGAGTGCTAGTCTTGCATGATTCGCAGGAGAGCTTCTGTGAAGTTTGGAAAGTAGGAGGCGAGGTACTGACGGAAGTAAAGTTGTGAGGCGGCATCGTGAGTCGTATCGGGATAGCTCAGTTGATAGAGCGCTTGCCTGCGAAAGGCGAAGCTCCCAGGTTCGAGTCCGGGGTTCCGGCACACAATTTTAATCTGCCAGGAAGTTTCATATCAGCGCACACTCCGCTGCAGAGTGAAAGTTTCATTCTGGAAACACCCTTAGGCTGTGGCTACACCATGTCTCCACCATATCCTTTCTTCCAGGAGTGCTAGTCTTGCATGATTCGCAGGAGAGCTTCTGTGAAGTTTGGAAAGTAGGAGGCGAGGTACTGACGGAAGTAAAGTTGTGAGGCGGCATCGTGAGTCGTATCGGGATAGCTCAGTTGATAGAGCGCTTGCCTGCGAAAGGCGAAGCTCCCAGGTTCGAGTCCGGGGTTCCGGCACACAATTTTAATCTGCCAGGAAGTTTCATATCAGCGCACACTCCGCTGCAGAGTGAAAGTTTCATTCTGGAAACACCCTTAGGCTGTGGCTACACCATGTCTCCACCGTATCCTTTCTTCCAGGAGTGCTAGTCTTGCATGATTCGCAGGAGAGCTTCTGTGAAGTTTGGAAAGTAGGAGGCGAGGTACTGACGGAAGTAAAGTTGTGAGGCGGCATCGTGAGTCGTATCGGGATAGCTCAGTTGATAGAGCGCTTGCCTGCGAAAGGCGAAGCTCCCAGGTTCGAGTCCGGGGTTCCGGCACACAATTTTAATCTGCCAGGAAGTTTCATATCAGCGCACACTCCGCTGCAGAGTGAAAGTTTCATTCTGGAAACACCCTTAGGCTGTGGCTACACCATGTCTCCACCATATCCTTTCTTCCAGGAGTGCTAGTCTTGCATGATTCGCAGGAGAGCTTCTGTGAAGTTTGGAAAGTAGGAGGCGAGGTACTGACGGAAGTAAAGTTGTGAGGCGGCATCGTGAGTCGTATCGGGATAGCTCAGTTGATAGAGCGCTTGCCTGCGAAAGGCGAAGCTCCCAGGTTCGAGTCCCGGTTCCGGCACACAATTTTAATCTGCCAGGAAGTTTCATATCAGCGCACACTCCGCTGCAGAGTGAAAGTTTCATTCTGGAAACACCCTTAGGCTGTGGCTACACCATGTCTCCACCATATCCTTTCTTCCAGGAGTGCTAGTCTTGCATGATTCGCAGGAGAGCTTCTGTGAAGTTTGGAAAGTAGGAGGCGAGGTACTGACGGAAGTAAAGTTGTGAGGCGGCATCGTGAGTCGTATCGGGATAGCTCAGTTGATAGAGCGCTTGCCTGCGAAAGGCGAAGCTCCCAGGTTCGAGTCCGGGGTTCCGGCACACAATTTTAATCTGCCAGGAAGTTTCATATCAGCGCACACTCCGCTGCAGAGTGAAAGTTTCATTCTGGAAACACCCTTAGGCTGTGGCTACACCATGTCTCCACCATATCCTTTCTTCCAGGAGTGCTAGTCTTGCATGATTCGCAGGAGAGCTTCTGTGAAGTTTGGAAAGTAGGAGGCGAGGTACTGACGGAAGTAAAGTTGTGAGGCGGCATCGTGAGTCGTATCGGGATAGCTCAGTTGATAGAGCGCTTGCCTGCGAAAGGCGAAGCTCCCAGGTTCGAGTCCCGGTTCCGGCACACAATTTTAATCTGCCAGGAAGTTTCATATCAGCGCACACTCCGCTGCAGAGTGAAAGTTTCATTCTGGAAACACCCTTAGGCTGTGGCTACACCATGTCTCCACCATATCCTTTCTTCCAGGAGTGCTAGTCTTGCATGATTCGCAGGAGAGCTTCTGTGAAGTTTGGAAAGTAGGAGGCGAGGTACTGACGGAAGTAAAGTTGTGAGGCGGCATCGTGAGTCGTATCGGGATAGCTCAGTTGATAGAGCGCTTGCCTGCGAAAGGCGAAGCTCCCAGGTTCGAGTCCGGGGTTCCGGCACACAATTTTAATCTGCCAGGAAGTTTCATATCAGCGCACACTCCGCTGCAGAGTGAAAGTTTCATTCTGGAAACACCCTTAGGCTGTGGCTACACCATGTCTCCACCATATCCTTTCTTCCAGGAGTGCTAGTCTTGCATGATTCGCAGGAGAGCTTCTGTGAAGTTTGGAAAGTAGGAGGCGAGGTACTGACGGAAGTAAAGTTGTGAGGCGGCATCGTGAGTCGTATCGGGATAGCTCAGTTGATAGAGCGCTTGCCTGCGAAAGGCGAAGCTCCCAGGTTCGAGTCCGGGGTTCCGGCACACAATTTTAATCTGCCAGGAAGTTTCATATCAGCGCACACTCCGCTGCAGAGTGAAAGTTTCATTCTGGAAACACCCTTAGGCTGTGGCTACACCATGTCTCCACCGTATCCTTTCTTCCAGGAGTGCTAGTCTTGCATGATTCGCAGGAGAGCTTCTGTGAAGTTTGGAAAGTAGGAGGCGAGGTACTGACGGAAGTAAAGTTGTGAGGCGGCATCGTGAGTCGTATCGGGATAGCTCAGTTGATAGAGCGCTTGCCTGCGAAAGGCGAAGCTCCCAGGTTCGAGTCCCGGTTCCGGCACACAATTTTAATCTGCCAGGAAGTTTCATATCAGCGCACACTCCGCTGCAGAGTGAAAGTTTCATTCTGGAAACACCCTTAGGCTGTGGCTACACCATGTCTCCACCATATCCTTTCTTCCAGGAGTGCTAGTCTTGCATGATTCGCAGGAGAGCTTCTGTGAAGTTTGGAAAGTAGGAGGCGAGGTACTGACGGAAGTAAAGTTGTGAGGCGGCATCGTGAGTCGTATCGGGATAGCTCAGTTGATAGAGCGCTTGCCTGCGAAAGGCGAAGCTCCCAGGTTCGAGTCCGGGGTTCCGGCACACAATTTTAATCTGCCAGGAAGTTTCATATCAGCGCACACTCCGCTGCAGAGTGAAAGTTTCATTCTGGAAACACCCTTAGGCTGTGGCTACACCATGTCTCCACCATATCCTTTCTTCCAGGAGTGCTAGTCTTGCATGATTCGCAGGAGAGCTTCTGTGAAGTTTGGAAAGTAGGAGGCGAGGTACTGACGGAAGTAAAGTTGTGAGGCGGCATCGTGAGTCGTATCGGGATAGCTCAGTTGATAGAGCGCTTGCCTGCGAAAGGCGAAGCTCCCAGGTTCGAGTCCGGGGTTCCGGCACACAATTTTAATCTGCCAGGAAGTTTCATATCAGCGCACACTCCGCTGCAGAGTGAAAGTTTCATTCTGGAAACACCCTTAGGCTGTGGCTACACCATGTCTCCACCATATCCTTTCTTCCAGGAGTGCTAGTCTTGCATGATTCGCAGGAGAGCTTCTGTGAAGTTTGGAAAGTAGGAGGCGAGGTACTGACGGAAGTAAAGTTGTGAGGCGGCATCGTGAGTCGTATCGGGATAGCTCAGTTGATAGAGCGCTTGCCTGCGAAAGGCGAAGCTCCCAGGTTCGAGTCCGGGGTTCCGGCACACAATTTTAATCTGCCAGGAAGTTTCATATCAGCGCACACTCCGCTGCAGAGTGAAAGTTTCATTCTGGAAACACCCTTAGGCTGTGGCTACACCATGTCTCCACCGTATCCTTTCTTCCAGGAGTGCTAGTCTTGCATGATTCGCAGGAGAGCTTCTGTGAAGTTTGGAAAGTAGGAGGCGAGGTACTGACGGAAGTAAAGTTGTGAGGCGGCATCGTGAGTCGTATCGGGATAGCTCAGTTGATAGAGCGCTTGCCTGCGAAAGGCGAAGCTCCCAGGTTCGAGTCCGGGGTTCCGGCACACAATTTTAATCTGCCAGGAAGTTTCATATCAGCGCACACTCCGCTGCAGAGTGAAAGTTTCATTCTGGAAACACCCTTAGGCTGTGGCTACACCATGTCTCCACCATATCCTTTCTTCCAGGAGTGCTAGTCTTGCATGATTCGCAGGAGAGCTTCTGTGAAGTTTGGAAAGTAGGAGGCGAGGTACTGACGGAAGTAAAGTTGTGAGGCGGCATCGTGAGTCGTATCGGGATAGCTCAGTTGATAGAGCGCTTGCCTGCGAAAGGCGAAGCTCCCAGGTTCGAGTCCCGGTTCCGGCACACAATTTTAATCTGCCAGGAAGTTTCATATCAGCGCACACTCCGCTGCAGAGTGAAAGTTTCATTCTGGAAACACCCTTAGGCTGTGGCTACACCATGTCTCCACCATATCCTTTCTTCCAGGAGTGCTAGTCTTGCATGATTCGCAGGAGAGCTTCTGTGAAGTTTGGAAAGTAGGAGGCGAGGTACTGACGGAAGTAAAGTTGTGAGGCGGCATCGTGAGTCGTATCGGGATAGCTCAGTTGATAGAGCGCTTGCCTGCGAAAGGCGAAGCTCCCAGGTTCGAGTCCGGGGTTCCGGCACACAATTTTAATCTGCCAGGAAGTTTCATATCAGCGCACACTCCGCTGCAGAGTGAAAGTTTCATTCTGGAAACACCCTTAGGCTGTGGCTACACCATGTCTCCACCATATCCTTTCTTCCAGGAGTGCTAGTCTTGCATGATTCGCAGGAGAGCTTCTGTGAAGTTTGGAAAGTAGGAGGCGAGGTACTGACGGAAGTAAAGTTGTGAGGCGGCATCGTGAGTCGTATCGGGATAGCTCAGTTGATAGAGCGCTTGCCTGCGAAAGGCGAAGCTCCCAGGTTCGAGTCCCGGTTCCGGCACACAATTTTAATCTGCCAGGAAGTTTCATATCAGCGCACACTCCGCTGCAGAGTGAAAGTTTCATTCTGGAAACACCCTTAGGCTGTGGCTACACCATGTCTCCACCATATCCTTTCTTCCAGGAGTGCTAGTCTTGCATGATTCGCAGGAGAGCTTCTGTGAAGTTTGGAAAGTAGGAGGCGAGGTACTGACGGAAGTAAAGTTGTGAGGCGGCATCGTGAGTCGTATCGGGATAGCTCAGTTGATAGAGCGCTTGCCTGCGAAAGGCGAAGCTCCCAGGTTCGAGTCCGGGGTTCCGGCACACAATTTTAATCTGCCAGGAAGTTTCATATCAGCGCACACTCCGCTGCAGAGTGAAAGTTTCATTCTGGAAACACCCTTAGGCTGTGGCTACACCATGTCTCCACCATATCCTTTCTTCCAGGAGTGCTAGTCTTGCATGATTCGCAGGAGAGCTTCTGTGAAGTTTGGAAAGTAGGAGGCGAGGTACTGACGGAAGTAAAGTTGTGAGGCGGCATCGTGAGTCGTATCGGGATAGCTCAGTTGATAGAGCGCTTGCCTGCGAAAGGCGAAGCTCCCAGGTTCGAGTCCGGGGTTCCGGCACACAATTTTAATCTGCCAGGAAGTTTCATATCAGCGCACACTCCGCTGCAGAGTGAAAGTTTCATTCTGGAAACACCCTTAGGCTGTGGCTACACCATGTCTCCACCGTATCCTTTCTTCCAGGAGTGCTAGTCTTGCATGATTCGCAGGAGAGCTTCTGTGAAGTTTGGAAAGTAGGAGGCGAGGTACTGACGGAAGTAAAGTTGTGAGGCGGCATCGTGAGTCGTATCGGGATAGCTCAGTTGATAGAGCGCTTGCCTGCGAAAGGCGAAGCTCCCAGGTTCGAGTCCCGGTTCCGGCACACAATTTTAATCTGCCAGGAAGTTTCATATCAGCGCACACTCCGCTGCAGAGTGAAAGTTTCATTCTGGAAACACCCTTAGGCTGTGGCTACACCATGTCTCCACCATATCCTTTCTTCCAGGAGTGCTAGTCTTGCATGATTCGCAGGAGAGCTTCTGTGAAGTTTGGAAAGTAGGAGGCGAGGTACTGACGGAAGTAAAGTTGTGAGGCGGCATCGTGAGTCGTATCGGGATAGCTCAGTTGATAGAGCGCTTGCCTGCGAAAGGCGAAGCTCCCAGGTTCGAGTCCGGGGTTCCGGCACACAATTTTAATCTGCCAGGAAGTTTCATATCAGCGCACACTCCGCTGCAGAGTGAAAGTTTCATTCTGGAAACACCCTTAGGCTGTGGCTACACCATGTCTCCACCATATCCTTTCTTCCAGGAGTGCTAGTCTTGCATGATTCGCAGGAGAGCTTCTGTGAAGTTTGGAAAGTAGGAGGCGAGGTACTGACGGAAGTAAAGTTGTGAGGCGGCATCGTGAGTCGTATCGGGATAGCTCAGTTGATAGAGCGCTTGCCTGCGAAAGGCGAAGCTCCCAGGTTCGAGTCCCGGTTCCGGCACACAATTTTAATCTGCCAGGAAGTTTCATATCAGCGCACACTCCGCTGCAGAGTGAAAGTTTCATTCTGGAAACACCCTTAGGCTGTGGCTACACCATGTCTCCACCATATCCTTTCTTCCAGGAGTGCTAGTCTTGCATGATTCGCAGGAGAGCTTCTGTGAAGTTTGGAAAGTAGGAGGCGAGGTACTGACGGAAGTAAAGTTGTGAGGCGGCATCGTGAGTCGTATCGGGATAGCTCAGTTGATAGAGCGCTTGCCTGCGAAAGGCGAAGCTCCCAGGTTCGAGTCCGGGGTTCCGGCACACAATTTTAATCTGCCAGGAAGTTTCATATCAGCGCACACTCCGCTGCAGAGTGAAAGTTTCATTCTGGAAACACCCTTAGGCTGTGGCTACACCATGTCTCCACCATATCCTTTCTTCCAGGAGTGCTAGTCTTGCATGATTCGCAGGAGAGCTTCTGTGAAGTTTGGAAAGTAGGAGGCGAGGTACTGACGGAAGTAAAGTTGTGAGGCGGCATCGTGAGTCGTATCGGGATAGCTCAGTTGATAGAGCGCTTGCCTGCGAAAGGCGAAGCTCCCAGGTTCGAGTCCGGGGTTCCGGCACACAATTTTAATCTGCCAGGAAGTTTCATATCAGCGCACACTCCGCTGCAGAGTGAAAGTTTCATTCTGGAAACACCCTTAGGCTGTGGCTACACCATGTCTCCACCATATCCTTTCTTCCAGGAGTGCTAGTCTTGCATGATTCGCAGGAGAGCTTCTGTGAAGTTTGGAAAGTAGGAGGCGAGGTACTGACGGAAGTAAAGTTGTGAGGCGGCATCGTGAGTCGTATCGGGATAGCTCAGTTGATAGAGCGCTTGCCTGCGAAAGGCGAAGCTCCCAGGTTCGAGTCCGGGGTTCCGGCACACAATTTTAATCTGCCAGGAAGTTTCATATCAGCGCACACTCCGCTGCAGAGTGAAAGTTTCATTCTGGAAACACCCTTAGGCTGTGGCTACACCATGTCTCCACCATATCCTTTCTTCCAGGAGTGCTAGTCTTGCATGATTCGCAGGAGAGCTTCTGTGAAGTTTGGAAAGTAGGAGGCGAGGTACTGACGGAAGTAAAGTTGTGAGGCGGCATCGTGAGTCGTATCGGGATAGCTCAGTTGATAGAGCGCTTGCCTGCGAAAGGCGAAGCTCCCAGGTTCGAGTCCCGGTTCCGGCACACAATTTTAATCTGCCAGGAAGTTTCATATCAGCGCACACTCCGCTGCAGAGTGAAAGTTTCATTCTGGAAACACCCTTAGGCTGTGGCTACACCATGTCTCCACCATATCCTTTCTTCCAGGAGTGCTAGTCTTGCATGATTCGCAGGAGAGCTTCTGTGAAGTTTGGAAAGTAGGAGGCGAGGTACTGACGGAAGTAAAGTTGTGAGGCGGCATCGTGAGTCGTATCGGGATAGCTCAGTTGATAGAGCGCTTGCCTGCGAAAGGCGAAGCTCCCAGGTTCGAGTCCGGGGTTCCGGCACACAATTTTAATCTGCCAGGAAGTTTCATATCAGCGCACACTCCGCTGCAGAGTGAAAGTTTCATTCTGGAAACACCCTTAGGCTGTGGCTACACCATGTCTCCACCATATCCTTTCTTCCAGGAGTGCTAGTCTTGCATGATTCGCAGGAGAGCTTCTGTGAAGTTTGGAAAGTAGGAGGCGAGGTACTGACGGAAGTAAAGTTGTGAGGCGGCATCGTGAGTCGTATCGGGATAGCTCAGTTGATAGAGCGCTTGCCTGCGAAAGGCGAAGCTCCCAGGTTCGAGTCCGGGGTTCCGGCACACAATTTTAATCTGCCAGGAAGTTTCATATCAGCGCACACTCCGCTGCAGAGTGAAAGTTTCATTCTGGAAACACCCTTAGGCTGTGGCTACACCATGTCTCCACCATATCCTTTCTTCCAGGAGTGCTAGTCTTGCATGATTCGCAGGAGAGCTTCTGTGAAGTTTGGAAAGTAGGAGGCGAGGTACTGACGGAAGTAAAGTTGTGAGGCGGCATCGTGAGTCGTATCGGGATAGCTCAGTTGATAGAGCGCTTGCCTGCGAAAGGCGAAGCTCCCAGGTTCGAGTCCGGGGTTCCGGCACACAATTTTAATCTGCCAGGAAGTTTCATATCAGCGCACACTCCGCTGCAGAGTGAAAGTTTCATTCTGGAAACACCCTTAGGCTGTGGCTACACCATGTCTCCACCATATCCTTTCTTCCAGGAGTGCTAGTCTTGCATGATTCGCAGGAGAGCTTCTGTGAAGTTTGGAAAGTAGGAGGCGAGGTACTGACGGAAGTAAAGTTGTGAGGCGGCATCGTGAGTCGTATCGGGATAGCTCAGTTGATAGAGCGCTTGCCTGCGAAAGGCGAAGCTCCCAGGTTCGAGTCCGGGGTTCCGGCACACAATTTTAATCTGCCAGGAAGTTTCATATCAGCGCACACTCCGCTGCAGAGTGAAAGTTTCATTCTGGAAACACCCTTAGGCTGTGGCTACACCATGTCTCCACCATATCCTTTCTTCCAGGAGTGCTAGTCTTGCATGATTCGCAGGAGAGCTTCTGTGAAGTTTGGAAAGTAGGAGGCGAGGTACTGACGGAAGTAAAGTTGTGAGGCGGCATCGTGAGTCGTATCGGGATAGCTCAGTTGATAGAGCGCTTGCCTGCGAAAGGCGAAGCTCCCAGGTTCGAGTCCGGGGTTCCGGCACACAATTTTAATCTGCCAGGAAGTTTCATATCAGCGCACACTCCGCTGCAGAGTGAAAGTTTCATTCTGGAAACACCCTTAGGCTGTGGCTACACCATGTCTCCACCATATCCTTTCTTCCAGGAGTGCTAGTCTTGCATGATTCGCAGGAGAGCTTCTGTGAAGTTTGGAAAGTAGGAGGCGAGGTACTGACGGAAGTAAAGTTGTGAGGCGGCATCGTGAGTCGTATCGGGATAGCTCAGTTGATAGAGCGCTTGCCTGCGAAAGGCGAAGCTCCCAGGTTCGAGTCCCGGTTCCGGCACACAATTTTAATCTGCCAGGAAGTTTCGTATCAGCGCGAACACCACTGCAGAGTGAAAGTTACAATAATTACAGAAAGCTGCACTGTGTCTAGATAATTCGTATCTCATAACAAATGTTATAGTTTACCACCTCCTGGCAAACCCTGAAGGGAGCCAGTATCCGTCGTTAACAACGTGAAAGTGGGTCGGGGCCTACCAACCAACTAGACCACTGCTTGATATCAAACGTATTACTGTACTTATTTACTCAGATGCTTTATAATTTTGACTAATTCTGCTGTAATGCACTAACTATTATGCATCCTCCACTTTGTTATTTTTTGGGCTTCAGTCCGCAGACTGGTTTGATGCAGCTCTCCAAGCTATGCAACCCTCTATCCTATGCAAGCCTCTTCATCTGTGAAGAATAACCGCAACCTACAACCTTCTAGCCTGCTTACTGTATTCGTCTCTCGGCCACTCTTCCTTCTAATGCTAAGTTGACAATTCCTTGATGTCTCAAGAAGTGTCCAACCAATCTGTCCCTTCTCTTAGTCAGGATATGCCAGAAACTCTCTTTCTCCCCGATTCGGTTAAGCACCTCCTCATTAGTTACGTGATCTACCCAACTAATTTTCCTCATTCGTCTGTAGCACCACATTTCAAAAGCTTCTATACTCTTTTTATCTGAACTCCTTATCGTCCACGTTTCACTCCCATACAATGCTAGACTCCAGACAAATGCTTTCAGAAAGGACTTCCTAACATTTAGATTAATACGGGATGTCAACAAATTTCGCTTCAGAAACGCTTTTCTTCCATAGCCATTCTACATGTTTTATCTTCTTTACTTCGGCCATAAGAAATTATCTTGATACCCGAATAACAAAACTCATCTACTTTTATTGTCTCATTATCTAATCTAATTTCTTCAGCATCGCCTGACTTTATGACGCTACATTCCATTATCCTTTTTTTTTACTCTTGTTTAAGTTCATCTTGTGCCCCCTCTACCCCACTAAACCTACAGGCTACATAAAATAACTTTATATAGGTAGTGAGATTACGGATGCAACCTTCGCAAATAAATATTTACTTCAATATTTCTTTTGACCCAAACGTCGCAATATTTGAGCAAGCCAAGTTGCTGCCATCTTCAGGCGCTCCTAGTAGTTTTCTTTCACTTTTAATTATGTCCTTTAAGAAAAGAGTGGGCTGCTGACAGCTTACTAGTCGCTCTTTCCAGCCATAGATTTCATAAGCTTTTATTAAATGATTTAATTTTTCTCTCAAGTTTATTGTCATAATCAATTTAACATTTTAAAGGTACATATTGAGGTTAAAATACGGAAGGATTCTGTTTGAACTTTAATACGAGAGTATTTCGTTAGAGTGGTAAGAGGAACAATAGACAACACAAAATAAATGTACAAATAAATTATATGCAGTTAAGATTAATTTAGAATTATTGGGTACAATTTGGGATAAATAGTTGCTGATGGTGTAGCAACAGTATTCGGTACGTGAATTGATGAGGTGATGGACATTGTATGTATGTGTGTGTGTGTGTGTGTGTGTGTGTGTGTGTGTGTGTGTGTAGTATGGGGTTTCCGTGTTTGTGTCTTAATTGGAGTTATTGATAGATGGTGGCATGTGTTTATTTAATAGTAACTGACGGGATGACGGATTGGTATGGTTCGAAGCCTGTTACATTGTGAAGATTGCAGTGCATGTCACTGAACACATCGATCACTTTCTGAAATCCTTTGCAGAAAAAACTTGATTAGCACAACTTGATAAAAAAAATCATCAACGAAGGGCAGGGAGGGCCCTTAAAGGGTGTAACAAGCTAGCTTCCCTATGGAAGTAAACCCCCACAAGAAAATCAGGTAATTTGGAAAACCATAAAGTGGTAGCTATGCTATCCAACTGCACCTGCCCATTCCCTGGAAGGCGGCCACTTGATACCAAAAACCATTGACGAACTTCATAAGAAAAGACAGATGGGGAACCATCTGATGAATCGGAATAGGAAAAAGATTAAAGGTTTTGGCATTGCGGAGAATGAATATTTAAGAACAAAAGCAGGAGTACAAAAAATAGAAAATTATTCCACGATATGAAGTGGGGTAGAACAAATCAGAATAGCGCAGGATGGGGTTGCTATACAATTTAATAAAAATGGACAAACAAATTAATAAGTCACGCATAGACAAACCGACGGAAATGCAGCACAAGACATTAGATATCTAATTTGTGTAACAAACAGTGTGTGACCTAGAGAAAGGGACAGAGAAGGAAAGGGGGACGTTTTAGTTGATCTTCAGAAAATACTTGATATACTAAATAGTAAACTAATATGAACATGGGTCACTTCCTACTTCAAGCAAAAGCTACCTTGAAGTAGAGATGATATGAAATACATAAAAACTCCCCACAGCAACTAAGAGAGAGAGAGATATAAAATACTAGTTGAAAAACTGGCGTTGCCAAGTATTTATTTATTCCATACTACAATGCAACATATACAGTCTCGACACTTCCACAGATTTTTGTTATACACTGCGATAACAGCACTGCAAGCGGTCAGCAGCCTAATTTCTGAATACGATTTTGGGTGAGTTTGAATAGAATCGTTTTTATTGATTTTCACCAAGTTATTTTTTTTACAATAGGAGATGTATTTAGAACCATAAAACTCGCTAATAACAAAAAGAATAATAATTCGACATTTGTCATTCTTAGATTTCCTAAGATCCCTGGCATGGTATGAGACGGTACATTGCAGGAAACTTTATAGTCCAGTCAATTGGTGCTCAAAACAGCCTGTTTCGTAACAAAATTCCGAAAGTTTTTTTCTCAACGGTTCTGTATGTTTTTGGGGGCGCTGAATTTGAATTTCAAGTTTGCTGCCTTGTAGGAGGTCGGCTTCACAACGAAAAACCTCAAAATTTTCGCACTTTTTTCTGTTTCTTGCTTATATCTCGAAACGTATGCGTTTCTCGAAGATGTTCATTCTCAGCAAAATTAAAGTAGACAAAATTTCCTACAAAATACACTACTCATGTTTGATTTTCTGACGAGCAGTATAGGCGCTAGAAATCAACGAGAAAGAGCAAATTTTTGGCCCTTCAGGCAAAACGTCAAAAACGCACACTTGCATGCCCTACAACTCGAGAAATATATATGTTGTCAACAAAATCCCTACTGCACGTGAAAGTAAATTAAATTTCCAACAAGGAACGTCTATAATAATCCATTTTATCGTATTGGGGGGAAGCACCAAAAATAAAATTACGAGCAATGATTTCTGCGCTCTATAGTGTAACGCCCCCATCCCCCTGGCCGGCCGCGGTGGCCGAGGGGACTGAGGCGCTCCAGTCACGGTCTGCTTAGCCACTACTGTCGGGGGTTCGAATCCCCCCTCGGTCATGGATATTTGTGCCGTCCTTAGTATTAGGTAGTTCATAAGTAGTTTGTAAGTTTAGGGACTGATGACCCCGTAGTTAAGTCCCATAAGCTATACAAACATTTGAACATTTTGAACCTTCCCCCTGCCTATCTCTGGCCGGCGCTATATTTTCGATGTGTTGCACTGAAAAAATGATGTTTTGAATGGATTAAAGAGAAAGTATTTTTGAAAAAAAAAAACATTATCAAATTATATTTAGAACATTTTAGTTACATGACACTGAGCAGAAAACTGAATATGAAATCAGCATGTTTTATGAAATGAGTGAGTGTCGAGCCCAGGATTGGGTTATCAGATGTTGTGACAAAACCTCCTACACCACGTGAAAATTCATTAAATGTCCATCAGCCGAGTCAAAGTGGTCGAACCCTGCCCCACCCCGTAACGGGACGTCCTTCCATTCCTTTGTTGGCATCATCCCTGCTAATAGGTTCCCCCTCCAGACACTTTCGAGCGTCTGGCACCCCATTTGATCTTATCTTGCGGTAGTTTAGTCAGGTCAAAGTTGCCAACGTGTTGTAGTCGAATCTTTAAAGCTGCAATTTTTTTCTACTTTTCAATGTCAAGTTATTATTGTATATGCCTGCATAATGTCTCGTGCGGAATGTGTAACTCGTGACAAACTGTTAGAAGATGGGACACAGACGAGTGTTGTGAGAGAAAAAGGTTTAAAATCTTTCATTCAAGCCAGTAAGAAGAGACAGGGTGGTAAGTCTCTAATATTTAAGAGGAACACTGAAATTAAGGTTCATAAAAAATGTAGGAAGAATTAAGTGACAGGGAAGACTATTGCTGCTTATTTAAAGAGGTCTCTACAAAATCCTGAATCAAAACCGTTACGTTCAATTATACCTGAGTTTGCCTTTAAAACTCACTGTTTCTTCTGTGGAGAGCAGGTGTCTCTGGACTACGCTAAGATAAAATAAAAAAGACCCCTTCAAAACGTAATTTGGTATACCCTGTGAGGAAATTAGCTGTTAGATAAAATGTGCTTACACTGGCGAGAAACTTAAATAACGGATATGGGCGCAGTATAGTGCGACATGTAGAGCCAGTTACTGACTTGGTAGCAGCTGATGCGCAATACCATTTCCTGTGCATGAGAACTCTACACCAGGCGCCACCGACTCATCATGGAGTTGGCAGACCCCCTGGAGATGAGGTGGAAGATGCTATGCAAGGAATTTACTGTTTTCTAGCAAAAAAGGACGAGGAATGTCAAGTCACCATGGAAGAATTGATGGAGCAGACTGAATGTGATTCGCGTCCACATCAGAGCAGTATCAGAAGAGACCTGCTTCTGTAGTATGGCGACGACATGTTAATTACAACAAGCAAACATTACGTTTTATGTTTCAAAGCCAATGGACAAAAAATCAGTAATGAATCCTGATATGGAGATATTCAGAGGCTACCAGAGAAAGAAGAAAAGTGTGCCATAATTGGGGAAGACATAAGATCGCAAGTATGCAATGTGACTGAATTCCCCGCTTCAGAAAGGCTTCTAGAGAAAATTGAGGATGCCATTCCTGAGACTCTTCGACTTTTCATGGATGTTGTGGTGCTGAGCAAAAAGCGAGGGGATCTAGAGCTGAGGTATAAGCAATACGTCAAATCAGCCTATCAGGCAACAGCAAACATGGCTTCCGTACCTCCCACTGAAGTTGCGGCTTAACAACACACCTTCAGAGTTTTTCTTCAGTTGCAGCATTGGACGGGAAACTACTTGGATCCGCAGCAGTGGGGCTGGAAGTTGACAAAAAGTGGGTTGGCTCCCATTACCAAACACTGAAACCCCCAGCTACAAAAGAGGCTTCTGCAAGATATATCTTGTAAATGCAAGATGGATTGCCATGATTGGTGTGGATACAGGCGAGCATGACTTTTCTGCACGAAACTGAAGGATTGTGCTCGAACATTGACGACACTTTGAATACAGAAGACGAAGAGGACGTGGACGAGCCACTTGCAGCACCACTGTCTGAAGCAGCTGAGGTGAAAGGAGGTATTAAATCGTGTAATATTTTGCAGCATTATGCGTCTTTATTAATACTTTTTTTCTGTCACGATAGTAATCCTTCAATTACATATTTTTCAGTTGAAGATCAACCACTGACTGTTCAGCCTGGACTTTGCAAAGCCCCTGATAGTTTACCTGGACCTTACGTTGATCGAGATCCTTTACCTGGACCGTCACGTGGCCAAGAAACGTTGCCTGTGCCGAAAACACCCAAATGGAGATTAATAAAATAACTGTGTATATGACATCAGTACATGTATTTCTTCATACCAGTATCGCTAAACAACTTATTTGTTTTTTGTAACCATATTGCAACACTAAAGGCACTCTTTTTTATTCCAGATGGAAAACCTATAGGAAGAGATGGCCCAATCCTGAACTCATCATTCACTCATTTCATGATACATGTACTTCATGTTACTATGTAACTTCAGCTTTCTGTTCTATGGCATGTACCTAACGTGATCTAAATATAATTTGATAATGTTTTTTACAAACATACTTTCTCTTTAATCAATTCAAAACATTATTTTTCAGTGTAACACATCGAAAATATAGCCCCGGCGAGAGATAGGCAGGTGGGAGGTGCTTTACACTATAGGGCGCAGAAAGCATTGTTCGTAATTTTCTTTTTGGTGCTTCCCCCTATTACGAGAAAATGGAATTTTATAGACGTCCCTTGTAGGAAATTTAATGCACTTTCACGTGGTGTAAGGATTTTGTTGATAACATGTATATTTCTCGAGTTGTAGGGCGTGCAAGTGTGTGTTTTTGACGTTTTCGCAGAAGGGCCAAAAATTTGCTCATTTTCATTGAGTTCTAGCGCCTATACTGCTCGTCAGAAAATCAGATATGAGTAGTACATTTTGTAGGAAATTTTGTCTACTTTAATTTTTCTGAGAATGAACATCTTCGAGAAACGCATAGTATTCGAGATATAAGCAACAAACTGAAAAAAGTGCGAAAATTTTGAGGTTTTTTGAGTTTTTCGTTGTGAAGCCGACCTCCTACGAGGCAGCAAACTTCATATTCGAATTCAGCGGCCCCAAAAACATACAGAACCATTGAGAAAAAAACTTTCGGAATTTTGTTACGGAAAAAAACACAATTTGACTGGGCTATTATTTACGATTATCTTGTACCTATAGTTTTTTATAGAAGAATTCCATGTTCTATTAAAAATGAAATGTTGCTAGGAAATAATAGAAGACCTGCCCTTTCGCAGAAAGACGTCAGTTATCTGTGCCAGTTTAGCCGTCGGCCGCCTTCTGTAAGTGAAACCAGCTTCTGATTAGAAGCGACATATAGTATTTTGATTTTTGTCTGCGCGTTCTCGTTTCAATACGTAAATTTATACTGTGCTCTCGTGCATATTAGATTCAAATCCGCATTTTAACAAACGTGTGGTCTTCCTTTGAACGCATCGCGACTGTAGTTTTTGTTTTTGTCGGCACTTCAATCATGAATAGGGACTGTGACTGCTTTGTGCGGATGAAGTCTGAGCTGGTGACACTTCGCTCCCAGCTTCAGGCTGTCTTAGCCTCGGTTGCACAGCTGGAGGCTGCGATCGAGGGGCCGCGGTGGAGTAGCCGAGCGCTCTAAAGCGTCTCGCTGCGGAGCGCGCGGTTGCTCGCCGTGGAGGTTCGAGTCCTCCCTGGGGCTTGGGTGTGTGTGTTTGTGCTTAGGTTAGTTTACCTAGGTTTAAGTAGTTTGTAAGCTACGGACTGATGACCACGCAGTTTGGTCCGATAGATTTACAGACATTTGAACATTTTGCGATCGAGGGGCGTCGTTGTTGTTGGCCGTTAGTGGGGACAGAACGGACTCCCGTCGTGTCGCCGATCGGCCTGCGCCAGCGACATGCCCTGATACTGCCAACGATGAGGCAGACACCCCACCCATGGCTCTAGTGCGTAGCAGGACACGTAAGATATTCCAGGGGATCGATCGTGAGGCCTCCCCGGTTTGTCTTGCGACCAGGTTTGAGGCTCTATCTGTTCAGGACACTGTTCCTAAGCCGGATAGTGTCTCTCATCCTGAGATCACCGCTCAGGCTGCAAGATCCGGGCTCTCACAGAGGGTGGGTTTGCTTGTAGTTTGGAGCTCCAACGTTAGGCGATTGATGGGGCCCCTTAAAGAGATGGCTGCCAAGAAGGGAAAGAAGGCCAACGTGAACTCCGTGTGCATACCAGGTGGAGTCATTCCAGATGTGGAACGGGTCCTTCCGGATGCCATGAATGATACGGGGTGTAGCAAACTGCAGGTGGTGGCTCACGTCGGTACCAATAACGTGTGTCGCTTCGGATCTGAACAGATTCTCTCAGTTTTGAGAGGGTATCCGAAGTGGTAAAGACTGCCAGTCTTGCTTGCAGGATGAAAGCAGAGCTCACCATCTGCAACATAGTTGACAGGACCGACTGTGGACCTTTAGTACAGAGCCGAGTGGAGGGTCTGAATCAGAGGCTCAGATGGTTCTGTGACCGTGTAGGCTGCAGATTCCTCGACTTGCGCCATCGGGTGGTGGGGTTCCTGGTTCGGCTGAATAGGTCTGTGTGGTGTAGACTGGTTTTTCTTTTTTTTTTAGAGTGCTTTGCGGAAACACTAAATGGGCAATCTCAAAGGGTGCAGAAATGTTATATTATCGGTATAACAGTTGGGAATTGTCGTAGCTGCGTCGGGAAAGTACCAAAACTCCAAGCGTTAATAGAAAGCACAGAAACACATATCATTATAGGTGGCGAAAGTTGTCTGAAGCCGGAAATATGTTCAGCAGAAGCACTTGCAAAAGATCTGTGTTCAGAAGGGTTAGATTAAACAAAATAGGTGGACGCGTGTTTGTCGCCGTCAAAAGTAGTCTTTCGTGTAGCGAAGTTGAAGTCAATAGTTCCTGTGAGCTATTATGGGTAGAGGTTGTACCTAAAAATCGTAAGAAGTTAATAATTGGCTCCTTTACCGGCCTCCCGACTCTGACGATACAGTAACATAAACGTTCAAAGAAAACCTGTGTCTAATTGCAAACACGTATCCGACTCACACAGGCGGTGATTTTAATTTACCCTAAATCTGTTGGTGAAATTATATTTTCAAATCAGGAGGTACGCCTAAAACATCGTGCAAAATTGTACTCAACGCATTCTCTGAGAATTACTTCGAACAATTAGTTCATGAGCCAACTAGAATTGTAAATGAGTGTCAAAACACACTTGATATCTTAGTAACAAATAATCCTGAGCTCATAACGAGCATCAAAACGGATACAGGTATTCGTGAACACCGAGATGTCGTATCGAGATTGAATATCAAAAGTCCCAAAGTTACCAAAAATAGACGAAAGTATATTTTTTCAGGAAAGCAGAAAGAAATGCAATACATTGCTTCTTGAAAGACACTTTCCACTCGTTCCTAACACTAAACGTAGGTGTAGACCAGATCATAGGCGTCACCAGCACTAAATTATTGAGGGGGACGACTCAACCGGATGTCTCAGACGCCGATTTGGGGGAGGGGGAGAAGAGAGGGGTAGTTGGTAATATCAATTACCTGCCCTGATACTGTTTCAGTTGCACTTAAAGTTACCACTAACTTTATTGAATACTGTCCCCTTGTCACTAAATACAACAGACTAAATACCAAGAAAACAGAAGAGGAATGTAACTAAGTGGTATACACCCTACCTAAATAATTTAAGAATTCTGTTAAGAATTTACTATGACAAATCCCGTATTAATAGTGAATATAAAAACCCACAACCCAAATTAAAAAAGCTTTATAGATAGGAGATTATCACTGCATAGAAAACAGCAAATGATAATTATACCACCCAGTCCAATAACAAATGCACAGCTGCCTGGAATGTAGTAAAAGCAGAAGCAGGGCTTGTTACAAACAAATTACCCATGCCTCTAACAGCAGATGAGTTAAACAAAAGTTTCATTAATTCTGGAGAATTTGCTACAACAGATGAAAATGATTTAAATTACAATGAGGTTAGAGCTTCTAAACCCCAAGGAACAGAAATTACAGTAAATTTGCCAAAATTTGAAGAGTAAACTGTCTATCCCAAGGATATACAAGGATATATGTAGTGAGATCACTCAGCAACTCTAAAACTAAGGACATACATGGTGTTTCCAATTTTATCCTAAAGAACATGATAGAACCTGAATGAAGTATTCACTCTGCAGCGGAGTGTGCGCTGATATGAAACTTAATGGCAGATTAAAATTGTGTGCTGGAACCGGGACTCGAACCTGGGACCTTTGCCTATCACGGGCAAACTCACTACCGACTGTGCTATCCCGACACGACTCACGATGCCACCTCACAACTTTACTTCCGCCAGTACCTCGCCTCCTACTTTCCAAACTTCACAGAAGCTCTCCTGCGAACCATTAACACTCCTGGAAGAAAGGATATGGTGGAGACATGGCTTAGCAACAGCCTAAGGGATGTTTCCAGAATGAAGTTTTCACTCTGCAGCGGAGTGTACGCTGATATGAAACTTCCTGGCAATTTTAATGCGCGAATGCCTCTTTCTACCTACTCAGTTTCATACAATGAATGCGACTAGTCAGCCAATTTAAATTTACGAGATCAGTAGGCTGTTTTAGACATTGGATTTGCCAAGCAAGGCATTTCAGATAGATCTAGCCCGTCAATAAATTTGATTTTTTGTTTAAAAGCAGAAAAACTAAGATCACGTCAAATGACGTGATCGGCATTCTACAGAAATTTGCATATCCCGTCAATTGAAGTGATTGGCAGCCAAAGTGTTAAAGAGAAACGATATTGATGAACTGCCTTTTACTCTCATCATAGCTATTCATCTTAATTCACTGACCGTAACTTTGCAACAACACTTGACGAATGAACTGACTACAGCATTGTTACGAAGCAGTGTGCACACGGTATGATTTAGTGAGAGACAGTCTTCGTCGGGCAGCCGTGCCGTGCGGACGCTTTGTTTACGTCCTCGCTACTTGGCGGCCGAGCGGAGGTAAACGGTGAGTGCACGCTTCAGCGTTTATATTGGCGTATAGAATGTGTTGCAGACGAACGTAATGGATCGAACACCACGAAAAGACACACTTGGATTAACCTTTGACCCGAACTTTCCCCGACCAAAATCATTTGAAGTTGAGTTGTTTATAAGAGACGTTATGGAGATTACTATTGACAAATTGATAGGAATACACTTATCGATAGTCAGCAGCACGGTCTATTTAAAATTGATAAGCCCTGAAAAATGTAAGAAAGTCGTTGAATCATGTGGCGGAACTTTAAAATTTAAACATTCAAACGGAAATATTGGAGTCGTCACCATTTCACCAGCTGGCATGGGTTTGAAAACGGTGCGCATCTTCGAGTTGCCATTCGAAATATCTGCCGAAGCAATTAATGAACAACTTAGAGAATACGTCACAGTAATAAGTAACATCGCGGAAAGGTGGTCAGAATCTCACATTTTCCCGGTGTTGAACGGTGTCAGACAGGTCAAAATAGAAATGTTGAAACACATACCGTCCTACATCACGGTTTGTGGCTATAGGGCGATTGTAACATACGAAGGGCAACCACGAACTTGCTCGGCATGTGGTTCTACAGAACACGTTCGCGCGCAGTGTTTTCAACGGCGCGTGCCGCAAATACCGACCGGTGAGCGAGAGAGGCCTGGCCCCGTGCCTACGTTGTCGATCAGCTACGTTGCCACCGCGCGAGGAAACATTGCCCCAGAACCAAATCTAGATGCAGCTATGGAGGCGTATAACGAACTGAAAGAACACGAAATACCCATGGAAACTACCAACACTCCAGATTCCTTTCCTTCTAACCAGCAGGTTTCGGAAGAAAGTAACCAGGCAGTTGTTTGTGAAAACAACAGTAATGAGACAACTGTGAGAGAATTAGAACCTGTAGGTGAAACACCCAGGACATTCCCACCTGAAACACAAGAAACAAATGACCAACAGTCATCGAAGTCTCCCACGAAACAGAAAAAGCGCCGTATTGCACATGAAGGTGCGGACGAAAAGGCGCAAATACTGCGCGACAAAGCCCACAGAATCCGAAAAACACTAACAGAAGAGACATCAAAAACAGGACAGAGAGAGCAAGGGATACATCCAGCCGAGGCAGTGGTCAGATGACACCGATGAGGACACACGAGAGGAAGAGATGCCAGAGGTTCCGGGAAACACGGCAGGGACGTCGTCAGATAATTGTATAGGCAAACCTAATCAGCGCCAAAACATCACGGCTGGATCGGGCGGAGTAGACGACGACCCAGAATACTTTTAAGCCGGCCGCGGTGGCCGAGGAGACTAAGGCGCTCCAGTCACGGTCTGCACGGTCACTACGGTCGGGGGTTCGAATCCCCCCTCGGGCATGGATATTTGTGCCGTCCTAGTTCGTAAGTAGTTCATAAGTAGTTTGTAAGTTTAGGGACTGATGACCCCGTAGTTAAGTCCCATAGACTACACAAACATTTGAACATTTGAATACTTTTAAGTCATGTTTCGTTACTAACATTCACGGGAAGTATGACATCAAGTATGCCTGCAAATGTGCTACCGTTGCAAGCTTATCGATTGCAACTGTCAATATCAATAAAATAAGCTGCACGTTCAAATTAAAAGAACCTTCAAGACTTCTTGTACGCAGCTGACATAGACATTGCGCTGTTACAGGAAGTAACAGACATTAACCTGGAAAGTATAACAGATTACAACACCTTAATTAATCCTGGTTACGGCGGTGAACTCGGGACAGCGATTATGACAAAAGAGGGAATCCTGACAACAAACGTCGAAAGGCTAACGAACAGCAGGGGCATAGCTTGCACAATAAATAACACCAGGATTATTAATATTAATGCTCCTTCCGGAACGGGGAAAAAACATCTGAGAGCAGAATTTTTTAAAGATGCAATAGTGCCACTCTTTATGCAGCGTCCCGAACAAGTCATATTTGCAGGCGACTTTAACTGTGTCCTCAAACCCAAAGATCAGATACCAAATTTCAACAAGTGTATCGTCAGAGAACTCAATCTAGTCGACACATTGGAACTGAAACAAGGTGATAAGCCCAGGTTTACTCAAACTACCAGCCATTCCGCTAGTCGGATCGAATGAATTTACGTAACGTCGAATTTACAACAACACATTCTGCAAGTGGAACTATGGCCGAACATATTTTCAGATCATACAGCCTACATATGCACTGTTAACCTCCAAAAACAAGGAACGTACAGAGCAAAAGGAACGTGGAAGTTGAACGTAGCGCATCTGACAGACCCAGGATGCCACGAAACCTTTCGTAATACATGGACAGAATGCGAAAGGAAGTTTTCAAAGTACGATTCCACCTTTACGTGGTGGATGAAATGCGCAAAACCCGCTTTAATAAAGGCCATTAAACGTTACTCTTGGGTAAAAAGTGTTTGGACGAAAAACACAATAGAATTTTATTATCAGTGTCTCAGAGACTTATACCAACACGACGCCACAGTCATAGACAATTATACATAAATAAATAGAATAAAGGCCACAATTTTAAACCTCAAACGGAAGCTCTTGGAAGGCTGTAAAATTCGCACACGACTACAAAATACAGTTGAAGAAGAAACAACTTCAATGTTTCATATTATACAAGAACAGAAAAGTACAAAACGAAAAATTTTGACTGAACTGAAAGTGGAACATGGGGGAACTTTGACAACACAACACGAAATACGAGAAGAAATCTATAAATATTTTACAACTCTATTAGCTGACAAACCAGTAGACGAAGCAGCGCAACACACCATCCTCGCAAGGTTGACTGCGAAATTAAACCCGGAGGAATCGGACGATCTGTCAGCAGACGTAACTGAAGAGGAAGTGGCAGACGCCATACGAACAAGCGCGAAGAATAAGTCTCCCGGGCCCGACGGATTGCCAGCAGAATTTTATCACACCTTTGAACAACAACTAATCAGCAAGCTGATGCTTGTATGTAACGAAATTCCGAACGCCAGAAGTGACATGTTACTGGAATTTTGTGAAGGTGTAGTAGTGTTAGTCCCTAAAGTGCCAGGAGGGAAGACCGTCAACAACCTGCGTCCCATAACACTACTAAATACCGACTATAAAATCTTCACGCGCATCATAACGCAAAGATTAACCTCGGTTATAACACGCATCACTGGGAATTACCAAACGAGCGTCGGGAAAAATAGAACAATTCACCAGACATTATGTGAATATAGAGATATTATAGCAACTGCAGAAGCCTTGAATATTCCAAGTGCACTAGTATCTCTCGATTTCGAAAAAGCATTCGATAGAATTAACCATTGTTATCTTTTTCGGACTATGGAAGTAATGAATTTTCCACAAAAAATTGGCACTGTAGTTAAAAACCTGTTGACAAGTTCCCCGTCTTGAATATGTGTTAACGGTCAATTAAGCAGACCGATCAGAATCAAAAGTTCAGTACGTCAGGGTTGCCCAATGTCACTGAGCCTATTTGCAATAGCCATTGAACCTTTGCTGTGTTCCCTGACACAGCACCTTGCAGGGCTACAAATACACGGCCATAAAATAACATGTCAAGCGTACGCTGACGACGTCAGTTTCGTGATCACGGAAAGTGATGAACTAGGAAAAGCATTCCAAAATATAAAGAACTACGAAGCGGCGTCAGGAGCAAAATTAAGCCGTACTAAGCCGGGAATAATGCACATCGGATTAGAAATTAGGGATGACGAACAATTAAAATGCGTAGAAAGTATAAAAACGCTTGGAATTGTATACACGCGAGATATCCGCCGCACGGCTGCCCTCAACTACAAAAATTTGTTGGCAAAAATGCGAAAAATGCGAGCCACCATACAACAACATGTCAACATGTTTTACGTACTCTAAGTACCTTACAAAAAGTTCAGTTAGCAAACATTTACATAACATCTAAAGTAAATTATGTCGCCCAGGTATTGCCAATACCGAAGACAATAGCCCAACAGATGCTAGCAGCGCTCGGCCACTTTGTCACCAGAGGACAAATTTTTAAGATCAAGTATGAGACCTTAACGCTATCTTTACGTCACGGAAGCCTAAAGCTGACAAATATATATAATAAATCACAGGCGCTGTTCGTCAGCAAGTTGTACAAGCAGTGGCAACGGTCGCCTGATAGCCTCGCAGCTCATCTCTTAAACGAAATAGCCCCGGCTAGTATGGACCCACCCGTAGACGTGCACCATATTCTAAACGCATTTTATCATATGAGACATTTTCTTATAGAATTAAGCTACATTCGACGTCACACTCCAGAGGAATACCTATACAAAGTAAAAGAAATCTACAATAACATGATGAAAAACAAAACGAGGAACAGAATCGAAGAGAAGTACAAAGAATATAATTGGGAAAAGATCTGGGAAAACGTTCAAGATCCTTACTTACCGACAAAAGTATGGTCAACATGGTACACTGCAGTTAACAGGAAAATTCCAACAAATTCGAAGTTACATGCAATTCATCTGGCAGAAACGCCAAATTGCACCATCTGTAACCTAGTTGACACTGAGGAACACCGTTTCACATGCGACGGCGTTAAAAACATTTGGACTCTGTGTACAACTAAACTTGCTAGTATACTACGAACATCTCCCCGAACGATAACACCAGTCAGACTTCTTCACCCAGACGAAGTTCCCTACCCCAGTGCAAAAAGAAGAGCAGTAAATTGGATCAAAGGACAGACGGTGTACTACATTTTATCGGAAAAAGTTAAAAGTAAAGAAGACTACTGGACACATCTTACGATGGAACACGAGAAACTAAAAAAAAAAAAAAATAAATAAAAATAAAAATAAAAAAATAAAAATAAAAATAAAACGAAGAAATATATAGAAAAATATGCGAATTTTCTAATTAGAACTTTAACATAGATATAGAATGGGTAACACCCAAAGAAGTATTTTATTTATATATACGTTTTATTATTATTATTATTATTATTATCATCATTTTGCAATGTCATTACGCTTCTGTGATCCTTTAGAGGTAGTTCTGAGCTACTGCTGACTGGTGCTTCAAAGTCTACCGAGAAGATAGAAGAAATGGACAAGGAGATCGAAATACAAAGAAAAATGATACACACGGCATTAACTGCGTAAGCAGATTGTACGAGCAGACAACTTTGAAGTGCTCGGCAAGCAGAAGGAACAGAAGAATGGGAATGACAATAATTATAATTTACTTGGAGAAAACCATTCTGATACTTTTCTTTCATTTTCAAGAAGCCGATCTTAAAAATTACGAAGAAGAGGCTTAAAAGTGAGACGCTCTGGTGGATGTGGTGGAATGAGGCGCGTTCCCAGGTCGTGTACAGTTCTCTGGACAGGCGGCTGCAATCCCAGGCCGCTTGTAACACTGTCTTTTGACAATGCTCGTATTTGTGCCTCATGATGTTCACCGTTACTTTACTAGCACGTTAGTAAATCATGTAAATTATTAAGGCACGGTGCATAAGAACTTATTAGTTAAGCTTGGATATATATTCCTTCAACAATGTCATTATTTGGTCAACTAAGAAAAAAAAATTAAAACTGTTTTTCGAAAAAACTTTTGGAGGGAACACGTCCCCCCCCCCCCTGTCCTCCCCCTCACCCCCGTCGGTGACGCCCATGGACCAGATGTGGCTCCAATTCAAAGAAGTGGTATTGACAGCAATTGACGTTTTTATCTTCTATATCTATAAATGTGAATGTCTGTTCGGTGTACGTTTATCACGTCTGAACCACAAGACATAAAGAGCTAAAAATTTGTACAGTTACTAATGTCTACCCTGGGAAGGCTTTAGGCACGGTTTTATGGCGCTCGGATAGCTATATATATATATAATGTGAATGTCTGTTCGGTGTACGCTTATCACGTCTGAACCACAAGACATAAAGAGATAAAAATTTGTACAGTGATTAATGTCTACCCTGGGAAGGCTTTAGGCACGGTTTTATGGCGCTCGGATAGCTATTTATCTATATATGTATATTAATGTGAATGTCTGTTCGGTGTACGCTTATCGCGTCCGAACGACGAGACGCAGACTTAACTATTTGTACAGTTGCTAATTTATACCTGAGGAAGGTTTTAGGCACGGTTTTCTAGCGATCTGATAGATATTTAGTAATTTGAAGAATATAACGCGAAATGCGGAACAATAATTACTCTTTGAAAATTATATTTACACTTTAAAAATGGTTTTATTGGTTGCATTGTTGCTTGAGGGTTGATAATGATAAAAGGGTGGAGTATATTGGGATGGAAAGTTATCGGTGTATGTAAAGTTCTACGTGTGTGTGTTAATATTTCGCTCTGCAGCAAAAACTACCGAACGCAGACGGTTTGTGTGTAATTGTTCTCCGAAGTCTCCCGTTGTACACCATAGCAGTTCCATGCCGATAGCTATAAGGGGGTTGGAAGATATGGTGGTTGAAAGTCGTCAAATTATTAAAAAATTCGGACTGAAGGCCAGCGATGCCGTTTGCGACTCTATAGCAAGGAGGTTACATACAGCGAAACGTGATGCCACAGACCATATCTTTGGTCTTGAGTGCTACAATATCTTCAGATCTTTCTCTGTAAGGATACGCATACGAACAAGGAAATATAAGAATAAATAAATAAAGCAGTAAAAAAGACATTTTCTCTAATACTTCTCTTTAAAAAAATCGATTTGACATTTCGCGCATTACATTGTGGCGATCTTAAGTTTGTGTGTTCTCATAATGACAAGTACGCGTGTGAGTAACCTCTGTGGTGGATAGTAAGTTAACTGATCTTTGCCGTTATTTTCTGATGATAATTTCTATGGATTTTTACGTTGCTATATCAATAAACATGTGTTATTCTCTGTGGTTTTGATGTCGTGTGAAGTTTTAAATAAAAGTATTCTTGTTAGGCATATTAAGTTTGTTTCACTAATGTGTGGTAGAATTACGACTACATAATTGGTGACTCCCGACTAAGGTTTTGAAGAAATAGGTTTTTTTCTTTTTTTTCTTTTTTTTTTTTTTTTTTTTTTTGCCTTCCGCCTAAATACTTAATATCAGGCTTTATGATGAGCGACGAAGGCATATCGGAAGAGATCAAACGGCTTCAACATGAAATAAAGAATTTGGAGTTACAGATTTCAAGAAATACGAGTAACAAGCATGTAATGATGCATAGAGAAAATGTTGATTCGACAACTCGGCCGCAATCTGGTGGAAAGGAACTTCCATACAGTACGATGGTTAATTCAAGCGAGTTACAACTTGATACAGCCAGACAAAATTCTGCCAATTTTATCAGTTCACCTACTCAACGGCTGCAATTAAGAGCACCTCCATTTATGCCTTTACAACCACGCACTTGGTTTGCAGTAATGGAGAATATATTTCGTCAGCAAAGGGTTGTAGACGATCATGAGAAATTTACCTTAGTGATTAGTAATCTTGATCAACAAAGCACGACGTTGATATCAGACGTGATAACCGACCCACCATTAGAAGGAGCCTACGGCAGATTAAAAGAAGAGCTTATCTCTCGGTGTTTGAAGTCAGCAGACATAAGAATTAAGCGAGTGCTGTACCAAGAGAGAAGAGGGGACAGAACCCCGTCTGAATTCTGGAGACATTTGCGAGGTTTAGTAGATAGTACTACTGTATCTGACAACTTATTGTTACATGTGTGGCAGCAACAGCTACCAGTACAAGTAAGATCATCGATAGCAGTACTTGAAGAGAAGTCGACGGACGAATTATTACAAGCAGCAGATAGAGTCTACCTGACACAAGAATCTACTGCAACAATGGCAATGACGTCGATAGATGCAACATACACGTTCTCAACACAATTCAGCAGGTGGAACCACTGCAGACTGTGCAGCAGTTAGTCCACGTCACGGATCAAGCATGTCAGATGAAATTAAAGACTTAAAAGCTTCAGTAGAGGCACTGGCAGCACAGCTAAGTACCAGTGTACGACAAAATGACCGAGATGGAAACAGCAGAAGGAGAAGTTGGACAAAGCGTGAAACACGAAGCCATAAAAGAGAATTCAACGGAGTTTGCTGGTATCATAAGCGATTTGGGAGAGACGCTACAAGATGCACATCACCATGTGCTTACACCACGAACCAGAGAGCATACAATAACAGCGCAGTCTCTACGAGTCAACAGAGTCGACGGTCAATGTATGAAGACATCAATTCGAAAAGGCTGTATGTATCAGATATACGTACCGGTACAAAGTTTTTAGTTGACACAGGTCTGATATTAGCACGCTTCCTGTCAGCTACGCACCTCACAACAAGCAAGATGGACAACCGAGATTAAAGGCCGTGAATAACTCTGCGATTAATACATATGGACGTAAAGTATGTGACGTTGATGTAGGATTTCCTAATAAATTCACCTGGTCTTTCGTGATTGCAGATTTAGGAGAGCCCATACTAGGTGCAGACTTCCTAACACATTTCAAGTTGGCAGTTGACTTGCAAGGAAAACGTTTACTGAATTTAGAGAAGAACATTGCAACATCAGGCAACAGAGAAAGACAAACTTCTGAGAAGATGCAAGGAATTGATAACGGCCTGTCGGCAAGTCAGGTTAACTTTACACAGGTTAAACATAATACAGTGCACTATATACGTACCACACCAGGACAACCCGTCGCGCTCCGAGCGAGAAGAATTGCACCAGAGAAACTGACAAAAACAAAGGCTATCTTTGAAGAGATGTTACAGGCTGGAACAATCCGTCGGTCAGACAGTCCGTGGTCGTCACCTCTCCATCTGGTTCGCAAGAAGGACGGCTCATGGAGGCCATGTGGTGATTACCGGGCATTAAACTCTCGAACAATTCCTGACAGGTACCCAGTACCTAATATACAAGACTTTACATACGCACTAGCAGGCGCAAAAGTTTTCAGTGTCCTTGACTGCAAGAAAGCGTACAATCAGATTCCGGTAACCCCGAGTGACGTACCAAAGACAGCTGTAATTACGCCTTTCGGACTATTTGAGTTCTTATTCATGCCTTTTGGTTTAAAAAACGCTGGTCAAACATGGCAGCGTTTCATTGATGAAATACTAAAGGGACTTGCATTTTGTTTTGCTTACTTGGATGACATTTTGGTGTTCTCTCCAAACGTTCAAGTGCATGAACAACATCTACACCAGGTTCGCAACCGATTATCTGACCACGGAGTAGTTTTGAACCACGATAAGTGCATCATAAAACAGGCTGAAATCACATTTCTGGGTCATATTGTTTCAGCAGAAGGCGTTATGCCGAATGCGGAGAAAATCGCAACAATACAGTCGCTACCGAAACCATCAACCTATCGAGAGCTAAGACAACTTAGGAATGATAATTTTTATCGACGTCATCTACCAGGAACCGCTAAAGTACAAGTACCACTTACTGATGCGCTAGCTGGACACGAAGCTACAGGTCGGCGCCTTGTTAATTGGACGTCAGAGATGAATAAAGCATTTAATGACTTGCAGGCGAGTTTAAGTCGTGCAGTGTTGCTTGCACACCCAGTTCCTTACGCACAGCTGGCTATTGTTGTGGACGCAAGTCAGGTAGCAATAGGGGCAGCTCTACAACAACGAGTACAAGAACATTGGCAACCACTAAAATTTTTCTCTCAGAAGTTACAACCAGCTCAGCAGAAGTGGAGTGCATACGACAGAGAACTGCTGGCTATCTATGAAGCAATTAAACACTTTCGTCCACAAATTGAGGGTAGACCAGTTACTGTGTTTACAGATCACAAGCCCATAATTGCAGCATTTAAAACTACTAGTGACAAGTGCTCTCCAAGACAGTTTCGTCATATCGAGTTTGTGAGTCAATTTACGACCGACATTAGACATGTGAATGGGGCAGATAATATAGTTGCTGACTATTTTTCACGGATTTGTGGCATATCAGAAGTTATAGACTATCATAAACTTGCAGAAGAGCAAACCAGAGACCCAGAACTGCAACAACTTTTAAATGATCCATTAACTGGGCTTAAATTTAAACAGATTACCGTACCCAACTGTGATGCTAGACTGTGGTGCGACATGTCACAAGGCAAACTAAGGCCATTTGTGTCTAGTAAATTTCGTAAAACAGCGTTCAACAGTGTTCACGGTCTTGCACATACGGGAGCCAATTCGACAGTTAAGTTGCTGACAGATCGTTTTGTGTGGCCATCAATGAAAAGAGATGCACGTGTTTGGACACGTACATGCATTCCCTGTCAGAAAAGTAAAGTGGGTCGTCATGTGCACGCAGAAGTAGGAGACTTTCAAGGAAATTCAGCTAGATTCTCTCACGTCCATGTCGACTTGGTAGGACCTCTACAGCAGTCAGAAGGTTACAGGTACTTGCTTACAGTCATAGACAGGTGCACAAGGTGGGCCGAGGCGATTCCTATAGCCGATATATCAGCAGAGACGACAGCGAAGACGTTTATAGGGACATGGATTGCACGCTTTGGTTGTCCACTCCATGTTACTACTGATCAGGGAAGACAATTTGAATCTGTACTGTTCTTAGAGCTCGCAAGAATGTGTGGTTTTCAGCGGCATCACACGACCACTTACCATCCAGCCAGTAACGGGATGGTCGAACGTTGGCACCGAACTTTGAAAGCAGCATTAATGTGTCACCAAGACAAGTGGACAGAAGCACTGCCTTTGGTGCTGTTAGGGCTGCGGACAGCATTTAAACCCGACATAGGTGCATCAGTTGCAGAAATGGTTTATGGTGAGGCTATTCGCATCCCAGCAGACTATTTGATACCAGTGTCACTACCTAGCTCAGAAGAGCTTCCTCAGCTGGTGCGTCAGTTAAGACAACACTGTGCTAAAATACATTCTCCACCACCTTCTCGTCATGGCAACCGTCAGGTATTCGTGCACAAAGATTTAAACACTTGCTCACATGTGATGCTTCGTGTGGATTCTGTCAAAGCTCCTTTACAGCCACCTTATACTGGTCCATTTCAAGTACTAGCAAGAAGTAAACATACCATGGACATATTGTACAATGGTGTTCCGACGAAAGTGTCAATTGAGCGCGTTAAGCAGGCATGGGTTATACCTACAACAACAACAGACAATGAACCGATACTGCAGGAAGATGTGATCCCAGGGCACGTTGACACGTTACCTCAGACACCTCCTGTGACTTCACCACCACAGAATGAAGCAGAGGCGTCGCAGTTGGAAGTTTCCCCACCGCAAGATCGTCCGATGCACACAAGAGCTGGGCGTCAGATCAAGTATCAAGACATTCCAGGAGCTCCGCTCTTTAAGGGGGGAGCTGTGTGGCGATCTTAAGTTTGTGTGTTCTCATAATGACAAGTACGCGTGTGAGTAACCTCTGTGGTGGATAGTAAGTTAACTGATCTTTGCCGTTATTTTCTGATGATAATTTCTATGGATTTTTACGTTGCTATATCAATAAACATGTGTTATTCTCTGTGGTTTTGATGTCGTGTGAAGTTTTAAATAAAAGTATTCTTGTTAGGCATATTAAGTTTGTTTCACTAATGTGTGGTAGAATTACGACTACAACATCAAGTGATCGATCTGTGATATTATTACAAACATTATTGTTGAATTTCGTGATTGGATTTTTCGAAACGAGTGCTTTTTTACGTGTGATTTGATCTAAACTATTTAATTTCCTGATATTGTTCATTAAAAATGTCTGTTTCTAAAGAAGGTATGGTATTTCAATCCATCCTGCAAAACCAGTTTCATAGCACACTACTGAAAGATAGCTTATCTATCATAATCAACCAACACGCGAGCAGAGCCGCGGGTTTAAGCTAGTACAAAATAAATTAATAACTACACTTGGTACACAAAACAGGTCTGGACATTGTTGCAAAAGCAACGAAAAAGGCATGCTAAATTTAAACGAACACAAAAGCACCAGGATTGGAGATTCTACACAGAAGCTCGAAATTTAGCGAGGATTTCAATGCGAGATGCACGCAATACTTTTCACAACGAAACTCTTTCTCGAAATTTGAATGAAAACCCTAAGAGATTTTGGTCATCTGTTAAATATACTAGGGGCAAAAAACAAAGAATGCCCTCACTACATGATAGTAATGGCGATCCTGCTGATGATAGCGCTACTAAAGCAGAGTTACTAAACATAGCTTTTAGAAACTCATTCACCAAAGAAGACCAAACCAATATTCCAGATTTCAAATTACAAACAGAGGCAAGAATGAGTAACGTTGAAGTAGATATCCTTGGAGTAGAGAAGCAACTTAAATCATTTAACAAGAACAAGTGCCGACCGTGGTGACTGAGTGGTCTGCGGCGTGGCAGTCACGGTCTGCATGGCCGCTGCGGTCGGGGTTCGAATCCCCCCTCGGGCATGGATGTTTGTGCCGTCTTTAGTATAAGCTAGTTCATAAGTAGTTTGTACGTTTAGGGACTGATGACCCCGTAGTTAAGTCCCATAAGCTCTACAAACATTTGAATATTTGAACAAGAACAAATCTTCTGGTCCGGACTGTATACCCATTAGATTTCTATCTGATTATGCTGAAGCGATAGCTCCTTACTTAACAGCCATATACAACCGCTCTCTCAAAGAAGTATTTGTACCAAAAGATTGGAAAGTGCAAAGCTCACTCCTACCTTCACGAAAGGCAGTAAGAGTAACCCACTAAATTACAGGCCTATTTATTGACGTCAATTTGAAGCAGGTTTTTGGAGCATATCCTGTATTCAAATCTCGAACAGAATGATCTATTGACCCAAGGTCAACACGCATTTAGAAAATATCGTTCACGCAAAACATAACTAGCTCTTCACTCAGACGAAGTGATGAGTGCTATCGACTAGGGTTCTCAAATTGACTCCGTACTTCTTGATTTCCAGAAGGCTTTTGACACCGTACCTCACAAACAGCTTTTAATCAAATTGCGTAGTTATGGTATATTGCCCCAAATTTGCGACTGAATAGGGGATTTCCCATCAGAGAGGACACAGTTTGTAGTAATCGATGGTAAGGCATCGACTAAAACGGAGGTGATATCGGGTGTTCCACAGGGCAGTGTTATTGGTCCTCTGCTGTTCCTTATTTACATAAACGAGTTGGGAGAATGTAGGCAGCTCACTTAGGTTGTTTGCAGATGACGCCGTCATTTACCGTCTAGTAAAATCATCTGAAGATCAAAACGAACTGCAGAACAATCTAAATAAGATATTCCTGTGGTGTAAAAATTGGCAATTGACTCTAAATAATGAGAAGTGTGAAGTCGTCCACGTGGGTACGAAAAGAAACCCGTTAAACTTTGTTTACAAGATAAATCACTCAAAAGTGAAGGCAGTAAACTCCACAAAATACGTAGGAATTACTATTACTTCAGACTTAAACTGGAAAGAACTCGTAGATAATGTCATGGGAAAGGCGAATCAGAGATTGCCTTTTATTGGCAGAACCCTTAAAAGATGCAACAGAACTACCAAAGAGACTGTATATACCATGCTTGTCCGTCCATTTTTGGAGTATTGTTGTCCAGTGAGGGATCCTTATCAGGTGGCTTTGACGGAGGACATCGAAAGAGTCCAAAGAAGGGCAGCTCGTTTTCAATTTCACGATGTAGGGGAGACAGCGTTACGGAATTATTCAGGATCTGGGATGGGAATCATTACAACAACGGCGCTTATCGCTGCGGCGTGGGCTACTTACGAAACTCTCCTCCGAATACGAAAATATATTTTGACTCCCACTTACATAGGCAGAAAAGATCATCAGAATAAAATACGAGAAATCAGAGCTCGTACGGAGAGATTCAGGTGTTCTTTCTTCCCGCGCGCTATTCGAGAATGGAATGGAAGATAAATAGTATAGAGGTGGTTCGATGAACCCTCTGCCAGGCACTTAAATGTGATTTGCAAAGTATCCCACGTAGATGTAAATGTAGATCTACTCAGGAAATTTAAGGTTACTTTACTAGAAATCCAGTAAAATAGGCGAGGGTGGAACATAGGAAGCGGATATGGAAATCAAAACGTACACTATTTTATGTGCCAAATTGGCCACCATATAGATGAATGAAGAACGTATCAAAGGTGGCAATAAAATGGAAAAAGCAATCAAACTATTTCCCAACAAAAAAGAAACCAATTGCACAATACTTGCTACAGTTCAACAACAGACTCAAGAATCTTCAAAACATTTCATTTAAAAGGATATGGGCGTATAAGAAAGACAAGTGAAACGTAAAAATATATGAATCATTAGACACCGCACCGACTTGATGCGCGTGAAAAAACTGCCTTTCATACTAAGAACAGACCGTAATTTATGTTTGTATTCTACTTGCTTTCAGCGGAGCAAGCTACAAATATTCGTAAATATTTCTTCATGAATAAGTTGTTCTTTATACCACTGAATGAGTGAAATTCGACTGTTTTTACGTTAAGGACCCTATTACGTATGTCTATTGATATTCTAATATTCTTGTAATGCAATAATTATATTAACTATTTTGTTAATTATATAGAAATATAATTATAAACAAACATTACTCTTTTAGCGACTTGCCCACCACTAGGAGCGCTAGTATCGATGCAACTGTCAGTTGGTAACAAATGTCACAACAGAGAGTGTCATAACTATGTATGTTAGACTGTGTCCATACTCTCGTTCGTCGATCTCCCTCCCCTCTGTCCGTCTCTTGTTCCCCCCTCTCTTTTCGTCTCCTCTTCGCACTCCATTGGCCCATCTGCCCCCCCCCCCCCTCTCGCTGTCCATCACCTCGTACTCTGTTCGTCTCTTCGGTGCATCTTCTCCTCTCCCTATCTATGGACGGTCACATCAGTTCTGTCAACTTGAGTGATGATCAGTGAAAGTGCCTATGTTTATTGCAAGGTACCATTTATTATTAAAACCTTCTCCATGGAAACACAGAAATGAGCCTACTTTCGTGACAATTGGTGAAATGGTGTTATAATCTATTGTAAGATATCCTCTGCCATGCACTATACGAAACAACATGTAGACAGTGATCGTCCTCTTGTTTTGATGATCAAGTGTGCTAAATTTCTTCCAGAGCAGGCTAAAACTGTAGGTGCTTCTCGAAATCTGTAAGTGAAGTACTCTCTGCTATACATCATCTGACATTTTATGTAGACAGTGCCTTACCTCTTGTTGATGGTCAAGTGTGCAAAATTTCAACAATAGCGGAAGAAAACTGTAGATTTTGTTGAAGTCATTAACACAAGTAAAGTAACTTCGACTATGCACAATACCAAAGTGCAAAATTTGATCAAGATGGGAATGAAACTGCAGATTTGTATGACTTCAAAATTACAAACAAACGGTCACTCTCCATTACATGTAAGATACTCACCACAACAGGAGTCTATAAAAATCTGTAGCATAGACAGTTAAGCAAAAAAATGAATAACTTCCCAGAATGAGAGTGTACTGAAGATGATTGGGGACATTTTAAGAACATGCCAAGAACTTTAACCACTGAAGCATTAAGTAAAATGAAACAAAGGGAAAGGAGGAAGGGCTCATTAGTTGGACAAAAGAAATGGAGGAGGCTGTTGAAATAAAGAGAAAATTATATATCAAATATCTGAAACACTCCAGCCAGGAAAAAAAAAACTTAATATCTGCAAAGTATTATCGGTACTAACATTACAAGCCAATTAAATGAAATTCAATATTTATAGAATATATGACATCAACTGCGATTGGGCAAAGCTGAAAATGTGTACCCAGGAATGAAATTCCTTAGTAATATGAGGACATACAATGTTACACTACAAAAGAAATAAAGATATGAAGAAGGAATTACATTTGACATAAATAGCAAAGTTGAATAATATTAACAAAATACATATAACTAAACATTAAAAGTTGACTACAATGTGTTATATAAAATGTTATTAAGGAATGACAATACTGCAACTAATTTTTTTTCGAAAGTTAAGTGTATTTACTCCATAATTGTGGTCTGCAGGTTTTAACATCAAGGGAGAGGCCTAATCAAAAAATTTTAAACGACTGCTCTAGTCAACAGAAGTAGGATGCAAATTAAACTGTAAATTTTGTGTTATTTCGGTAATTAAATTTAAATTAAATGTAGGAAACATTATTACTTCCAACTTTCGCCCAACATCTCTGCCATGCTTTTCAACAATTGATTTTCAACTTTGTTTTTCAGCAGTTTTCTGATAAACAGATTCATCTGAAATGGGAAGCCTAAATTTATGTAACTGATTTAAGCATTTTAATGTACCTGTAAATGTTGTACTCCTGCTCGTTAATTTTATGAAATAACAGGGTGGTTTTCACATCAGAGACCCCAAATTGAACATTCTGAATACTTGAAGGAAGGAAGGAAACATGGAGTTTGAATACTTGAACTCGAGAATCCTAATATTTGCAGTATTGATACCCATAAGACTTTAGTTACTGGTATAGATGTCATCGGCCATATTGAAAGTAGGTTTAGAAGGTACAAGTAGAAAAAGTAATTTTCCAGATGTTAAATGGAACAAAAACTATACAAGGGATGATTACTAAATCATTTAAATTTCTTCAAGTACAACTGAGACATTTATTAAAAGTAATTATGGTGGAGACATGGCTTAGCCACAGCCTAAGGGATGTTTCCAGAATGAAACTTCACTCTGCACCGGAGTGTGCGCTCATATGAAACTTCCTGGCAGATTAAAATTGTGTGCCGGAACCGGGACTCGAACCTTGGACCTTTGCCTTTCGCGGGCAAGCGCACTACCGACTGTGCTATCCCGACACGACTCACGATGCTTCTGTGAAGTTTGGAAAGTAGGAGGCGAGGTACTGGCAGAAGTAAAGTTGTGAGGCGGCATCGTGAGTCGTGTCGGGATAGCACAGTCGGTAGTGCGCTTGCCCGCGAAAGGCAAAGGTCCCAGGTTCGAGTCCCGGTTCCGGCACACAATTTTAATCTGCCAGGAAGTTTCATATCAGCGCACACTCCGCTGCAGAGTGAAGTTTCATTCTGGAAACATCCCTTAGGCTGTGGCTAAGCCATGTCTCCACCATATCCTTTCTTCCAGGAGTGCTAGTCTTGCGTCTTTGCAGGAGAGCTTCTGTGAAGTTTGGAAAGTAGGAGGCGAGGTACTGGCAGAAGTAAAGTTGTGAGGCGGCATCGTGAGTCGTGTCGGGATAGCACAGTCGGTAGTGCGCTTGCCCGCGAAAGGCAAAGGTCCCAGGTTCGAGTCCCGGTTCCGGCACACAATTTTAATCTGCCAGGAAGTTTCATATCAGCGCACACTCCGCTGCAGAGTGAAGTTTCATTCTGGAAACATCCCTTAGGCTGTGGCTAAGCCATGTCTCCACCATATCCTTTCTTCCAGGAGTGCTAGTCTTGCGTCTTTGCAGGAGAGCTTCTGTGAAGTTTGGAAAGTAGGAGGCGAGGTACTGGCAGAAGTAAAGTTGTGAGGCGGCATCGTGAGTCGTGTCGGGATAGCACAGTCGGTAGTGCGCTTGCCCGCGAAAGGCAAAGGTCCCAGGTTCGAGTCCCGGCTCCGGCACACAATTTTAATCTGCCAGGAAGTTTCATATGAGCGCACACTCCGCTGCAGAGTGAAGTTTCATTCTGGAAACATCCCTTAGGCTGTGGCTAAGCCATGTCTCTACCATATCCTTTCTTCCAGGAGTGCTAGTCTTGCGTGTTTGCAGGTGAGCTTCTGTGAAGTTTGGAAAGTAGGAGGCGAGGTACTGGCAGAAGTAAAGTTGTGAGGCGGCATCGTGAGACGGGTCGGGATAGCACAGTCGGTAGTGCGCTTGCCCGCTAAAGGCAAAGGTCCAAGGTTCGAGTCCCGGTTCCGGCACACAATTTTAATCTGCCAGGAAGTTTCATATGAGCGCACACTCCGCTGCAGAGTGAAGTTTCATTCTGGAAACATCCCTTAGGCTGTGGCTAAGCCATGTCTCCACCATATCCTTTCTTCCAGGAGTGCTAGTCTTGCGTCTTTGCAGGAGAGCTTCTGTGAAGTTTGGAAAGTAGGAGGCGAGGTACTGGCAGAAGTAAAGTTGTGAGGCGGCATCGTGAGTCGTGTCGGGATAGCACAGTCGGTAGTGCGCTTGCCCGCTAAAGGCAAAGGTCCAAGGTTCGAGTCCCGGTTCCGGCACACAATTTTAATCTGCCAGGAAGTTTCATATGAGCGCACACTCCGCTGCAGAGTGAAGTTTCATTCTGGAAACATCCCTTAGGCTGTGGCTAAGCCATGTCTCCACCATATCCTTTCTTCCAGGAGTGCTAGTCTTGCGTCTTTGCAGGAGAGCTTCTGTGAAGTTTGGAAAGTAGGAGGCGAGGTACTGGCAGAAGTAAAGTTGTGAGGCGGCATCGTGAGTCGTGTCGGGATAGCACAGTCGGTAGTGCGCTTGCCCGCGAAAGGCAAAGGTCCCAGGTTCGAGTCCCGGCTCCGGCACACAATTTTAATCTGCCAGGAAGTTTCATATGAGCGCACACTCCGCTGCAGAGTGAAGTTTCATTCTGGAAACATCCCTTAGGCTGTGGCTAAGCCATGTCTCTACCATATCCTTTCTTCCAGGAGTGCTAGTCTTGCGTGTTTGCAGGTGAGCTTCTGTGAAGTTTGGAAAGTAGGAGGCGAGGTACTGGCAGAAGTAAAGTTGTGAGGCGGCATCGTGAGACGGGTCGGGATAGCACAGTCGGTAGTGCGCTTGCCCGCTAAAGGCAAAGGTCCAAGGTTCGAGTCCCGGTTCCGGCACACAATTTTAATCTGCCAGGAAGTTTCATATGAGCGCACACTCCGCTGCAGAGTGAAGTTTCATTCTGGAAACATCCCTTAGGCTGTGGCTAAGCCATGTCTCCACCATATCCTTTCTTCCAGGAGTGCTAGTCTTGCGTCTTTGCAGGAGAGCTTCTGTGAAGTTTGGAAAGTAGGAGGCGAGGTACTGGCAGAAGTAAAGTTGTGAGGCGGCATCGTGAGTCGTGTCGGGATAGCACAGTCGGTAGTGCGCTTGCCCGCGAAAGGCAAAGGTCCCAGGTTCGAGTCCCGGTTCCGGCACACAATTTTAATCTGCCAGGAAGTTTCATATCAGCGCACACTCCGCTGCAGAGTGAAGTTTCATTCTGGAAACATCCCTTAGGCTGTGGCTAAGCCATGTCTCTACCATATCCTTTCTTCCAGGAGTGATAGTCTTGCGTCTTTGCAGGAGAGCTTCTGTGAAGTTTGGAAAGTAGGAGGCGAGGTACTGGCAGAAGTAAAGTTGTGAGGCGGCATCGTGAGTCGTGTCGGGATAGCACAGTCGGTAGTGCGCTTGCCCGCTAAAGGCAAAGGTCCCAGGTTCGAGTCCCGGTTCCGGCACACAATTTTAATCTGCCAGGAAGTTTCATATCAGCGCACACTCCGCTGCAGAGTGAAGTTTCATTCTGGAAACATCCCTTAGGCTGTGGCTAAGCCATGTCTCCACCATATCCTTTCTTCCAGGAGTGCTAGTCTTGCGTCTTTGCAGGAGAGCTTCTGTGAAGTTTGGAAAGTAGGAGGCGAGGTACTGGCAGAAGTAAAGTTGTGAGGCGGCATCGTGAGTCGTGTCGGGATAGCACAGTCGGTAGTGCGCTTGCCCGCGAAAGGCAAAGGTCCCAGGTTCGAGTCCCGGCTCCGGCACACAATTTTAATCTGCCAGGAAGTTTCATATGAGCGCACACTCCGCTGCAGAGTGAAGTTTCATTCTGGAAACATCCCTTAGGCTGTGGCTAAGCCATGTCTCTACCATATCCTTTCTTCCAGGAGTGCTAGTCTTGCGTGTTTGCAGGTGAGCTTCTGTGAAGTTTGGAAAGTAGGAGGCGAGGTACTGGCAGAAGTAAAGTTGTGAGGCGGCATCGTGAGACGGGTCGGGATAGCACAGTCGGTAGTGCGCTTGCCCGCTAAAGGCAAAGGTCCAAGGTTCGAGTCCCGGTTCCGGCACACAATTTTAATCTGCCAGGAAGTTTCATATGAGCGCACACTCCGCTGCAGAGTGAAGTTTCATTCTGGAAACATCCCTTAGGCTGTGGCTAAGCCATGTCTCCACCATATCCTTTCTTCCAGGAGTGCTAGTCTTGCGTCTTTGCAGGAGAGCTTCTGTGAAGTTTGGAAAGTAGGAGGCGAGGTACTGGCAGAAGTAAAGTTGTGAGGCGGCATCGTGAGTCGTGTCGGGATAGCACAGTCGGTAGTGCGCTTGCCCGCTAAAGGCAAAGGTCCAAGGTTCGAGTCCCGGTTCCGGCACACAATTTTAATCTGCGAGGAAGTTTCATATGAGCGCACACTCCGCTGCAGAGTGATGTTTCATTCTGGAAACATCCCTTAGGCTGTGGCTAAGCCATGTCTCCACCATATCCTTTCTTCCAGGAGTGCTAGTCTTGCGTCTTTGCAGGAGAGCTTCTGTGAAGTTTGGAAAGTAGGAGGCGAGGTACTGGCAGAAGTAAAGTTGTGAGGCGGCATCGTGAGTCGTGTCGGGATAGCACAGTCGGTAGTGCGCTTGCCCGCGAAAGGCAAAGGTCCCAGGTTCGAGTCCCGGCTCCGGCACACAATTTTAATCTGCCAGGAAGTTTCATATGAGCGCACACTCCGCTGCAGAGTGAAGTTTCATTCTGGAAACATCCCTTAGGCTGTGGCTAAGCCATGTCTCTACCATATCCTTTCTTCCAGGAGTGCTAGTCTTGCGTGTTTGCAGGTGAGCTTCTGTGAAGTTTGGAAAGTAGGAGGCGAGGTACTGGCAGAAGTAAAGTTGTGAGGCGGCATCGTGAGTCGGGTCGGGATAGCACAGTCGGTAGTGCGCTTGCCCGCTAAAGGCAAAGGTCCAAGGTTGAGTCCCGGTTCCGGCACACAATTTTAATCTGCCAGGAAGTTTCATATCAGTGCACACTCCGCTGCAGAGTGAAGTTTCATTCTGGAAACATCCCTTAGGCTGTGGCTAAGCCATGTCTCCACCATATCCTTTCTTCCAGGAGTGCTAGTCTTGCGTCTTTGCAGGAGAGCTTCTGTGAAGTTTGGAAAGTAGGAGGCGAGGTACTGGCAGAAGTAAAGTTGTGAGGCGGCATCGTGAGTCGGGTCGGGATAGCACAGTCGGTAGTGCGCTTGCCCGCTAAAGGCAAAGGTCCAAGGTTCGAGTCCCGGTTCCGGCACACAATTTTAATCTGCCAGGAAGTTTCATATCAGCGCACACTCCGCTGCAGAGTGAAGTTTCATTCTGGAAACATCCCTTAGGCTGTGGCTAAGCCATGTCTCCACCATATCCTTTCTTCCAGGAGTGCTAGTCTTGCGTGTTTGCAGGTGAGCTTCTGTGAAGTTTGGAAAGTAGGAGGCGAGGTACTGGCAGAAGTAAAGTCGTGAGGCGGCATCGTGAGTCGTGTCGGGATAGCACAGTCGGTAGTGCGCTTGCCCGCGAAAGGCAAAGGTCCCAGGTTCGAGTCCCGGTTCCGGCACACAATTTTAATCTGCCAGGAAGTTTCATATGAGCGCACACTCCGCTGCAGAGTGAAGTTTCATTCTGTCAGTTTTATGATATCTATCTGTAGTTCCATTCTCTAATAGCTAGCGGGAAAAAGGAACACCTAAATCTTTATGTTTTCGATCTGATTTATTTTATTATGATTATTAGGTCTTCCTATGTACGTGGGTGCTAACAGTATATGTTCGCATTGTGAAGAGAAAGTTGGTGAAAGTAATTTCGCAAATAGATCTCCATCCCAACTCGAGCATAATTTCCGTGAGTCTCTCTCCTATATCGCGATAATACAAAACGAGCTGCCCTTCTCTGAATTGTCTCTAAATCGTTAGTCAGTCCCACATGGTGTGGATCCCACAATGCGCAAAAATACTCCAAAATTGTACGCACATGAGTGGTGTAGGCAGTTTCTTTAGTAAAACTGTTGCATCTTCTGAGTCTTCTGACAATGAAACGTAATCTTTGATTCGTCTTCCCTACAATATTTTATATGTGTTCTTTCCAATTTAAATTGTTCGTATTTGTTATTCATTGGTGTTTAGTTGAAGTGACTACCGGAAGGTTCGACTGATTTATCCTGTAACAGAAGTTTAACGGATTTCTTTTAGTGGTCACAAGGATAACCTCGCACTTATCATTATTAAGGGCCAATTGACAATTTTTGCACCATGCAGATATCTTATCTAAATCATCTTGCAGTTGGTTTTTTTGTTCTGGCGGGTTAACTTGTGACACCATAGTTTAAAAACTTTTAAATCTCAAATAGTAATTCAAAAAATAAAATAAAAATAAGTAATTCTGTAATTTTTTCCAAACTTCAATTTATCGATATGTAACTGTGCTGAAATTCGTTGTATTGTAATGTAATACCAAACTCTATTATGTATTGATATTATTGAATGTAATTTTTATTTAATTTTTGTGAAACATATGAATATTTTGTATTAAAATATTTCTAATTGTGGAATGTAGCGAGGTTCTGGCTTAGGAAAGTTCTAGAAACGGCGAAATGTAAAAGGTGTGTGACAGTACTATAAAGACGGAAGAAGAGGTGGTGCAATGTAAAAGGTGGAAAAGCGCGCCAAGTGGTGCGTTGCTGCAGGACAAGGACTGGAGGGAGGAGAGTTTGACCACCAGTGTGAGAGGACATAGTGAGCTGAGGCTGGCTTCGTGTTTCCAGAACTGGCTAAAGAGGCAACTTTCATCTCCAAGAAGGCTTTTAAAATGCCTTGGATGTAATATATATATATATATATATATATATATATATATATATATATATATATATATATATATATATATATATATATATATATTACAGCCGCCCCATTGGTTGTAATTCTGTGGTATTCGGCTGTTTATAGCGACGCCAAGAAGATTGTATATTGCCACTAGTAGCCGGAATCAACATTTCTGCATTGTGGAAGCCACGTGGAAGCTCATCTCTCACTTCACAGGTTTTGTAGGAAATAGTTGTTATTATTTGTACAGTCACGAACCCGGTATGTATGTGTGTTGCATAATTTTAATATAAACCAGAATGAATTGTACTTGATGTTAACCTGGTTATTTTCCAAAATCACAACCTGGAGAAGGGTCCTACCCCTTAAACAGTGAAGTTTCCGAGAATCACCTAAACTTTTTTAATAGTGTGGTTTCATAAACTTTGCAATGACAGAACTAGTTTTTTGCTGCTCAGTGACAGAATTTTGCGTAGTAATTAAATATAGTAAATCAAGTACATTTTAAAGTGCATTCAATTTACAAGTAAGAACTTAACTAGTTTTGCTAATTTAGTTCTTGCCTTATTGCCTACAAGTTTAAAGAAAAATAAAAATAAAAGGTACTTTGATTGCAATATGCTTTATGACATTAAAATTCAGATGAGTTTGGTTCTTTTTATGAACAGTAACTTAAAGATTAACTGCAATTAATTAAAATTCAGAGTTTTGCTTACTGAAAAAGACAAACAACCACACTAAAGAGAATCTGATGAAAATTAGTCAATTAGTTCTCATTTAAGTACAATATTTATCTTTTCAGTGTATATTTTGTGTAAACATTTTGAAATAGAAAGTGAAAACATTATCCATGGTAGGATCATTTTCAGAGCTTACAGATTGAATAAGGTTTAGTGCCCTATTAAATTTTCTCTGTTTAAATGAAAAAGTTAGTAGATGTTGACAACAGACCATTTTCACTCATCTATTGTTTTAATTCTTTTATTAATTACAAATGACAGCGTAGGCCTAGTAATTTACGATCTTATCTGCATTATATAATTGTTTTAGAAGCTTTTGAGCAGTGGTTTTGTGTCAGTTTAGCAATCTTAGTTCAATAATTTTTTTCTGAGAGCACTGACACTGCAAGTAAATTTTCACTTATATTGACAGTTGATTTAGATCAAGTATAAATGATTAGTCACTATAATCATTTCAAAGTTAAACAATACTGAGTACTGTTTGTTGTGAAGTTTATCTGCTTATAGTTAAATGCCAGTTGTGTTTCATATGTGTGTTGCTCGGTTTAATGACCACTAGTGAGTGCCGCTATAGCTGCTTCCGTTTGAATTGAGGATTGCATTTTACTCTTTCTTTTGCTTGACTGGTTTTTTACATTCAGTGTAACCAACAACTATTTCTTTTATGTCCTATTTGGCTGGCGACCACCAAAATTTTGTAGTAGTACTATTGACTTTTAGTTTAAACAGTGTTAAATCCAATTCCTGTGACTTTATGGTGTTTATTTACCGAATATTACATATCTGAGGAAACGAAGGGGAACATCTTATCTGTTAGGTATACACACAGTCATTTTAAATCCTCGCAGAGGGGCACACTACGACTATTTTAGTTTTGTGAAGTAGTATTTTGATGTGGTCGGAACTGCACGGTAGACGTAATTGTCCGTTACCTTCATTGTATTATTGACCTGCACTAACATGAGTAGGAGTGTTGCAAACTAAGCGATAAATGACAGCATCATCTGCGAACAGTGAATCGAGTGAACATGAATCGAGTCGCACAACCGTGGCCATATTCCATAAGCAAGCAATCTGATTAGAAGACGCTTATGAGGTACTATGTCACAAGCCTTCCGGAAATCTAGTAATACGGAATCTGTTTGACATCCCTTATCGATAGCATTCGTCACATCATATGAGTAAAGAGCTGCCCTTCGTGTGTTTGACAGGAACGATACTTTCTGACTCTGTGTTGTCTATGGGACAATTGGTCGCTCTTTTCAAGGTAGTTCATAATATTTGAGGAAATTATTTGTTCTGAAATTCTGCTGCAAAGACACGTCAATGATGTAGGCCTGTAATTTTCGGAATTCTTCTATTGCTTTTCTTGAATATTGGAGTGACCTGTGCAAATTTCCAGTCTTTGGATACGGAACGTTCGCTGAGCGAGCTGTTGTGTATAGTTTTCTGAATCAAATGTTCAAATGTTTGTTAAGCTTAAGGGACTTAACTACGGGGTCATCAGTCCCTAAAATTACAAACTACTTATGAACTAGCTACAACTAAGGACGGCACAAATATCCATACCCGAGGGGGGATTCGAACCCCCGACCGTAGTGGCCGCGCAGATCGTGACTGGAGCGCCCCAGTCCCCTCGGCCACCGCGGCCGGCTAGTTTTCTGAAATTAACTAAATTGTCTAACGTCCATCACCCCTTTTCGGAATGACTCAAACTGAGCCCTAATATTTTCCTGAATTACGGAAAGTTTTGTTAGTTCACAGTCTATAACAAAGTCATTCCACTGTAGGTGAAGTTGAACTTATCTTATATGCTGGCTGAGGTCCATTGCGTTGTGAGCTGTCTTCGGCATTCACTAAAGCATTTGATTTTACAGGATCTTTTCGTAAATTAGAAACATGTCAGTTGATATGGAAACGATTTTATTTCCACTTAAACAACGTTCAAATCAAATACATATTTGCACCATCATAAAATGCAGCGGCAAGCCAACAGAACTGCTTACAGGCTTGTGGCTGCTAGAAGATTCTGTAGAAGACTAACTAAACAATGGTTTCTCTCAAACATCTTTCTACATAACCACGTAATAAGATTGATGACAAAGTTTTGTAATTCACAATTAAGCAATATTCTTTTCCATTAAATATGCCAAAATACAGAAATTAAAACATTACATTTAAGCTTTGACTATTTATGTCAATGTATGTACTTGTTTCATGAAATTTGTATTTAAATGTGGTGCACAAATTTAAAGTCATCCTTTTGACTAGTGTTTACTGTGCTCAAATTATTTACATTATGTGTGTTTTCGAAGTGCACACATATTTGTTTTGCCAATATTCTGTAGGCGTACTATTATTGTGACATGGAATTTTAATGTGTTTCAGTTTGCGGTCAAATTATTTATTAATTCGGATTTGTATATGGTTGTCGTAGTTTTGTTAATTTCGAAGATAGCTTCTTAGTACCAAACGGATTATTAATTTTAGTGCATGAAAAATCATCGATATTTAATTTAGGATCTAGTGATATATAAAACATGGTCTGGTCTGCCCTAAATTATTTAAACAAAAGGTATATATGAAATCATGTTGTGCAATAGTTATAACATGTAGGATTGTTGTTTTTATACAAATTAGTATCTATATAGGTTCAGCAACTTCCGAAACTAAGTGTAATGCATTTTTGGTGTTTGCAGCTATTATTTACGAAAGTATTGAAAACTAAAAATTACGTAAAAGGTCAGCCAAAGTTATATTTAAATCAACGTACTATTTCTTAAAGGTATGTTACTAATAGTGTTAATAGAATTTCAAACAGAAGGCGAAAATGTGATATTTTACATGTCCGGTAATGAAGTTTTACTTTAGGTGTCAGATCTTTCGTGTTTCTATGTTGGCAACTGATTTTTAGGAGTGTTCAACATAGCAGAAACGTTACAATTAGTATACAGTCTGGACCGGAAGACTTACTTTTGTTAAGTGTTTTAAACTGCTTTAATACTCCAGGGGTATCTACTTCTAAATTTCGCATGCTGACAGCTTTCTTGATAGGAATTCTGGAGTATTTCCATCGTCTTCTCTAGTGAAGAAATCTTGGAAAGCTGTGTTAAGCAATTCTGCTTTAGCAGAACTCTCATTAGTAGCATCACAGTTCCTATCGTGTAGTGAAGGTATTGGTTGTCTTTTGCCGCTAGTATACTTGATATATGACTAGAATTTCTCAGGCTTGTGTACCAAATTACGTAACAGGATTTCGTTGTGGTAACTATTGTAAACTTCTGGCATTGAAGTTCAAGCTAAATTTCTAGTTGCTGTAAAAACAAATTAGTTAATAAAATCATTATGTTTTATTTTGTAATATTCATCCGAAATTCCAAACTTCAAAGTAAAAGAAACAGAGCTAACTATATCATCATGTGAAATAGCTGCCTAACCGGAAGTTCTGTTTCTGTGTTTACAGGGCCCATACATTATTAACTTCGAATCATTTGATCCATGTGATGAGATTGGGAGTCTGTCAGTCACTTTCGACGTTCTGCTCGTCGATACAGGTAACGGAACCGCATACAAAGGTAACCTGACATTTCCCTTTGACCTGGACGACGAGAAATTGCTGGTACGTGGCAACAGCTCAACACTGTTAGACTATATTTATATATATTTCATTCTATAAATCCATAGTGAAGACACAAAACATGTTATAAAAGAAGAAAACATAAAATGTATTTACAGAAATCATCCGCGTTTGTTGTTTCTATAGAAACTTAGAAAAAATATGTCCATTGATGTGGGCTAGAAAAAAGCTGAAATATAGATTTTAGCTGGTGTTTTTTATTCTCAGTTTGAAACAGTCACGTTAGGTGTTTTTTTATTTTTATTTATTTATTTATTTATTTTTTGCTGAAAACAGCTAATATTTAACTATCATGACGGTGCATAATGATCGATGGAATTTTACAGGAGCTCTTTCAACATGATTACGAACTTACAGATGTTACTCAGCAATACTACACTCATCGGAGGCCAAGGTTTTTTCCATACTGAGTTAACTTTAGGCTACTGTGATAGATACATCCTATATTTTTAATGTAACACATATATATGTTCACAGCCTTGCCTTACAGTCCTAAAACTGATTGTAATACTACATAAGTCACATTGTCAACGCCATGCATTGCAAAAATACATCGAGTAATGCAAAATATAGCCAGCACAGTTGACGCGAAGAATCTGATCGTTATTTTTATAACACAGTTCACAATGGTAAAGAAACTTATGAAATCGTTTTACGCTGAGTGGTCAACAGTAGGGTTGCCAGATCTCCGGGCGCCGCCCGGAGTGCCCGGCTTTGGAATGAATTCTCCGGGTCTACGGGCCAATGACTCTCATCTCAGGGCTTGAATGTAACCTTCATATTAACTTTTTTTAAGACCCTTTTTAAGTACTATGCTCATGCAGCGACGATCTACATCGAACTTAATGTAACTTAAACTAAGGACGAACACAACATCCATGCCATAGGGAGGGATTCGAACCTCTGGCGGGAGCAGCCTCGCGCACCGTGGCAAGACGCCTCAGTGCGCTCGGCCATTCCCGGCCAGCTCCTCTCTAGTAATTATGAATAACTTTATATAATTGTCAATTTCTTATTGCAACAAAACGCTACTTTTCTATTCTTCCTCTGAAAAGTTTTCATTGTTGCGTCGGTAGTAATCGGCTAGCGCAATAAGCCAACACTGTTGCAACGTGTCAGCTGGCGACGTCTATTATTTGTGTTCGTTCGTTCGTTGTTTATCAGTTTACCGGCAATTTTTGGAATACTTGGGTCGTGTGTGAACAGACAAGCTTACATTAACTCAGATTAGTGTGTAATAACAGTGAAATGAAGAGCCGATATCTAAGTTCGTTCCGTGAAGAATGGTTGCAGGAAGAAAATTATAAAGAGTGGCTACAAAAAGTCGATATTGATGAGTGTATGTGTAAGTCATTTACTGTTAAGTACGACGGAGTTAAAGCTGTGAATAAACATTTACAATCAGAAATACACAAAGCGAATATTACTACACAAAAGAAGAATCAGTCGCTTCTTAATTTCTTGCTGAAACAATTTTCTGCAGAAGACGACAATCCTGGTTGCGGGGGGGGGGGGGGGCAGTTGGTCACAGTTGGTGGGGGGGGGGGGGGGGTGGGTCATTGACCAAGGGGGAGGGGGGCACGTCTGGTCTCCGGGCCTGCCAAATGTTCAAACTGGCAACCCTAGTCAACAGGCGATGGCTGGGGAGACACACCATTCGGTATTTACGCTACAACAGTTACTCTACCACCGCCATTCGCCGAGTCTCTTACACTTGACTGACACCCGCCACAACACAGCACAGCGTCTCCCCACTCACTCTGTCAACAGATGGCACTATCGGCGCCCACTATCGCTCTGTTTGTTCTTGCTCGTGCGAGAATCTCTGAATTGAGGGGCACTGACCCCTTACAAGTTGCTAGTAAGTGGTGTAATCACTCGAGATTGAATAGGAAAATTTGTGCAGGGACTGGGATTCGAACCCGGGGCCTCCTACTCAGGGCCGGCGCAAGCCCAAGTGCCGCCCCGTGCGAGGTGCTAAATTGCCGCCCCCTTGTTTTTTATTTTTTTATAACGTTTGGGGAATTTTATTTAAACAGATCTGTAGGAAATGTCAGAAATAATCTCATTACTATGTACTTACACCATCATGATGACAGTTACGTTCAGCATGACGGTATAGATGTAAACATAACTCAGAGCATTGACAACAGCCACACTGTGCCCGAAATATATGTAGATCTGGAAAATAAAAACAAAAATTGCGACTGATTGGTGGCATTGTCTACAGATTTGTACAAAACAGTAGCTGGGCACCAGCTCAAAAATGGAGTCAAACCTGACGGAAGAAATCTAACTAATATTAATAAGCCTTGTGAACTTACAAAAATGTTCGAAGTGTGTGAAATCTTACGGGACTTTACTTCTAAGGTCATCAGTCCCTAAGCTTACACACTAATCAACCAGCCGCACAGTCCGTGACTGCAGCGCCTTAGATCGCTCTGCTAATCCCGCTCGGCATTTTTCAGTGGTTGTGAACAGATGTATTTAACGGAAAACAGTATATAGTAAATAAATGTTGGCAAAGTGATAGTGTGCGAGTAGTATTGTCAAACAAAACTGCCGGTCAGAGTATAATTGTTCATGCAGGTGGAGAGACGTGTTTCATGATTCAAAATCAAACGTCCGACTATCACTCAGAAACGGATAGCAAAAATTTTGAAAAATACGTCGAAACCTAACTTATGCCAGGCTTACTACCAATTATCTTTATCCCTTGTAATTACTTGCAGCGTATTTACCCATTCGGAATACTTCTAGCCATTGTAGGTGTTGGAGAATTTTGACTGTAGTAATGTTTAACGATTTTTTCCCATAATACGGGAAGAATAAAACACTCGCAAACTGCTATTGAACGGTTTACCAAAACTGCTTCAGGCTTAACACATAATCGCAGTATCGAAAGATGCATCCGAATTTCCAATTTGATTTCGTCTTCTGCAAATTTAGCTGTGAGTAAACGCACGGCGTGTAACAGGCTGGCAGCGCTCCACTCATAAGAATACTGGCGTGTACGCCAGACTGCTTCCCCCTCTCTGTTACTCCGGCGTAAACACGACGGCGCTGCCACAGTGGCGAGCAAGAAATCAGTCCTCCTCCCTCCCCTTTTTCAACAGGGGCGGCCGGCAGGTAGTCGAAGCGCCATGCCACAATTCCCGTAGCCACTCCGTCTGAGGTTTGGTTTCGAATCCCCTCTTGGGCATGAATGTGAAGTTTGTCCTAGAAAAATAGAAAAAGGGGGCGTCAGATTTGCCGCCCCTCGGAAAGTGCCGCCCCGTGCGGCCGCACGTTTCGCACGTGCCTTGCGCCGGCCCTGCTCCTACTTACTAGACGGATGCACTGAGACCCTGCGCCACCCCAGGCACCTCCTACCCTGTTCGACCCAAACCTTCACATGTTCTCCTGTTTCCACCGTTTTACTCGCATGTCCTGAAGAACAGTCGCCACAATTCGTAAGTGTCATGTCGAGTACTGATATATACTGCAGTGCGGATGCAAAGAGACCGAACTCCTGGCTGCACTACAGGGCCAGCAGCGGGTATGGAATAGAAATGTCGCAGTAAGGCGTACTTATGAGGGTTTGGGTCGGACGGAATATGTGCTGGGGCATTCCGTGCAGTTGTGTCAAGCCCGTGTGTCTGAGGCGGCGAAAGGGTATAGCACAACTGACTAGTAAGCGGAAGATACCGTGTTTGAATCCCGGCCCCAGCACAAATGTTCGTATGTCCGTGTTGTAAGACTACAACCCGTAAGCACGGGTGAGACTAAAAAACTGCGGTCAAAATCTACATTAACCCTTTCGTGGTTGTTGGGACATATACGTCCCACTAACTTCGGACCTCATTTGTACCAGAAGGTGGCGAGTTGCGTAATTCTGCATAGTGCTGCCGTCTGTTGGTGACCCTTCAGAACGCGGAAAAAAATCGAGGCACTGAAATTCTTACAGTGTAGGAGGCTGTGACTGTTTATATGGACTGCCGCGTGAATATTCGCGCCGTAACCATAGTTTATTGTGCCTTGAATCGGTTTTCGTAGTTTTATCGCTACCGAAAATGTCCGAAGTAAGTATATTTGCTGTTTTATGTTTCTTAGAAGCTTACAAACAACAATTACGCTTTCTAAAACTCATTTTACTTCAAAAGTTTTTTTCAATGATTTTACAATTAGTGGGTCGCATATGTCCCAGTGACCATTGTGTAGCCCTATAGTGCCTTTATGTTGCGATATTATAGTACTCAGATTTCAAAGAAAAACAGTTTTTCTGTAAATTTTTGCGATAATAAAACACGGTATGTGGTTTACTATTATCTGCATTTTGCATTTTCTATTATAGAAGCTGCGAGACAGCTCTCTCTCTCTCTCTCTCTCTCTCTCTCTCTCTCTCTCTCTCTCTCTCTCTCTCTCTCTCTCTCTCACTTTTTTTTTTTTTTTTTTTTTTTTTTAAATATGGAGTGCATTACAAATTTTTGAATCATGTACTTGTTTAGACCCAATGACAGTTAGGATACCTTAAGACATTATTTTTAAAAGTCTTAGGTAAATCGGTACCAGAAATGATCAGTGGGACGTATATGTCCCACCTTTTTTTAGGAAAAATGGAATGTGCTAAAATTTTTTGAGTGTCATATTTGTAATCCTGACCCAAATCAGCCTAAAAAATGAGTAAAAACCACGAAAGGGTTAGAACAGCTGCAGACCTGATATAGTGACGTCTGTTCTTTCGAAAACGTATTTTTGTTTAAGAAGTTATACGAGGCGCGTCCAGAAAGTAAGTTCCGTTTGGTTATATAAAACGAACGGGTACAGATATAGAAAAAACAATTGATTGTACAAAAATCTACAACTGTTAAACTACTTTTCTACATAGCTTCCGAAATTTTGAAGGCAATTGTCATAGCATAGCACAAGGTTTTGTGTGCCTTTTTCATAGAATGTTGCGGCCTGTGTATTCAACCATGTGGTAACATTTTCTTTCAGCTCGTCATAATCGCTGAAGTGTTGTCCACCAAGGACAGATTTTAGGTGTAAGAAGAGGATTACTGTAAAAAGATTTTTTTCCCCACGATAGTGCCTGACATCACACACCGAATGTGACCAAACAATTCTTACGGAAATTTCAATGGGACCTGTTTGATAATCCTTCACACAGCTCGGACCTCTCTCCTAGCGACTTTCATCTCTTCTTACACCTAAAATCTGTCCTTGGTAGTCAACACTTCAACGATGATAAAGAGCTGTTACCACATGGTTGAATACACAGGCGGCAACATTCTATGAAAAAGGCACACAAAACCTTGTGCTATGCTATCACAATTGCCTATAAAAGTTCGGAAGCTATGTAGAAAAGTAGTTTAACAGTTGTAGATTTTTGTACAATCAAAATTTTTACTGTATCTGTGTACAATTTCATTTTATTAGCAAACGGAACTTACTTTCTGGACGCGCCTCGTAATAATGGTGTTTGGTTACGTGGCAATCTTCTTCAGCAGCTGTTAAAATTGACTGTAAGAGGAAATCCGTCGTATGCTGACTGAAATTAAGAGATTTATTTTATACCCGACGCGTTTTTCTTTTTATTTTAAAAGCAGCTTCTGTGGTCTGTTTGTACAATTTGTTTTGTACACCTAGATTAAAGACAGTTTTTAAAAAGTTTGTGCACGTTAGGCCTCTGTGTTTTAAATTGATATTCAGTTTACTCACGGTGCCGTTGTCTCTTCTTTAGATCTCACTGATATTTCTCCGCCTCGTTGGCTGCAGTTGGTTTGTACATGGCGTACGTTATTTGGTCCCGTACGGCACTTTTGGCCTGTTTTTGTGTCGTTTCTTCCGTTTCATTTGTTGTCACTACACTAGACTTATTTGCAAGACATTCCACTTAAAACGGGTGATATGCAAAGTGTACACAGTTTGCCGGCCGCGGTGGCCGAGGGTACTGAGGCGCTCCAGTCACGGTCGGCACGGCCACTACGGTCGGGGGTTCGAATCCCCCCTCGGGCATAGATATTTGTGCCGTACTAGTTCGTAAGTAGTTCATAAGTAGTTTGTAAGTTTAGGGACTGATGAGCCCCGTAGTTAAGTCCCATAGACTCTACAAACATTTGAACATTTTTTGTACACAGTTTCAGATAAGTGTAGTGAGTGATAAAAAATGAAACGACACAAAGACAGGCGAAAAGTCCCGTACACAACCGAAAAACACACGCCAGGAGCCAATCAACTCCAGCCAACAAGACGGAGAAACAGCAGTGAGACGTAAAAAAAAAAAAAAAATAAAAAATAAAAAAATAAAAATAAAAAAAAAATAAATAAAAAAAAAACTGTGAGCACATTGAATATCAATTTAAAAACGCAGAGGACTAACGCGCACAAAGTTTTAAAAACTGTTTTTAATCTATGTATACAAAACAAACTGCACAAAAAATGTTCAAATGTTTGTAAATCTTTCGGACCAAGCTGTGTGATCATCAGTCCGTAGCTTACAAACTACTTAAACTAAAGTAAACTAACCTAAGGACAACACACACACACACACACACACACACACACATACACACACACACACACACACACACACACACACACACACACACACACACCCATAACCCAGGAAGCACTCGAACCTCCGACGGCGAGCAACCGTACGCACCGCAGCGAGGCGCCTTAGACCACCCGGCTACTCCACCGCGGCAAACTGTACAAACCTTTGTAACATTTACAGGTCATAATGCCGAGGTGGGGTGGCTTGCGTGCCTCAACGATGCAGATAGCCGTACCGTAGGTGCAACCACAGCGGAGGGGTATCTGTGGAGAGGCCAGACAAACGTGTGGTTCCTGAAGAGGGGCAGCAGCCTTTTCAGTAGTTACAGGGGCAACAGTCTGGATGATTGACTGAGCTGACCTTGTAACACCAGCTAACATGGCTTTGCCATGCAGTTACTGCGAACGGCTGAAAGCAAGGGGAAACTACAGCCGATACCTTTCCCGAGGACATGCATCTCTACTGTATGAACATATGATGATGGCATCCTCTCGGGTAAATGTTTGTTAAGCTTAAGGGACTTAACTACAGGGTCATCAGTCCCAAAACGTACAAACGACTTATGAACTACCTACAACTAAGGACGGCACAAATATCCATGCCCGTAGTGACCGTGCAGACCGTGACTGAAGCGCCTCAGTCCCCTCGGCCACCGCGGCCGGCCCTCTCGGGTAAAATATTCCGGAGGTAAAATAGTCCCCCATTCGGATCTCCGGGCGGGGACTACTCAGGAGGATGTTGTCATTAGGAAAGACAATACGGGTTGGAGCGTGGAATGTTAGATCCCTTAATCGGGTAGGAAAATTAGAAAATTTAAAAAAGGATATGGATAGGTTAAAGTTAGATATAGTGTGGATTAGTGAAGTTCGGTGGCAGGATGAACAGGATGTCTGGTCAGGTGAGTACAGGATTATAAGTACAAAATCAGTTGGCGGTATCACAGGAGTAGGACTGATAATGAATAAGAAAATAGGAATGCGGGTAAACTACTATGAGCAGCACAGTGATCGCATTATCATTGTCAAGATAGATACGAAGCCAACACCGACAACAGTAGTACAGGTTTATATGCCAACTAGCTCTGCCGATGATGAGGAAATTGAAGGAATATATGAGGAGCTAAAGGAAATTATTCAGACAATTAAGGGAGAGGAAAACTTAATTGTTATGGGAGACTGGAATTCGGTAGTAGGACAAGGAAGGGAAGGGAAGATAGTAGGTGAATATGGTCTGGGCAAAAGGAATGAAAGAGGAAGCCGCCTGGTAGAATTTTGCACGGAACATGATTTAATCGTAACAAACACGTGATTTAAGAATCACAAAAGAAGGTTGTATACTTGGAAGAGACCAGGAGACACCGGAAGGTATCAGATAGATTTTATAATGGTAAATCACAGATTCCGGAACCAAGTTATAAACTGTAAAACATACCCAGGGGCAGATATAGACTCTGACCATAACTTGTTGGTTATGAACTGTAGGCTGAAACTGAAGAAACTGCAGAAAGGTAGGAAAATAAGGAGATGGGACCTAGATAAATTGAAGGAACGTGAAGTTCTGGAGAATTTCAGAGGGAGATTTAAACAACAATTGACAGAAACAGGGGGAAATAAAACAGTAGATGAGGAATGGGTAGCATTGAGAGATGAAATAGTGAAGGCAGCAGAGGACAAAATAGGTAGAAAGGCAAGACCTACAAAAAATCCTTGGATATCACAGGAAATACTAAATTTAATTGATGAAAGGAGAAAATACAAAAATGAAGTAAATGAAACAGCCAAAATGGAGTACAGACGACTAAGAAATGAGATTGACAGGAAGTGCAAAATGGCTAAGCAGGAGTGGCTAGAAGCCAAATGCAAATCTGTAGAAGAATGTATAAGAAGGGGAAAAGTAGATACCGCCTACAGGAAAATAAAAGAGACATTTGGGGACAAGAAAAACAACTCTACGAATATTAAGAACTCAGATGGGAAACTAGTTCTCAACAAAGAAGGGAAAGCTGAAAGGTGGAAAGAGTACATAGAGCAGCTCTACAAAGGAAATGATGTTGTAGGAAGGGAAGAGGAAGTAGATCAAGATGAAATGGGAGTTACTATACTGAGAGATGAATTTGACAGAGCCCTGAAAGACCTAGGTCGGAACAAGGCCCCAGGAGTAGATGACATACCCTCGGAGCTACTAAAGTCTCTGGGAGAGCCAACCATGACAAAACTATTTGAACTAGTGTGTAGGATGTATGAGACAGGCGAAATACCCTCAGACTTTAAGAAAAATGTAATAATCCCCATTCCAAAGAAATCAGGTGCAGACAGATGTGAAAATTACAGAACCATCAGTTTGATAAGTCATGGTTGCAAAATTTTAACACAAATTATCTACAGGAGAATGGAAAAGCTGGTAGAAGCTGACCTCGGGGAAGATCAGTTTGGATTCAGGAAGAACGTAGGAAACCGGGAGGCAATACTCACTTTACGTCTTATCTTAGAAGATAGATTAAGGAAAGACAAACCTACATTTTTAGCTTTTGTAGATTTGGAGAAAGCTTTCGACAATGTTGACTGGAATACACTCTTTCAAATTCTGAAGTCAGCAGGGGTAAAATACAGGGAAAGGAGAGTTATTTACAACTTGTACAAAAGCCACACCGCAGTTATTAGACTCGAAGGGCATGAAAGGGAAGCATCAGTTGGGAAGGGAGTAAGACAGGGTTGTAGCCTTTCGCCAATGTTGTTCAATTTGTACAGTGAGCAAGCTATAAAGGAAAGCAAAGAGAAATTTGGTGTAGGAATTAAAGTTCAGGGGGAAGAATTAAAAACTTTGCGTTTTCCGGCGACATAGTGATTCTGCCAGATACAGCAAAGGACCTGGAAGAGCAATTGAACGGAATGGACAGTGTGCTGAAAGGTGCTTATATGATGAACATTAACAAGAGCAAAACTATGGTAATGGAGTGCAGTGTAAGAAAATCTGGTGATGCTGAAGGAATTAGATTAGGTAACGAAGCAATAAAGGAGGTAAATGAGTTTTGTTAGTTGGGCAGTAAAATAACAAATGATGGTCGCAGTACAGAGGATATAAAATGCAGAATGGCAATGGGAAGAAAAGCATTTTTGAAAAAGAAAAATTTGCTAACATCGAATATTAATTTAAGTGTGTTGTTGTTGTGGTCTTCAGTCCAGAGACTGGTTTGATGCAGCTCTCCACCCTACTCTATCCTGAGCAAGCCTTTTCATCTCCTCATAAGAACGACAACCCACATCCACTTGAATCTGCTTACTATACGCGTCTCTTGGTCTCCCTCTGCGATTTTTACCCCACACACTTCCCCCCTACGCTAAATTCACAATTCCTTGATGTCTAAGAATGTGTCCTACCAATCTATCCCTTCTTTTAGTCAAGGTATGCCAGAAATTTCTTTTCTCCCCAATTCGGTTCAGTACCTCCTCATTAGTTACGTGATCCACCCACCTAATCTTCAGCATTCTTCTGTAGCACCACATTTCAAAAGCCTCTATCCTCTTTCTGTCCACACTGTTTATCGTCCATGTTTCATTCCCATACAAGGCAACATTCCATACAAATGCCTTCAGAAAGGACTTCCTTAGGCTTAAATCAATATTCGATGTTAACAAATTTCTCTTTTTCAAAAACGCCTTTCTACCCATTGCCATTCTGTATTTTATATCCTCTGTACTGCGACCATCATTTGTTATTTTACTGCCCAAGTAACAAAACTCCTCTACCTCCTTTATTGTTTCGTTACCTAATCTAATTCCTTCAGCATCACCTAATTTTCTTACACTGCACTCCATTACCCTAGTTTTGCTCTTGTTAATATTCATCTTATATGCACCTTTCAGCACACTGTCCATTCCGTTCAATTGCTCTTCCAGGTCCTTTGCTGTATCTGACAGAATTACTATGTCGTCGGCAAAACGCAATGTTTTTAATTTTTCACCCTGAACTTTAATTCCTTCTCCAAATTTCTCCTTGCTTTCCTCTATAGCTTGCTCAATGTACAAATTGAACAACATTGGGGAAAGACTACAACCCTGTCTTACTCCCTTTCCAACCACTGCATCCCTTTCATGCCCTTCAACTCTGACAACCGCTGTCTGGTTTTTGTACAAGTTGTAAATAACCTTACGCTCCCTATATTTTACTCCTGCTTGCTTCAGAACTTTAAAGAGTTTATTCCAATCAACATTGTCAAAAGCCTTCTCCAAATCTACAATAGCTAGAAATGTTGATTTGCCTTTTCTTAATCTATCTTCTAGGATAAGCCGTAAAGTGAGTATTGCCTCCCGTGTTCCTACATTTCTCCTGAACCCAAACTGATCTTCCCCGAGGTCGGCTTCTACCAGCTTTTCCATCCTTCTGTATATAATTCGTGTTAATATTTTGCAACCATGACTTATTAAACTGATGGTTCTGCAGTTTTCACACCTGTCTGCACCTGCTTTCTTTGGAATGGGGATTATAACATTTTTCTTAAAGTCTGAGGGTACTTCACCTGTCTCATACATCTTACACACAATGTGAAACAATTTTGTCATGGCTGGTTCTCCCAGAGACTTCAATAGCTCTGACGGGATATCATCTACTCCAGGGGCCTTGTTTCGACTTAGATCTTTCAGTGCTCTGTCAAATTCATCTCTCAGTATAGTATCTCCTATTTAATCATCATCTACATCATCTTCCCTCCCTACAATAATGTCTCGAAGTTCATTTCATTTGTAGAGCCTCTATATATACTCTTTCCACCTTTCAGCTTTCCCTTCTTTGCTGAGAACTGGTTTTCCATAAGTGTCCTTGATATTCATAGAGCTGTTTTTCTTATCGCCAAATGTTTCTTTTATTTTCCGGTAGGCTGTATCTATTTTTCCCCTATTTATACATTCTTCTACATCCTTGCATTTGCCTTCTAGCCATTCCTGCTTAGCCATTTTGCACTTCCTGACAATCTCATTTCTTAGTCGTCTGTACTCCATTTTGCCTCTTTCATTTACTGCGTTTTTATACTTTCTCCTTTTATCGATTAAATTTAGTATCTCCTGTGATATCCAAGGATTCTTTGTAGGTCTTGCCTTCCTACCTATTTTGTCCTCTGCTGCCTTCACTATTTCATCTCTCAATGTTACCCATTCCTCCTCAACTGTTTTATTTTCCTCTGTTTCTATCAATTGTTGCCTGAAGCTCCCTCTGAAATTCTTAAGAACTTCGGGTTCCTTCAATTTATCTAGGTCCCATCTCCTTATTTTCCTACCTTACTGTAGTTTCTTCAGTTTCAGCCTACAGTTCATAATCAACAAGTTATGGTCAGAGTCTATGTCTGCCCCTGGATATGTTCTACACTTCAAAACCTGGTTCCGAAATCTATGTCTTACCATTATAAAATCTATCTGGTATCTCCCGGTGTCTCCTGGTCTCTTCCACGTATACAACCTTCTTTTGTGATTCTTAAACTAGGTGTTTGTTATAACTAAATTATGTTCCGTGCAAAATTCTACCAGGCGGCTTCCTCTTTCATTCCTTTTGCCCAGACCATATTCACCCACTATCTTCCCTTCCCTTCCTTGTCCTATTACCGAATTCCAGTCTCCCATAACAGTTAAGTTTTCCTCTCCCTTAATTGTCTGAATAATTTCCTTTAGCTCCTCATATATTTCTTCGATCTCCTCATCGGCAGAGCTAGTTGGCATATAAACCTGTACTACTGTTGTCGGTGTTGGCTTCGTATCTATCTTGACAATGATAATGCGATCGCTGTGCTGGTCATAGTAGTTTACCCGCATTCCTATTTTCTTATTCATTATCAATCCTACTCCTGTGATACCGCCAACAGATTTTGTATTTATAATCTTGTACTCACCTGACCAGAAATCCTGTTCATCCTGCCACCGAACTTCACTAATCCCCACTATATCTAACTTCAACCTATCCATTTCCCTTTTTAAATTTTCTAATTTTCCTACTCGATTAAGGGATATTCCAAGTGTAAGGAAGTATTTTCTGAAGGCATTTGTGTGGAGTGTTGCCTTGTATGGGAGTGAGACATGGACGATAAACAGTGCGGACAGGAAGAGGATTGAGGCTTTTGAAATATGGTGCTGCAGAAGAATGCTGAAGATTAGGTGGGTGGATAGCGTAACTAATGAGGTACTGAACAGAATTGGGGAGAAAAGAAATTTCTGGCATACCTTGACTAAAAGAAGGGATCGATTGGTAGGACACATTCTTAGACATCAAGGAATTGTGAATTTAGCGTTGGAGAGAAGTGTGTGGGGAAAAAATCGCAGAGGAAGACCAAGAGATGGATACAGTAAGCAGATTCAGACAGATGTAGGTTGCCGTTCTGATGTGGAGATGAAGAGGCTTACTCAGGATAGGGTATTGTGGAGAGCTGCATCAAACCAGTCTCCGGACTGAAGACCACAACAACAGATGACAAGGCTGTGGGGCTCGGTGGACCTGACAGGCAGTAGCTTATAATTAACCTATAACTAATTTGTTGTTTTGTAACTACAAATGAAATATTTACTCTTAGTAGTTACTGCAGGATTTTTTTTATTAATTAAACCTTCAGTTCGCCCTTTTACCATTTATTAATGAAATGACATTACAGTAGAACAGCTTAAAAACAGTAAGATACAAAACAGCTGACCAAATGTTAAAATTGGATCTTCTAACACATCTCTTTTTACGTAGTCATGCTATTTGAGGGGACGGGGTGGTCAGGGATATTACCTTACTTTTGCATGCAGTAGCTACCTTACATCTGGTACAGAGACATGCCTGCTTGAGTACTCGGTTGAGTGCATTCAACGAATTGCATATTGATGCTAATACTGTACAACTCTCGAAAGAGACAGTAAATTTTTACGGAACTTATAGCAGCCGCTGTATACGGCATCCCTAACTAACCGTAATCACCATTTTGAATGACAAATCAAACTCAGCATTATCTTGCACACTGATCGGTTAATATTTGCTATCCTCAGTACCACGCACATAAATTTAATCAGTTGTTGTTGTGGTCTTCAGTCCGGACACTGGTTTGATGCAGCTTTCCACAATACCCTATCCTGAGCAAGCCTTTTCATCTCCTCATAAGAACGACAACCCACATCCACTTGAATCTGCTTACTATACGCGTCTCTTGGTCTCCCTCTGCGATTTTTACCCCACACACTTCCCCCCTACGCTAAATTCACAATTCCTTGATGTCTAAGAATGTGTCCTACCAATCTATCCCTTCTTTTAGTCAAGGTATGCCAGAAATTTCTTTTCTCCCCAATTCGGTTCAGTACCTCCTCATTAGTTACGTGATCCACCCACCTAATCTTCAGCATTCTTCTGTAGCACCACATTTCAAAAGCCTCTATCCTCTTTCTGTCCACACTGTTTATCGTCCATGTTTCATTCCCATACAAGGCAACATTCCATACAAATGCCTTCAGAAAGGACTTCCTTAGGCTTAAATCAATATTCGATGTTAACAAATTTCTCTTTTTCAAAAACGCCTTTCTACCCATTGCCATTCTGTATTTTATATCCTCTGTACTGCGACCATCATTTGTTATTTTACTGCCCAAGTAACAAAACTCCTCTACCTCCTTTATTGTTTCGTTACCTAATCTAATTCCTTCAGCATCACCTAATTTTCTTACACTGCACTCCATTACCCTAGTTTTGCTCTTGTTAATATTCATCTTATATGCACCTTTCAGCACACTGTCCATTCCGTTCAATTGCTCTTCCAGGTCCTTTGCTGTATCTGACAGAATTACTATGTCGTCGGCAAAACGCAATGTTTTTAATTTTTCACCCTGAACTTTAATTCCTTCTCCAAATTTCTCCTTGCTTTCCTCTATAGCTTGCTCAATGTACAAATTGAACAACATTGGGGAAAGACTACAACCCTGTCTTACTCCCTTTCCAACCACTGCATCCCTTTCATGCCCTTCAACTCTGACAACCGCTGTCTGGTTTTTGTACAAGTTGTAAATAACCTTACGCTCCCTATATTTTACTCCTGCTTGCTTCAGAACTTTAAAGAGTTTATTCCAATCAACATTGTCAAAAGCCTTCTCCAAATCTACAATAGCTAGAAATGTTGATTTGCCTTTTCTTAATCTATCTTCTAGGATAAGCCGTAAAGTGAGTATTGCCTCCCGTGTTCCTACATTTCTCCTGAACCCAAACTGATCTTCCCCGAGGTCGGCTTCTACCAGCTTTTCCATCCTTCTGTATATAATTCGTGTTAATATTTTGCAACCATGACTTATTAAACTGATGGTTCTGCAGTTTTCACACCTGTCTGCACCTGCTTTCTTTGGAATGGGGATTATAACATTTTTCTTAAAGTCTGAGGGTACTTCACCTGTCTCATACATCTTACACACAATGTGAAACAATTTTGTCATGGCTGGTTCTCCCAGAGACTTCAATAGCTCTGACGGGATATCATCTACTCCAGGGGCCTTGTTTCGACTTAGATCTTTCAGTGCTCTGTCAAATTCATCTCTCAGTATAGTATCTCCTATTTAATCATCATCTACATCATCTTCCCTCCCTACAATAATGTCTCGAAGTTCATTTCATTTGTAGAGCCTCTATATATACTCTTTCCACCTTTCAGCTTTCCCTTCTTTGCTGAGAACTGGTTTTCCATAAGTGTCCTTGATATTCATAGAGCTGTTTTTCTTATCGCCAAATGTTTCTTTTATTTTCCGGTAGGCTGTATCTATTTTTCCCCTATTTATACATTCTTCTACATCCTTGCATTTGCCTTCTAGCCATTCCTGCTTAGCCATTTTGCACTTCCTGACAATCTCATTTCTTAGTCGTCTGTACTCCATTTTGCCTCTTTCATTTACTGCGTTTTTATACTTTCTCCTTTTATCGATTAAATTTAGTATCTCCTGTGATATCCAAGGATTCTTTGTAGGTCTTGCCTTCCTACCTATTTTGTCCTCTGCTGCCTTCACTATTTCATCTCTCAATGTTACCCATTCCTCCTCAACTGTTTTATTTTCCTCTGTTTCTATCAATTGTTGCCTGAAGCTCCCTCTGAAATTCTTAAGAACTTCGGGTTCCTTCAATTTATCTAGGTCCCATCTCCTTATTTTCCTACCTTACTGTAGTTTCTTCAGTTTCAGCCTACAGTTCATAATCAACAAGTTATGGTCAGAGTCTATGTCTGCCCCTGGATATGTTCTACACTTCAAAACCTGGTTCCGAAATCTATGTCTTACCATTATAAAATCTATCTGGTATCTCCCGGTGTCTCCTGGTCTCTTCCACGTATACAACCTTCTTTTGTGATTCTTAAACTAGGTGTTTGTTATAACTAAATTATGTTCCGTGCAAAATTCTACCAGGCGGCTTCCTCTTTCATTCCTTTTGCCCAGACCATATTCACCCACTATCTTCCCTTCCCTTCCTTGTCCTATTACCGAATTCCAGTCTCCCATAACAGTTAAGTTTTCCTCTCCCTTAATTGTCTGAATAATTTCCTTTAGCTCCTCATATATTTCTTCGATCTCCTCATCGGCAGAGCTAGTTGGCATATAAACCTGTACTACTGTTGTCGGTGTTGGCTTCGTATCTATCTTGACAATGATAATGCGATCGCTGTGCTGGTCATAGTAGTTTACCCGCATTCCTATTTTCTTATTCATTATCAATCCTACTCCTGTGATACCGCCAACAGATTTTGTATTTATAATCTTGTACTCACCTGACCAGAAATCCTGTTCATCCTGCCACCGAACTTCACTAATCCCCACTATATCTAACTTCAACCTATCCATTTCCCTTTTTAAATTTTCTAATTTTCCTACTCGATTAAGGGATATTCCAAGTGTAAGGAAGTATTTTCTGAAGGCATTTGTGTGGAGTGTTGCCTTGTATGGGAGTGAGACATGGACGATAAACAGTGCGGACAGGAAGAGGATTGAGGCTTTTGAAATATGGTGCTGCAGAAGAATGCTGAAGATTAGGTGGGTGGATAGCGTAACTAATGAGGTACTGAACAGAATTGGGGAGAAAAGAAATTTCTGGCATACCTTGACTAAAAGAAGGGATCGATTGGTAGGACACATTCTTAGACATCAAGGAATTGTGAATTTAGCGTTGGAGAGAAGTGTGTGGGGAAAAAATCGCAGAGGAAGACCAAGAGATGGATACAGTAAGCAGATTCAGACAGATGTAGGTTGCCGTTCTGATGTGGAGATGAAGAGGCTTACTCAGGATAGGGTATTGTGGAGAGCTGCATCAAACCAGTCTCCGGACTGAAGACCACAACAACAGATGACAAGGCTGTGGGGCTCGGTGGACCTGACAGGCAGTAGCTTATAATTAACCTATAACTAATTTGTTGTTTTGTAACTACAAATGAAATATTTACTCTTAGTAGTTACTGCAGGATTTTTTTATTAATTAAACCTTCAGTTCGCCCTTTTACCATTTATTAATGAAATGACATTACAGTAGAACAGCTTAAAAACAGTAAGATACAAAACAGCTGACCAAATGTTAAAATTGGATCTTCTAACACATCTCTTTTTACGTAGTCATGCTATTTGAGGGGACGGGGTGGTCAGGGATATTACCTTACTTTTGCATGCAGTAGCTACCTTACATCTGGTACAGAGACATGCCTGCTTGAGTACTCGGTTGAGTGCATTCAACGAATTGCATATTGATGCTAATACTGTACAACTCTCGAAAGAGACAGTAAATTTTTACGGAACTTATAGCAGCCGCTGTATACGGCATCCCTAACTAACCGTAATCACCATTTTGAATGACAAATCAAACTCAGCATTATCTTGCACACTGATCGGTTAATATTTGCTATCCTCAGTACCACGCACATAAATTTAATCAGTTGTTGTTGTGGTCTTCAGTCCGGACACTGGTTTGATGCAGCTTTCCACAATACCCTATCCTGAGCAAGCCTCTTCATCTCTACATAAGAACGGCAACCTACATCTGTCTGAATCTGCTTACTGCAAACTGTGATGACTTATTCAACAAGTTGCGTGCACAAAATTATGTAAATTTCATACCTTTCCGCTTTTTGTAACACTTCATCGGCAGATTGACAGCACGACCTCTTACACGTCGGTCCCTGAGAACATTCTCTTCTCCTCTCAGCCCCTTGTCCCGGCGCCAACCGAACCAGTCTTCCCGCCTAGCGTTCTCATTGGTCGGCCACGCCGCTTCCTAAGAGATGACTTCCCATTTCGCATGCAAGATGCGACTATCGACTTTTCTCCGCCAACGACTTCGCACTCAAATAGACATCTCTCTCAGCGGCTTCAGTACCAGATACTAAATACCTAGGAGTTACAATTACGAACAACTTTGACTGGAGAGAACACAGAAAATATTGTGGGGAAGGCGAACCAAAGGTTACGTTTCATCGGCAGAACGCTTCGAAGATGCACCAGCTCCACCAAAGAGACTGCCTACATCACACTTGTGCGTCCTCTCCTGGAGTACTGTTGCCCCTTGTGGGACCCTCACCAGTGGGATTGACGGAAGACATTGAGAAGGTTCAGAGAAGGGCAGCTCGTTTTGTTCTATCACGTTACGGGGGGGGGGGGGGGGAAGCGTCACGGAAATGTTGCACGAATTGGGGTGGAAATCATTAAAAGAAAGACGTTATTCATTGCGGCGTGATCTGTTTGCTAAGTTTCAATCACCGACTTTTAGTTCTGAATGTGAAAATATTTTGCTAGCACTCACGTACTTAGGGAGACATGACCATCCCAATAAAATAAGAGAAATCAGATCGAAAACGGAACGATTTAGGTGTTCTTTCTTCCCGCGTGCTATTAGAGAATAGAACGGTAGAGAAAAGTTATGAAAGTGGTTAATAAACCCTCTGCCAGGCACTTGAATGTGATTTGCAGAGTATCTATGTAGATGTAGATGTAGATCTTTGCTAGTTCACCTTGCCTTCACAGCCCAGCAAGCCCTTATATCAGTACAGGAGCGGATAGAACGGAAAGGAAGCATGACCTAATAACCAAATAAAACTTAAACACTGGCCCGTCGTTGTATCCACGGGTTTCTACAGTGATATCAACTAATTACGGGGTACCTCACGATGCTATAATCGCTTGTTACGCGCTAAAACATTGACTTAAAAATAGTATGTGTGAAGCGAAACCGCTGTTTCGTTTCATAATAACCCAGCAGTTGAGTCCGATAGATTTACAAACATATGAATATTTTTTTAAACTTTTAGACTGGTATATGTATAGAAACTGAACTATATGTTTCATAGGTTACTGTCGACTCAAATCACATATTTTTTTCCTTGTCCACCTCCCTCCTCAGTCCGCATTCTCACCACTGCCTCAGTCTAAAGTTGTTCGCCTTAACTCGAACAACATTGCAGTGGCTTAGAAAATCAAAATGAATAAATAACACCTCCACACGGAACGAAATAGAGATCCTGACTAGGATCATAACTGAAACCAGACATAATAAACTTTATGCAAAGTAAACAGTAATTCAGAGACTGTTTGTAGTTGCAGTCATAAATGATGAGTATATAAAGAATTTGGACTGACAAGGAAAGTACATGGGCTCGAACAAACATATATGTATGAACGTTTGGTTACAGGATCTCTACGTACACCTCCATGTGCTGGTGGGTGTCGTTTTCCTGCAAAGCTCTGCAACCATGCTCTAGATAGCACTGTAGATGTAATTGTAAACGCTATACGTAATGCATATATCTTAACTATAACTTATGTAATAATCATCGTACACGTTCTCTAGCGAATTGTCATCAAAAGCCGTAATGATAGTTGCAACTTTAACCTTCATCCCGAAAGACTGTTGGTATTCACCGCCACTGCTTCCATCAGCTCTTCCCCCACTTACCGTAGCACTACCGCTTGCAATGAGTTGTTCGTCATTATCATCCCTATTATTGAGTTTGTAACAACAGTCTCTAACTTATGAGCCTATTTCTGTACCATCACTGATAGGAGAAAGCGTGCAAATGATTCATCTTCTACACTAATACCATCTTCACGAAGAAGGGTTCTTCGTAACTTCATCTCAACTAATCGCAATACATTAGCAGGAATGATTAGCAATCGCCGCCCCATCTGTCGCTTCACCACACAAATAACGTCACAAAACGCAACTTCGGAGGCACATGCGCCATCCCTACTGGCGAACCGGCAGGTCAAAGTACAATGCGGCATGGCACACGCAGAGGCCTCTAACGGACGAATGCAGATTTTTGCAGATGCGGGAGTATCACTAGTGCAATAAGGGATCTTTACATTATCTCTCATACGATATTGGTGTATATGTGTTTGTTCGAGCCCAAGTACTTTCCTTGTGAGTTGAGAGGCGTGCAAGCGTAAGTCCGTGTGGTGGCGCGAAACAATTGTGCCAACGTGGGGTGGTTGTTAACGCAACTTCCGAGTGAGCAGCAGACGCTTGTTCGATTCCAGGCCTTGGTACAGATTTTAATACGATGCTTCAGTCTGTATACCAAATACAGATGTTTGTGAATTGGAAAAGTGTCTGAATCATTTAGTTCAATTTGTGTAAACTGAGAGTAGTAGTAGTTGTTGTTGTTGTTGTGGTGGTCTTCAGTCCGGAGACTGGTTTGATGCAGCTCTCCACAATACCCTATCCTGAGCAAGCCTCTTCATCTCCACATAAGAACGGCAACCTACATCTGTCTCAATCTGCTTACTGTATCCATCTCTTGGTCTTCCTCTGCGGTTTTTACCCCACACACTTCCCTCCAACGCTAAATTCACAATTCCTTGATGTCTAAGAATGTGTCCCACCAATCGATCCCTTCTTTTAGTCAAGGTATGCCAGAAATTTCTTTCCTCCCCAATTCTGTTCAGTACCTCCTCATTAGTTACGCGATCCACCCACCTAATCTTCAGCATTCTTCTGTAGCACCACATTTCAAAAGCCTCTATCCTCTTTCTGTCCACACTGTTTATCGTCCATGTTTCACTCCCATACAAGGCAATACTCCATACAAATGCCTTCAGAAAGGACTTCCTTACACTTAAATCAATATTGGCTGTTAACAAATTTCTCTTTTTCAACAACGCCTTTCTACCCATTGCCATTCTGCATTTTATATCCTCTGTACTGCGACCATCATTTGTTATTTTACTGCCCAAGTAACAAAACTCATCTACCTCCTTTATTGCTTCGTTACCTAATCTAATACCTTCAGCATCACCTGATTTTCTAAGAGTGCATTCCATTACTCTTGTTTTGCTCTTGTTAATCTTGATCTTATATGCACCTTTCAGCACACTGTCCATTCCGTTCAATTGCTCTTCCAGGTCCTTTGCTGTATCTCACAGAATTACTATGTCGTCGGCAAAACGCAATGTTTTTAATTCTTCACCCTGAACTTTAATTCCTTCTCCAAATTTCTCCTGGCTTTCCTTTATAGCTTGCTCAATGTACAAATTGAATAACAACGGAGAACCCTGTCTTGCTCCCTTTCCAACCACTGCATCCCTTTCAAGCCCTTCAACTCTGACAACCGCTGTCTGGTTTTTGTACAAGTTATAAATAACCTTACGCTTCCTATATTTTACTCCTCCTTGCTTCAGAACTTGAAAGAGTTTATTCCAATCAACATTGCCAAAAGCCTTCTCCAAATCTACTAAAGCTAGTAATGTAGGTTTGCCTTTTCTTAATGTATCTTCTAGGATAAGCCGTAAAGTGAGTATTGCCTCCCGTGTTCCTACATTTCTCCTGAACCCAAACTGATCTTCCCCGAGGTCGGCTTCTATCAGCTTTTCCATCCATTTGTATATAATTCGTGTTATTATTTTGCAACCATGACTTATTAAACTGATGGTTCTGTAGTTTTCACACCTGTCTGCACCTGCTTTCTTTGGAATGGGGATTATAACATTTTTCTTAAAGTCTGAGGGTACTTCACCTGTCTCATACATCTTACACACAATGTGAAACAATTTTGTCATGGCTGGTTCTCCCAGAGACTTCAATAGCTCTGACGGGATATCATCTACTCCAGGGGCCTTGTTTCGACTTAGATCTTTCAGTGCTCTGTCAAATTCATCTCTCAGTATAGTATCTCCTATTTCATCATCATCTACATCATCTTCCCTCCCTACAATAATGTCTCGAAGTTCATTTCATTTGTAGAGCCTCTATATATACTCTTTCCACCTTTCAGCTTTCCCTTCTTTGCTGAGAACTGGTTTTCCATCATTGTCCTTGATATTCATTGAGCTGTTTTTCTTATCTCCAAATGTTTCTTTTATTTTCCTGTAGGCTGTATTTATTTTTCCCCTATTTATATAATCTTCTACATCCTTGCATTTGCCTTCTAGCCACTCCTGCTTTGCCATTTTGCACTTAATGTCAATCTCATTTTTTATTCGTCTGTATTCCATTTTGCCTGTTTCATTTACTGCATTTTTCTATTTTCTCCTTTCATCGATTAAATTTAGTATCTCCCGTGATATCCAAGGATTTTTTGTAGGTCTTGCCTTCCTACCTATTTTGTCCTCTGCTGCCCTCACTATTTCATCTCTCAATTTTACCCATTCCTCCTCTACTGTTTTATTTTCCCCTGTATCTGTCAATTGTTGCCTGAAGCTCCCTCTGAAATTCTTAAGAACTTCGGGTTCCTTCAATTTATCTAGGTCCCATCTCCTTATTTTCCTACCTTACTGTAGTTTCTTCAGTTTCAGCCTACAGTTCATAATCAACAAGTTATGGTCAGAGTCTATGTCTGCCCCTGGATATGTTCTACACTTCAAAACCTGGTTCCGAAATCTATGTCTTACCATTATAAAATCTATCTGGTATCTCCCGATGTCTCCTGGTCTCTTCCACGTATACAAACTTCTTTTGTGATTCTTGAACCAGGTGTTTGTTATAACTAAATATTCTGTGCAAAATTCTACCAGGCGGCTTCCTCTTTCATTCCTTTTGCCCAGACCATATTCACCTACTATCTTCCCTTCCCTTCCTTGTCCTATTACCTAATTCCAGTCTCCCATAATAATTAAGTTTTCCTCTCCCTTAATTGACTGAATAATTTCCTTTAGCTCCTCATATATTTCTTCGATTTTCTCATCATCGGAAGAGCTAGTTGGCATATAAACCTGTACTACTGTTGTCGGTGTTGGCTTCGTATCTATCTTGACAATGATAATGCGATCGCTGTGCTGCTCATAGTAGTTTACCCGCATTCCTATTTTCTTATTCATTATCAATCCTACTCCTGTGATACCCCCAACTGATTTTGTATTTATAATCCTGTAGTCGCCTGACCAGAAATCCTGTTCATCCTGCCACCGAACTTCACTAATCCCCACTATATCTAACTTCAACCTATCCATTTCCCTTTTTAAATTTTCTAATTTTCCTACTCGATTAAGGGATCTAACATTCCACGCTCCTACCCGTAGAATGCCAGTATTGTCTTTCCTGATGATCACATCCTCCTGAGTAGTCCCCGCCCGGAGATCCGAATGGGGGACTATTTTACCTCCGGAATATTTTACCCGAGAGGATGCCATCATCATATGTTCATACAGTAGAGCTGCATGTCCTCGGGAAAGGTAACGGCTGTAGTTTCCCCTTGCTTTCAGCCGTTCGCAGTAACTGCATGGCAAAGCCATGTTAGCTGGTGTTACAAGGCCAGCTCAGTCAATCATCCAGACTGTTGCCCCTGTAACTACTGAAAAGGCTGCTGCCCCTCTTCAGGAACCACGCGTTTGTCTGGCCTCTCTACAGATACCCCTCCGCTGTGGTTGCACCTACGGTACGGCTATCTGTATCGTTGAGGCACGCAAGCCACCCCACCTCGGCAATGTCTGTGGTTCATGGGGGTGTGAGTAGTTAACAATGGTTATTTACTCTGATCATATTTCGATAACTGGGGTAAGTTACGGACACGCAAGTCGCCGAAGTGGCGTCCAGTCGTTAGACTTGCACCCGGCCACTGAGACACACCGAATTATTATTACTTTACTACACTGAAGACGTGCAGAAGTCAGATGTGATGAAACATTGGCTGCTGTGGCTTATTACAGATCAAATGGGAAAGAGAACGATTTCCGATATGGGTAATTGCGCAATGCTTTGTAAATGGGACTTGTACATACGTCCTACACTCGCCTCTTTCCTTTTGCCTCCACCTCTCTTTGCCTTTTTCGTTTCCGTACCCTCGTATTGTCTATGTCCTCCTCCCTCCTATCGGGTCAATTCGAGCAGGGGATACCACTCGTCGGCTTTGATCCGTGACGTAGCCGTGTTGTGCTGTATGACGTCATTGTGTCCTGATGTTTCGAATATAAGTAAATAACATCTTTGTTATTAATTTAATTTCTTCGGATAAATTTTACTGTGTGTAAATGTCACTTCTAAGTACTTTTGCTCAGCATACTTTGTCTTAAAATGTGTGTTTTGGAAATATCTTTAATGCGATGTTTCATTTTCGCTCTAAATTTTCGTACTAAGTAATATTAAATACGAAATCCGTCAAATACGGTACAGTACCTCAAATAAAAGGTTACGCTACGCTATGTTCATTTGTTACGCTAACTGAGCACAGGCCACGTGGTGTAGTCAGCCAACCACAGCACACTGTAATAGCATTAATCAGCGAATAGTAGTCATTCAATACTACATTTTCCCGCCGCGGTAACATGCAAATACGATTGCCCGAACATTAACCTGGGCAATCCTGTGATTGCAGTAAAATATAGATATGTATGCATCCTGTGAGAGAGGGTTTTTTTTTTTTTTTTTTTTTTTTTTTTTTTAATGAACTGAAAAATAAAGATTCATATCGTATTTAAACGCACGCGTTTTTGGAAGCGGTTGAAATTCTATCAAATTTATGGTTTTCCGAGGGCAGTGTTACACGAGGGTTAAATTGTACAACGCTTTTCGCCGGGCTGCAGTGGTTATGTTGGCAGCAAAGGTATTGACGGTAACTCAGATGATCAATAAATGTTTTTTTCGTGACAACTGCAATTAAAACGAACATTATTATTTTCTGAACGGACAAGGGTACATACAAGAAACTGTCGACCATAGAGAGGTACAGTATTGAATTTGCTGCGAGTGAAACAAGCAGCAATAACATTTACTATGTTACTCGTGAAAAATATTAACGCAATTCTACACTTCATTGTTCATCTGTTGCCACCATAAGCACAGGAGCCTGGCGAGAAGTGTCGCAAAATTTTACTGAAGAGTGTACAGCAAGCCAGTTTAGTTTATCGAGAAGTAGACGCATTTGTCCAAAACCAGATACAGTGTCACATCGATGTTCCATATTTTTCGGCTTCAGTTGACAGCCAGCCTTCACACAGAAAGAGAGAATTTCGTAAAAAGAGACAATGAAGTGGTATGCAGAGTAGAATGCTCTTATTAATAGTGATCCTAACCTTTAAGAGTGCACTTAGGGTACTTTTTGCCATTAGATATATAGGTCAATTCGAGTGTACGATACCGATCACATATTATCTATCCCGTCAATTATTATTGTTTGATTTAAAAAAAAAACATCGATTTCTATGAAACAATTTAAATAACTAAATAACCTACTACTGGTATCCTCTTCTCCAATTGAGCTATATAGGTCAATTCGAGTACACGATACCATTTTGCTCGGCATTTTTCTTTACTTTTTCGCAGTGGTATCCCTGCCTGTAAGTGAGCTATATAGGTCAATTCCAGTGTCCGATACCGATCACGTATTATCTATCCCGTCAATTATTATTATTTGATTTTAAAAAACATCCATTTTCATGAAACAATTTAAATAAGTAACCTACTACTGGTATCCTCTTCTCCAATTGAGCTATATAGTTCACGATACCATTTTACAACTGGTATCCTCTTCTCCAATTGAGCTATATAGGTCAATTCGAGTACACGATACCATTTTGCTCGGCATTTTCTTTACTTTTTTGTAGTGGTATCCCTGCCTGTAAGTGAGCTATATAGGTCAATTCGAGTGTCCGATAACGATCACATATTATCTATACCGTCAATTATTATCATTTGATTTTAAAAAACATCCATTTCCACGAAACAATTTAAATAACTAAATAACCTACTACTGGTATCCTCTTCTCCAATTGAGCTATATAGGTCAATTCGAGTTCACGATACCATTTTACAATTGGTATCCTATTCTCCAATTGAGCTATATAGGTCAATTCGAGTTCACGATACCATTTTACTTGGCATTTTCCTTTACTTTTTCGCAGTGGTGAGCTTTATAGGTCAATTCGAGTTTTCGATACGATTTTTTAATTATTTTTTATTTTATTTTTGGTAGTGGTACCCCTGTCTGTAATTCAGGTATATAGATCTTTTTGACTATCAGATACTCTTTTAATCGATTTTTACGCTATTACAGCGTTATTTTTATCTTAACACTTTTTTTTACAATTTATATTCTCTTGGTATTACTTTATTTATATCGTCAGTTTACCTATTAGAACGTCCCCGCCCAAAACCCCCATATTCCCGCGCTAGTCCCGTTAGTGTCATTTTCTTCATCATCCACAATGTATAGTGTGTTTAAATGTGTGCGTGATTTTGTTTTTCGTGTTTTTTATTATTTATCTCCACATCAAAAACACCGATTTTATTGCGATATACTCGATACAGTGATTTAATTTTTTTCCGTGTGATATTTATTTTCCGCAATTTCATCATATGAATACCTACAATAAATTCATAGTACATATATATCGCGTATGTAATGTTAGCTTATAAAATTACGTTATTTCCAGAGATAATTATATATCTTTGGTTTCATCAATACTCAAATTTTTCGAACCACATACATACATTAATTTATGTCTTTCATTTACCTCCATGATGTGTTTGTTCCTAAGAGCACATATCAACTTCTTTGGGATACGTGCGATAGCCACGCATATAACGCCTCTGAATAAGGACGCCATTGATCAAAGCTGACGAGTGGTATCCCCATCCCGAATTATACCCTCCTATCTCTATGCATTTCCACTTTCCCCGTCTTCCTGCCCATCTCCCCTGCCCTTGCCCATTTCCACTATCTCTCAGTCCACCCAATCTTCTTCCCCAGCCATCTCCCCCATTTCATTATCGCGATCTCCCTGTTCATCTCCTCCTCTCTGCGTCAATTTCGCCACCCTCCTATATCTCTTCGTAAAGGGTATGTTCAAAATCTTATATCTACCAAAGTAATTGAACGAATACTTAAAAAATTTTAACACACTGCAATGTCATACGTTTCCGTTTCCATGTACTGACTTTTTAAAATATATGTTATATATGAATTTATATGACGTTAGAATTGGGAAAGGCAGTAACAAAAGAAAAAATAATAAATAAATAAATAAAAAAAATTAAAAAAAAAATTAAAAAAAACTCAAAAATTACTTATACAGGGTGAATCACTATTGCCACCGAGAATAGCTCCGAAAATATGATAGGAGCTTTAAAGTTTGTGGACAAAAGTTGTACTGGGGCAATGTGAAACTGCCGGTAGTTTCGTTGTTGTATGTCTGTTAGGTACTGTTCAGTGCAGCATTGAGCCAGTGGCGGATTAACATATATAGGCCCACTAGGCACGGGCCTAGGGCGGCACCTTAAGGGGGGGGGGGGCGCCATTTTTTGCTCTTGACTTGTCCCGACGGTGAGCTGATGTTCGCTGACCTCCTGCGGGCGTAGGATCCATTCCTCCCGCGGTCAGAAAAATAGGACTGAATCCTCCCGAGCCTGCAAGTGTGTGGAAAAGGACGGGACTGAATCCTCCCATAACCTGTTTAAGCAGGTAGTTGGTGGCGGCCCGAGAACAGAGTGTGTGGCCAGACCTTTATGAATATTCCAGGCAAGCAAAGCTAGCTAGCATATGTTCCTACATTGTACAGTAAAGTAAGAGTGAGAATTAAGCCCCAGTTAATGTTAGAGTCAGAGTAAACGTACAATAATATATAAGACAGAAACTTTCCAATTTCATTTCTTTCGTAATAGACATGTGCAAGACCCAATGTTTGAATCTTCCTCTACCAGCTCTGGGTCCAATGAAATTTGCATCCTTGGATCCTTATATCACTCCAGACTTCACTTCCATCCTTCATTATGCTGTCTTCAAAATCTGTAAACATCGTTGATGGTGAAAATTTCAGTCCTAGATCAGCACATTTATTGATGACTGTATTCTTCTCGTTCAATAACGCAAAAACCAATCGAATGTAATGTCAATTAACTACACCGCCAAAAGAATTTTGTGCAACACTTGACTGTTCCGTCAATAAATATTGTTGCACGCTGATTAAGCACGTTAAGGTTTTCAGAGTCACAAAATATTACAACTTTTTTCTCGGCATTGTTGTCCAGCAAGAAATTTTTCCCGTCTGTAGTTTCAACGTGTTACTTATTGAGAACTTCATGAACATCTTCAACACTCGGCTGCAATTTCGGCAGAATTTTCCGCCTAGCATTTTAAATATATTTCCGGAAGCTGTCGACATCTCTAATTGTTACTTCTTGAGTATCTTCTCCTTTTAAATGGTGGTAAATCAGCTTAGATGGCCTCTCACAAATGTCCTCTGTGGCTTTTCGCTTCATATTAGCAATTCATTTTTGCCTCTGAATTTTACTGGAAGGCACGTCTGCGTGGTTGTGGTCTTCATGAATGTCCACAACATCCAGCTCCTCAACAGAAATTGTTTTAATAAAGGTTTTGCAATCCTTAATGTTGCACTTCCATCGCGCTGCACAACTTTTCAACAATTTCTGAAATCCGAAAGTGTTACCTTTCAGAAGTAACCTTTTCCCTCCCTTTCTAATTACTGCGACTTTAAGGGCGTCGGAGGACATCTTCACTGTTAAACGATCTGCCGTGGACTGAAGTGACAAGTAAGACCGGAAACGGCTTGGGGCGGGGGTGGGGGCTGGGGGTCGGTTCCTGCAGGAGGTGCCGTTATGCTAGTTCGGGAGGATTCAGTCCTGTCCCCTGTTCGACTACCTGCCGTTGGGAGGATTCCGTCCTGCGCCCCCTCCTGCACCAACGGCGATCTATAGTTTTCAGATTCGGAGCTCCCCTGAAAGGTAGCTCTAAATAACCCCCTATTGTCAAATCCACCACCTGGCTACTCCTAGTGACGTGTGTTTGTGCAGTCTAAATGTGTCTGTAATTGTGTGAGTGTGTCTGTATGTGTGTGTGTGTATATGTGTAATTAACCCACCCATAATACAAAATATATAAACCTTCCCCCTAATATTCGATAAAAAAATCCCTTACAAAACTTACATACTACGTTAAAACAATGCAATCTGTAGTATTGGAATAACACGTCTAGTGCTCATACACAATTATCTCAAATTGTCGAGACACTACAGATTATTCCATAACTACAAGTAACAAGTTCTTTATGAACTGCACTTGTATCTACATCTACATCTACATACATACTCCGCAATTCACCGTAAGGTGCGTGGCGGAGGGTACACTGTACCACTACTAGGCATTTCCTTTCCTATGCCACTCCCAAATAGAACGAGGAAAAAAAGAATGCCTATATGCCTCCGAACGAGCCCTAATTTCTCTTATCTTGTCTTTGTGATCTTTACGCGAAATGTAAGTAGGCGGCAGCAAGATCGTACTACACTCAGCTTCAAATTCCGGCCCTCTAAATTTACTTAACAGAAATTCACGAAAAGAACGTCGTCTTTCTTCCAGCGATCCCCAATTGAGTTGTCGGAGCATTTCCGTGACACTCGCGCATTGGTCGAACCTACCGGTAACAAATTTAGCTGCTCGCCTCTGAACCGCCTCTATGTCTTCCTTCAAACCGATCCGCTGCGGGTCCCAAACACTTGAGCAATACTCAAGACATGGTCGTACAAGCGTTTTATACGCGGTCTCCTTTACAGGTGAAGTACATCTTCCCAAAATTCTCCCAATAAACCGAAGTCGGCTGTCCGCCTTACTCAGAACTGTCCTTACATGTTCGTTCCATTTCATATCGCTCTGCAATGTTACGCCTAGATATTTGAACGACGCGACAGCTTCAAGAAGCTCACTACTAATGCTGTATTCGAACATTATAGGATTGTTTTTTCTACTCATGCGCGTCACCTTACAGTTTTCTACATTGAGAGCTAGCTGCCATTCTTCGCACCAACTAGAAATTTTGTCTAAGTCATCCTGTATGCTATTACAGTCAGTTACAGACGACACCCTCCCATACACCACAGCATCATCATCAAACAGCCGCAAATTACAACTTACTCTGTCCATCAGATATTTATATAGATAGAAAATAATAGCGGTCCTATCACACTCCCCTGGGGCACGCCTGACGATACACTCGTCTCTGATGAACACTCGCCGTCGAGAACAACGTACTGTGTTCTATTACTTAGGAAGTCTTCCAGCAAGTCACAAATCTATGAACCTATTCCAAAAGATAAGTCATATTTTCTTTTCTCTTCTGTTATAAGACATATATAATTACAAAACACACACAATGAAATCATACGAAATATGAAAGTACATAAAAATATAAAACTTGCAACTAATTGGTCATTACTTTTCAGTTTTGATTCTTGAATAGAGCACAAAAGTCACTGTATGTTACCAAATTTTTCAGAATAAAACGTCACGTGTCGCCTTGTGAGTCGTTCTGACGGCCGTTATTGATTAAGTCCTAGGCCAACCGTGTGTGTCGAAAACAAACACATTACCATTTCTTGATGGTACTACCTCTTGATAAAAATTGTTCAAATAAATTACTGTTGTTCTCTGTAGGAGGACCGGCTAGTCCGTGCCTCCTAATATAACAAATGCTTCTGATGACTTTCTCTTGGTGATACTTTCATTTGCCAATCATCATAATAAATATCATTTGCAATTACCTTTTAGTTGGATAATTTTGAATTCAAGTAATCAGTGACTTTAAGGTAACACAAATATCCTTTTATTACATCACTGAATTATATGCTTAATGGAATTCAACTCACAGAAGAAGAATGTTCTTTCATCCAATCAAGACTGACGGTAATTAACAACAATGTCATTTTCCATAGAATATACATACATACATACGATACATAGAAGTTTTCAACATGGAGTAACTAGATCACTGCTACAGTATCCCATTCTTCATTTATTCTTTTCTGCTGCACAAAACCTGTACAGAGCAAAACGGGAGCCAGATTACATTCTCCTACTCTTTCCTAAATAAAATATGATTTTATTCAATTATTATACTCGAATTTCTTGAGCCTCTAGCATGAAACATGCAGTGTAAGCTGTTACACTACACTCTGTACTCATTTTAACCTTATACGTTTTAAAATAACTTCGCTTACAAATATTGTTAAACAACTTGCTAGTTTAAATAAGCCGTAAGAACGAAATTCGACAATACAAGCTTGGAATTATTCATAGTCTACTTGGTGACTGAATAAAAATTATTGGGTTTCCGTATGATATCATCTTCATGATTGTTCAAAATATTTTGAAGCAAGCTGTCAGGACGGCTATCTACAAAACAATGTTTGAAACGTTATTATTCCGAGAAAGTTGTCGGCTTCTACTTAACCCTACCATGTTTGCCCCGTGAAAATAGCGACCACTGAAAAGCCGTGATAAACTAATCAGCAATTTCTTAAATACTGTAACGTGTGTGGTCCTCAGTATCAGTATGTGAAACCCGACTCTACTTAAATTTGTGGTAGAAATTACGGGGAAGTATCAAGTCAACCCTCCATTACTGTAATTATTGCGGAAGCTCTGTGATCTTCAATATCTGAGCTTCGATTTAATGACACCCGTTTAACAAAACATGTTGATACTGGGAATGTTTTAAAGTTTTAAACACTTGTTTACAGGAAACAACATAAGCAGAATATCTAATAATGTGTGAAATACACTTGAAAACAGTTTAAAATATTACTTGTTTATTTACTTAGTTACTTTTTTTTGGCGAAGGAGTCCAACAGTGTCCAACGGAATAGATTCCCAGATTTGTGACTGGCTGGAAGACTTCCTAAGTAATAGAACGCAGTACGTTGTTCTAGACGGCGAGTGTTCATCAGAGACGAGTGTATCGTCAGGCGTGCCCCAGTGTGATAGGAACGCTATTATTTTCTATCAATATAAATGATCTGATGGGCAGAGTAAGTTGTAATTTGCGACTGTTTGCTGATGATGCTGTGGTGTATGGGAGGGTGTCGTCTGTAACTGACTGTAATAGCATACAAGATGACTTAGACAAAATTTCTAGTTGGTGCGAAGATTGGCAGCTAGCTCTCAATGTAGAAAACTGTAAGGTAATGCGCATGAGTAGAAAAAACAATCCCATTATGTTCAAATACAGCATTAGTAGTGAGCTTCTTGATGTTGTGGCGTCGTTCAAATATCTAGGCGTAACATTGCAGAGCGATATGAAATGGAATGAGCATGTAAGGACAGTTGTGAGTAAGGCAGGCAGCCGACTTCGGTTTATTGGTAGAATTTTGGGAAGATGTACTTCACCTGTAAAGGAGACCGCGTATAAAACGCTTGTACGACCACATCTTGAGTATTGCTCAAGTGTTTGGGACCCGCAGCAGATCGGAGGTGGTTCAGAGACGAGCAGCTAGATTTGTTACCGGTAGGTTCGACCAATGCGCGAGTGTCACGGAAATGCTCCGGCAACTCAATTGGGGATCGCTGGAAGAAAGACGACGTTCTTTTCGTGAATTACTGTTAAGTAAATTTAGAGGGCCGGAATTTGTAGCTGAGTGTAGTACGATCTTGCTACCGCCTACTTACATTTCGCGTAAAGATCACAAAGACAAGATAAGAGAAATTAGGGCTCGTTCGGAGGCATATAGGCATTCCTTTTTTCCTCGTTCAATTTGGGAGTGGAATAGGAAAGGAAATGCTTAGTAATGGTACAGTGTACTCTCCTCCAAGCACCTTACGGTGAATTGCGGAGTATGTATGTAGATGTAGATGTATAACTATCCTTCCTCCTCACTAATTCGGCGTACAGATTGTAGTGTAGTGATAAAAATGTTTCGACTCTTAAATTTCAGCCTTTCAGTCAGAAAAACTTGTTGAGTCCGCTACTTCGTCATCATGAACAGTGGCGGACTGAGGTTGTCGGAGGCCCGGGAGGGCAGCAAAACAAACTGAGGCCCCTCCGTCCACTTGGAAATACATGTCTTACACCGCGTCCACACATTAGTATCAACATTGGCCAATATTTTTGAGGCAGCGCCCACACATTGGAGCCAACATTCAGCTGAATTCGTCGAGAGCCAACGTAAACTTATCTGCATATCTGACACACAACTCGCGGACGATGCATTAACGGTTGTGAGAGTGAACAATTACATTTTGTAACTGAAAACCAGAACCAAATAAGGAAACATATGTAAGAGATGACGGGGTGTGTTGTATCACTTCCTAGCGAACATTAATTACGAAATCAGTAAGTTTCGAAATGTTACAAGTAATCTATACACATTATTAAAATTTAGTCCCGCGGTTTAAATGATTGAACTTAAAATAAAAAAGAAGGATACCGATACATTTTGGAGGGACTCTACACTTGCTAAACTTCTTTTGGTATTGAAGGTTAGCTTATCGTTTTCTTGCTACATGAGACAGTTTTAGAAATCTACACTTCCTTTCTAAAATAACCATGTCATTCATATCACTGGTAGTGCTTGAAGTTTGCAAAGCAATAGTGGAACTTGACAGGAAATGTTAATTTTGAAAATTGCATTCTGTAATTGTGTCAAAACTAAAAAGTTTTGCCGTGGCATTTCGCTGTTTGTGGTTGCTTTCACAAATAAATCACTTTCTGGTACTGTTATAATATTTACAATGAGATTTTAAAACTTTAAAATAAACGGCGTCGAAGAACGAACGATGAAAGAAACAGTTTCGAGACGAGCAGACGACAAAAACAGAATGAAACGTTGGCGCCAATGTGTGGACGACGTACCCACAATGGCCCAACGTCCTTTGATGTTTGGTCGAAATACCGACAAGCAACGGAGCCGTACCAACGTTGGCGCCAACGTTGGTTCCAATGCTATTTCACCGATCCATACATTGGACGAACACAGTTGGCGCCAACGTTGGTTCCAATGTGTGGATCCGGCCTTACTATAAAAAGGAGCTTTTGACATTTGGCGGCCCCCCTGATGAGAGTCACGGGAGATTCTAAAAAAAATATCTTTCGAGATTTGGAGGTCCCAGAACGAGAGGATAAGGGCGCTAAAAGAAACTTGCGTTCGAGGTATTTGGAGGCTCCCCAAGACAAGAGGCCCGGGGCGCCCCCCCCTCCCTAGTCCGTCACTGATCATGAAGTTTGCGTTTTCGTGTTCTATTATTGGTGCATTCGTAGTCTATACCACTCACAATCTCCATGGGTTTATTTTCACAATAGTCGAACGTGCTACGAATAAATGCAATAAATCCATCGAGTGATTCATATAATTCACGCACTGTTTTAATAGCAATATTTACACTTTGCAATTTCAGATATACACTATTAAATCTCTGGCGTATGTCCTTTCACACTATCATCATGAACACTGCTTCTAGTCTGCTGAGTTGATTCAATAAAGCAGAAGCCTCATTTCGCACTAGTGGTTTTTCAAACGTATTATTGACAATATGTGTGAGGGCACTGATCAGTGGCGGCTGGTGATAGTGTGCTAATGTGCTGCAGCACACTGTAAATATATTACTAATGCCATTTCTCTTCGAATGCAAGCGAGAAATCGCTGTTGAATTACATCCTTTCTCTTGGAATGCGAGCCAGATATCACAACAAAATTATGCCAAATCCCTTCCAATTATTAGAATGCTAGTAATAAGGTTGAAAACGCGCTCTCGCCGCGATAGCTGGAAACCAGCTCCACGTGCTGACGTGGGATTCAGCCGCGTTGGTATGTGCGCAGAGAGGCGGCGCAGTCGTCTGTTCGCTAGTGCGCATGCGCAGACGGGATGACAGGCCTGGTGGCTCATGTGTGCTGAGACCGACTGCAGCACCAGATCAATATTTCTTTCCGCGCTGCGTGTGACGGCTGCGGAAGAATAGTATATGACGAATATTGCGGCTTACAGAGTCAAATAGCGCGCTGACTCAGGCGTCTTGCGCGTTCTCTCTCAAACCTACCTATGTGAGGCTCGTATTCAAATACCTCTGAGTCTAAATTTTCAATTTCTGTAAATAAAATTAATCTTTTTAAACGTTATATTTACTACCTGCAGTGAATACATGCAGTTGGCAGCGCTGTTATAGATTCCCCTGGAGGTCTTACTGCCACTACAATATTAATTGATATTTAATTAATGCAATCATACAAAGGTTGACTTTTTATTTTAGTATATTTTGTTTCCTGTTTATTTTTGTAATATGGTAGCACACTGGTAAAATTTTGTACGAGCCGCCACTGGGACTGATAACCCTCTCCCAGTTTTCATATAGTCTTACACACGCTTTCCCTCTTGCTGACCAACGTGTTATTGATAATCTTTTTACCGTTTTGCTTCCTGGTTTCATGAAAGAAAGAACTCCTGTAGCACTGGTGCATTTTTTGTGAGCACCATGTAAATTGTTCAGAGATAGGGCCGCGATTGTTACTAATGGTATTACAGATTGGAAAAATATTTCTAATATTTTATCTCATCATGAGAATTTACTTGAACTCAAAAATTCTGAATTATCAATCTTAGCAAGAAGAAAGTCACTTGAACTTCCCCTACGTCTATTACATTTTTCTTCAACAATCTATGATGTTCTAGACGAATAAAAAATATTTTTCATAAGTGAAATAAAACAAGCCAAATATTTCTCTATAACAGTAGATTCTACTGTGGACGTTTTTCATATTGATCAATTAGGTTTCCTATTAAGATATGTGAACGAGAATGATGTACGTATTGAGCGTTTCCTTCTGTTTTTACCAAACACGCGACAGAGGTCCGAAAACTTAACTGAGGCCGTGCTAGAAGTCCTGTCTAGAAATTCCATTGATATTACTGACTGTAGGGGCCAGTCATATGACGACGCAAACAACATGTCAGGAACCTAAACTGGTTTGCAGGCACGAGTTCAAGAACGAAATCCGAAAGCGCATTATGTGTCTTGTGCAGCACATTCTTTGAATTTAGTCAGAACTAGTGCTGCAAGCTGTTGTCCGGAATCATGTTCATTTTTCAATGTAGTACAAAATCTTTATAATTTTTTCTCTGCTTCTACACAGCGCTGGGATAAACCTTTTATTTTCATAAAACCAGGAAGCAAAACAGTTTATCAAAAACACGTTGGTCAGCAAGAGAGAAAGCATATGTAAGTCTGTGTGAAAACTGGGAGAGCGTTGTCACTGCTCGTACCCATATTGTCAATAATACATTTGAAAAACCACTTGTGCGAAATGAGGCTTCTACTTTATTGCATCAACTCAGCAGATTAGAAACAGTATTCATGATATCAGTTGGAAGGATATAAACCAGAGATTTAATAGCGTCAATCTGAAGATATAAAGTGTGAATATCGATACTAAAATAGTCCATGAATCACTTGTAGGATTTATTGCATCAGTTCATGGCAGGTTCGACTATTATGAAAATAAATCCATGGAGACTGTGACTGATACAGACTATGAATGCACCTATAAAAGATCACGAAAACGCAGACTTTATGATGACGAAAAAGCGCTTTCGAAAGAAGTTTCCTAAGTGGAAGGGAAAAATTTAGAGTCGAAACAAAACATTTCTCCCAGTACTCGAGAACTTGTACGCCGAATTAGTGAGGAGGAAGGAAAGCTATAGAACACTGTAGGAATCCTTCACAATGTTAATATCCTTAAGAACAGTTCGCCTGATTATTGTACAATGAATTGTTACTGTTTTGAATCAAAGAACAGGTGCTTTCATTCTGCATCGTCCCTGAGAATAGTACCTACGTTCTGCAAGTCCGTCCATACAGTTTGGAAAAAAGAGACAAAGTCCCTACGCATAGGGACATGTCCCTACTGTTGGCAACACTGTTCCCGTCCCTAGTGAAAGTTTACATTTCGTGGCCTTTGCGCAGAAACGCATTCTCGAGTTGTGCGCAGGACGAGTCCATTCCTTTGTGTCTGAGGGGCGGCCGGCTCAGTTACACCTTGCCTGCTGGCCGTACACTTCGTGAAGTGTAATTTGTGTATCAGTCCTTAAAATCACATTGTTGTTGATGAACAGCAAGCATCTAGTATGACATTTGCTGCCTGGTACGGCGTGTAGCCACTTCTGAGGCATTACTCTGTCCGTCTTGGAGGTTGTGTTACGTTGTCGTCTGTACGTGGCAGTGGGTGTGAGCGTGAGTGTGCTTCATGATTTTTTTTCTTTTTTTATTATTATTTTTTTAAATTTCAGCAGTGAACTGTCTTGTCTTTGGTGTTGTGGGAAGATTATGCTACCATTATTGATCCGATACTGTTAACTACCAACAAAACAACGTCACAGATAATAAAATACCTCGATACGAATGCCAATGTTGTATATAAAATACATGACATTTAAAGATCGCACTGACGTGTTTTACGGCCCACTTTAGATTTGTAGTTTTATAAGTTTTTGCAAACATTTTGGACCAAAATAATAATCTAAATAATAAAAAATTAATTAATAAGAGTGTCTGAAACCCTTTTAGGAAAAAAAAAATTATGTAGTGGCGGGTTCCGAACCACAGACCTTTAGCGTCATAACCCTACGCCTTGTCCACTACGCTACAGTATCAATCAAATCAAAAGTCCTTTAATCTCATAATCTTAATGGCCCTTGTCAGCTGATGCTAATATGGCATTTGTAGACATTAGATTATCATTTATCGTACGAAGAACGATGTGTTTTTGTTAATTCTTCAGTGCGCCATTGCCTGGAAATGACAACATGTAAGTTACAATAAGAAAATTATCAAATACGCAACGCAAGATGGGCGAGGAATGTTATGTGACATCTCCGAACGGCTGGTTTTCGTTAATTCAATGTAGGGTATCAAATCTCCGTTATTTTTGCAAATATGTCTCAAACGATACGAGATATGAAAAAAACATAAGGGAGCTAAGTTGTAGAGAATTTTCTCCTCTACCAATTAGGTTATTCAATTTTCATGTCAGAGGAACGGTTCGTTTGCAATTACAATTATATTACAAACGGCTTTTTTTGGTATTACTGCCGTATTTTTTGTCCGAAAAATTTGAAAAAGGGAGGTTCTGGTCTCTGGCGGCCTAGAATCATGTCTGAAAAATTTGGTGTTGATCGGTTGAACGGTTCGTCTTAAAAACAGGGAACACGTTACGGACAGACAGATAGACGGACAGACAGAACGACATACATCCCAAAATCGCCGTTATTTTTCAAATATCTTTGAAACGCTACGAGATATGGAAAAAAAAAGAGCAAAGTTGTAGAGAATTTTATCCTCTACAAATTCGGTTATCCAATTTTCGTGTCAGATGAATAGTTCAGCCGTTATTTTCTTTTAAATTTCGAGCTGTCAAAAGACGATCGCAAAGGCCCACTTTAGTGTTACTTCCGTAACCTAAAGTGGGCAAAAAAATAATAGTTCGATCAAAAATTTTTAAACGCATATTTTGAGTTTTAGTGCTAATACGGAAAACACATAATTTTAGTTTTTCCAAAGCTGAATTGATAATGTGGGAATGAAAGGGATAAGCCGGCAGTCAACTGCCCTGCGACCAGTAGGCGACATGCAACTGAGGCGGCCAGAACAAAGGAATGGACTCGCCCAGCGCCCAAGATGAGAAGGCAGGGGCCACGACTTCTTGCGCGAGATACACCAAGACTAGGGTTGTCAGACTGAACTCGAGGCAGGCCCGGAGACCAGACGTGCCCCCCTCCCCCATGGCCAATGATTCACCCCCCCCCCCCCCCCCCAACTGTGACCAACTCCCCCCCCAACCAGGATTACACGTGAATTCTAAAAGGGAAAAAAAAATGCCTAATGAAAACGGGACATTTTGCTTTAATTTCCTTAGTAGCTTCTCTTTAGCATAAGGCAGAAGCACATTTTTTACTAATGCCTTGTTCGGCCGCATTTTACTTTCGTTACTACTAAGGAATCTCTAAAAACATAAGGATATAGCTTATTACCACAATATTGAGAATTGTAAGAATGGTGGTGTTTCACACCATGGTAAGTCAAAGTTAATTCCGTTGCAGTGACTTTGTCGTCTTCTGCAGAAAATTGTTTCAGCAAGAATTTAAGAAGCGACTGGTTCTTTTGTGTGGTAATATTCGCTTTGTGTCTTTCTGATTGTAAATGTTTATTCACAGCCTTCACTCCGTCGTACTTAACAGTAAATAAGATATTGCATATTCTGCACTTACACATATACTCATCAGTATCGACTTTTTGTAGCCACTCTATAATTTTCTTCCTGCAACCATTCTTCACGGAACGAACTTAGATATCGTCTCTTCATTTCACTGTTATTACTCACTAACCTGAGTTAATGTAAGCTTGTCTGTTCACAAGCGATCCGAGTATTCCAAAAATTGCCGGTAAACTGATAACAAATAATGATCGAACGAACACAAATAAAAGGCGTCGCCAGTTGACACGTTGCCGCAACAGTGTTTGCTTAATAATGCGCTAGCCGATTACTACCGACGCAACAATGAAAAGTTTTCAGAGGAAGAATAGAAAAGTAGCGTTTGTTGCAATAAGAAATTGACATTTATATAAAGTTATTCATAATTACTAGAGAGGAGCCGGCCGGAATGGCCGAGCGCACTGAGGCTTCTTGCCACAGTGCGCGAGGCTGCTCCCGCCAGAGGTTCGAATGCCCCCCTAGGGCATGGATGTTGTGTTCGTCCTTAGTTTAAGTTTGATGTAGATCTTCGCTACATGAGCATAGTACTTAAAAATCGTCATAAAAAAAAAAAAAAAAAAAAAAAATAAAAAATAAAAAAAAAAGTTCAGATGGTTACAACCAAGCCCGGAGATGAGAGTTATTGGCCCGTAGACCCGGAGAATTCATTCCAAACCCGGGCACTCCGGGCGGCGCCCGGAGATCTGGCAAGCAACCCTAACCAAGACTGCTTTCGGAAATGAAATCAATTGCGTAGTGGACTGTTTCGAAGGAGACCATGCACCATATGGAATTTTCTTAACATGTACCACAATACAAAGCAGAATACATGGAAGGCTTACATTCAAAACGAATCACCACATGCGTTAAGACATTTATTCTGCTGGTGGACGAGACAGTGAAGTGTTTTTGAAGAATGTTGTCAACTGCTGAAAGATTCTCAATGGTATGCAACTCCTTGTCCGACTGGAACAGACGTCCAGGCATGTCTTTTTTTCAGGTTGCCAAAAGTGTGAAAACTACAGGATGAATGATTCGAAATATACAGAGGCTAATGCAGTGTTTGTCAACGAAATCGATGAAGGGATCTTTTCTATTAGTCAACTTATGCCGGGCGCTATCAGGCAGCAGAATACAAGGTGCATTCAAGTTCTACGGGCTCCGATTTTTTTTCTCCGGACTGGAAAGAGATAGAAACATGCGCATTGTTTTAAAATGAGGCCGCGTTCATTGTCAATACGTCCCAGAGATGGCAGCACCGTACGGCAGATGGAATTTTACCGCCAGCGGCGAGAATGAGAACTGTTTTAGATACTTAAAATGGCGACGTTTTCCTTACTTGAACAGCGTGCAATCATTCGTATTCTGAATCTGCGTGGCGTGACACCAATTGAAATTCATCGACAGTTGAAGGAGACATGTCATGATGGAATTATAGATGTGTCGAAAGTGCGTTCGTGGGTGCGACAGTTTAATGAAGGCAAAACATCGTGTGACAACAAACCGAAACATCCGCAGGCTCGCACAAGCCGGTCTGACGACATGATCGAGAAAGTGGAGAGAATTGTTTTGGGGGAACACCGAATGACTGTTGAACAGATCGCCTCCAGAGTTGGCATTTCTGTGGGTTCTGTGCACACAATCCTGCATGACGACCTGAAAATGCGAAAAGTGTCATCCAGGTGGGTGCCACGAATGGGATTTTTCTCTGCACTGCAACAAAAATGTCCGGGCTGTGCGTTTGCTGTTTCACCAAGACATTGCACCCGCAAATCGAGCTAACGTTACACAACAGTTTTTGCCGGCCGCGGTGGCCGCGGGGACTGAGGCGCTTCAGTCACGGTCTGCACGGACACTACGGTCGGGGGTTCGAATCCCCCCTCGGGCATGGATATTTGTGCCGTCCTAGTTCGTAAGTAGTTCATAAGTAGTTTGTAAGTTTAGGGACTGATGACCCCGTAGTTAAGTCCCATAGACTTTACAAACATTTGAACATTTTTTTTAAGACAACAGTTTCTTCGTGATAACAACTTTGAAGTGATTCCTCATGCTCCCTAGTCACCTGACCTGGCTCCTAGTGACTTTTGGCTTTTTCCATCAATGAAAGACACTCTCCGTGGCCGCTCATTCACCAGCCGTGCTGCTATTGCCTCAGCGATTTTCCAGTGATCAAGACAGACTTCTAAAGAAGCCTTCGCCACTGCCATGGATTCATGGCGTCAGCGTTGTGAAAAATGTGTACGTCTGCAGGGCGATTGCGTCGAGAAGTAACGCCAGTTTCATCGATTTCGGGTGAGTAGTTAATTAGAAAAATAATCGGAGGCCTTAGAACTTGAATGCACCTCGTAATTCTGATCACCAACATTGCTAGATGTCTGCCTGTTAAGTTACTTGATAGCGTTGGCCATTGATCTGTGCCGCTTCCCTACCACAGAGGTTGAAATATGGAAAAGTGGCAATACTGGAGTCATCTGATGTACGGACTTTTTTATGGAAGGTGTTCCATTTACATTTATCTGTCATTTAATGTCAGATTTTTGTTTTTATCTTACTTATCTCCAATAACATACACATGATAAATGAGGATATTTTTAAGTTATTCAGCTGTTAGTGTGATATGCTCCTTCCCTTTCAGTTGTTTATCCACTTGGAATCCCAATAATCTAACAATGTCACTTTCTTCTATTGCTTATAATGTTAAACATACGACAGGATGTGGGGAGTAAATTTCGTTGAATTTGTGTCTTCTAAAATTTTAGAAAGGCAAAAAACTGGGAACAATTTAATAATAGTCATGCAAATTAAATAAAGTGTGTTTTTTTAAATATGTGTAATGTTCGCAATATTTTTATCATTTACACCAAAAAAACTTATTAACGACGAAAGTTTGATTGTATACGCAAGATAAAGTTGGTCCATAGATGGAACCCTATGGGACATCACATATTACTAATTCAGCGATGACTGCTAGCTTAATACCTGAGTGTTTCCTTTTGATAACATATGTTTCATGTCAGAGACATACAACACAAACCATTTTACAGCATTTACAATGACATCACAATTTATTTAAAAATATATGTTCAATATTTAAGGTTGAAAAAATACAAACTGTTTCTGTTCTACTTATTTTTGGTTTATTTACAAACTAGTTTTCGGCTTATTAGGCAAACAGTTTTTGTTTTCAACCTTAAATATGGAAGCGTTCTACCAAGAAGTGACGGATGAATCCATTTATAAAAATATATGTTAAAATTTACAGATCAGAGATTGTACCAGTAGCCTGAAATAACTTGTCTAATGAATGAAGCACTCTCTGTATGTGTAAAGAGCCTTCTCCACATGAGAACCCTTCAGTTATCCAAACTGGAACTTTTGCAGCTATTTTATCACAAAGAAAAACATTTGAAAGCGTTTATGTTATCAATTAGGTATTATAATAATGAAGATCGTAGTCATATTGCTTATTTATAATGCGTGAACTAATGAATTCAATGGCAGTAGCTAGTGATCCTATGAACCCCACCTTTTCAGTAAAAAATTACGACATCCTTGTAGAACAGTTACACAACAGTTCCCATATCTGTTACAAATGAATAATTTATTATTAAAGTTTTCTGCTCTTTGTCATCACTGGTTCTAGAAGCCTATCTGTCATCACATACAATATTGTATTTATTTTGTTATCTATTACGTTTGCTTCCACTTTCTCAGTTGTTTTCAACAATGTTTTGTAGTATGTTTGTAATGAATTTTAGCATCAGCATTGCACTTCATTTCTTCTTTTCCTAGAACACACCTATATTTTTATAATAACCTGTGGTTTTTTTATAGACATCAGCATTTGGGGAAAACATTTTTCAAATAAGAGGTGCCCCCCTATACATCACTCAACTCCGTTTCTTTGAAGAGTTACCTAAACTAATTTTTGCAAGATTTACTACCCTATCCAACACGGATATACTAATTTTAGTATCCTAATCAGGAACTGCATGTCATGATCTGTGAGATGACTCATTATTACAGATTTTGTAATATAATTTTGTTCATTAGACTTTCTTGTAACAATATCATCAGTGAGTGTTCTTTTCATATGGTGTAAAACTATGTGACTTGATTTTCAATGCAGATAAATTATTAAAGATTATTTATAGTAAACAGGCTGGGCAGGGGAGCACTAGAATTTCCCATGAAATGCAGAGTAGTTGAAAACTTTATAAAGTATTTACTCAGAAGTCGTACTGTTTCTGTAGACCAGATGTATGGTGAAAGGCGGAATAAACTCTATATGACAGTTTTAGAAGAGAAGAATAATCTTTTAACATAATGTGTGGGATAATAAACACTCGACTTTTCCCTTAGAAAGGGTTAGAACGAAGTAAAATGAATGAGAAGTCGCATGTCTCCTTGAAGGTAATCAGACCCTTTTTTCCATGTTCCATTTTTGAGATGGCCAGAAAATTGAGAAACAAATATTAACCCATAACTATTTCTTGTGGTGCATTCATGTAGATGAAATTTGGTTCAGTGTAAGTGGTGAACTCCAAATAGAAGTTTCTGAAGATACTGAAATGGATTCCAGTCAAGCAAATTTGCGTCAGTTATATTTCTTTTGCAAAATAAACAGTTGACGGTTTTTGTATATGAGAAGTTATTCGTTTGTCCTCACCCCCTCCCCTTCCCAGATTCAATAAATTACAGCAAAGTATCACTCTTTACAGTCATAACATGGTAAATGATTTCGAAAACACTCTTAAGTGGTTTACCAATGACTCTGGCAGACTGATGTAGTACTTAATTTCTATGCTGTCAACAGTTGTTTTCAACCTGTGGGTCGTGACCCCGAAGTAGGATTGCAAAGTCCTGTTTGGGGGGTCGCCATCACAGGAGGAAGTACTTGAACCATAAAATCAATAGGGGTTCAGTAATACAAAAACTTATGCCGAAGTGAAATTTATTTAATGTTAAAATTACTAGTTCCTTGTGTAACATTACTTCTACAACGTGCTAATGATGACTAAGTGTGAAGTCTGAAAACTGTTTTCAGGGACCAAACGACACGTGAAAGAACTTGATGCTGGAAAATTGTATAAAAATATTGCCTATTTACAAATTGTCTGTACATTGGGACCTTTCTTAATGAGCATAATTCGTTTCTGAGTCTTGCCTGAAAAAAGTAGGATAATGTGTTACAGTCTGAAAAATACACAACTTCGTCGAACAATTTAAAAGAAAGCTGAAGCAAAAGAAATCAGTTTAAATTCTGTTGTTGTGATAATACAGTTTTGTTATGGTTCGTGAGGAGGGGAGATTGCCAGAAAATTTTTATTTGCAACGGGGTCGCATATTCGAAAAGGTTGAAAAACACTGCTGTATAGTATAGGAGATGGTATATTACTTACAATATTTTCTTCAGGAGGTGCGTCCAATGTATCAATGTTTTTGTTTTAGTTACATCAGTCCATCTGCCATTTGCTAAGAAGTGCAAATTATATGATATTACACCGTCAGTGCTGGTTCCCTCTTTGTCATCTGACTCATTGTGTTATTCTTGTTTCTCTTTATAAATAGTTCATCATTGTTCTTGAGACATGCCAATGTAAATTATTTAGAAAGGTGACCTACACCATCTCCAAATATAAAAGAATGTGGTTTAAGAAAATGGGCAAAGCCCAAAACTAGTTAACATTAATAAATAAATAAAAAATGAAAAAGCTGCTTTGGTTCAAATATAATTGATTTATATTGAGGAATCATGTAGCCAGTGATATTATATATATATATATATATATATATATATATATATATATATATATATATATATATATATATATATAGAAACTGATGATCAAGTGCCCTTTGTGTTTTTAAAATCCAATATTTCTGGAAGTCTCTATGAAATTTCAATAAACTTGATGCTCTAAATGTCCCACTACTTGTAACCTATGAGAATGATATTAACTACTGTTATAAAATGTAACGTTTAACCACATACGACAAACATTTTCCAAATGTATAGATTTTTAAATATTGCTGTTATGCACAGTGGAATAAGCTTTAACCTTTCGTTGTTCACAGTGTGTTCAGAAACTCAACTGCATTAATTGTTTCAAGTAAACTGATCATCAGAATATCAAAGAAGATAAGGTGGTTAAAACATCCTATATGGCATTATGAGAAGCGGTTTGTGATAACTAAGCCCATACTGGCACAGAAATGAAAGACATGATTTCTGTTTCTGTTGGCCTCTATATCCTATCTAAACGTAACTGTAGTCGTTTCGTATCATTCTGTTCGATTTCCTGTCTGGGGATTGGAATGAGCGAAACTCTGTTCTTGTCCGTTACCAACCTACATCACTGGTCATAAAATCTGCCCATACCATCTTTACCTGCTGCTTCACAGGGCGAATATACGGACGTAAACTTGATTCTATTGCTGTAGATTGTCTATTCAGGCGTTCATTTAAATACCTTATTGAAACTATGGAAGGTTCAACTACTTTTCTGATGTAAAGCTTTACACCTCTCTGTGCTCTCTACCTATTTCGATTCCCGACAGATGGACCTTGTATTCTCCCACTTCGACTTCTTTCTCTCCCATTACCTGAACGTCATTAACAGCTAAAACATGTAACCACATCTTACTTGGAGACTCTCTCAGCTCTGACGTCTTCCCGGCACAGTCCCATTGATGTTAATGACACACTCTCATTCCAGGTCATTTGCCAAGTCATATCTGAGGAGTCACTGGTCTTTAAATTAGAGTTGGAACTTTTCACCTCCAAAGGTTCGAGGTATTTTTGTCTGATTGTTGTCAGATTCAGATAAAAGTACGTGTGAGGCAGGTCACTAGTCTTACCTAACGGTTCAGGGACTAACCGGTGGATTTGTTAGTCTTTGCCGTCTGCAGACAAAGGTGGCCACGACTCAGAAGATGTTCCAGATGCCCAACCTTATTCGAGTGTAGCCGGTAACCTGATTCTCAGGAGCACATATGTTGCCCGTGGTTCATGAACCAGGAAATGACTACAGGAACCCACAACATGGACCATGAAGGTCAGTTTACTCGAAAACCGTGAATGAAACTGAGTTTATGAACACCAAGTGAGCTGAAAAATTATTTCTCTAACGACTCAGGAAGTTTATAAATTGATATCTACTACTTTCAAATACTGCTCACTGATATGGACGAGAACTGTTTCTCATAATTTTGTTTCCATATGTTTACGACAGAATCGAATCTTGATTCATTGTAATAGGTAAGTTTGTTGTAAAAATATTTCGCAGAATCGAAGTACGAAACATATTTTGATTGTATGTTTATGTGCTGACAATCCACGAGTAAATGTTTTATACTAACGATTCATTTAACTTCCTCAGAGCCACTTAAGGGCTTTCCGATGGGGCAGTACTGGTGGATGGAGCTCTTTTTATAATTTGACACAGTACGATATCATATCGTACGCGTATGAAAACTTTCCAAACGCCTTTGAGGCTTTCTACGGCGCCATGGGCATCAAAGGAAAGTCAGCCCCAGCGGTACGTATGAAAAACACACACATTTGCTTAAAGAGAGAGTTAAGGGTTTATATTAAATAAAAGTTTTCTGTTGATACTAAGTAAATAATTATTTTTAGTTTTTAATTAAGATATTATCTCATAAACAGTATAATGCCTTAGGTTATAATCTCTTACGCCTTTATTACCAAGTCTATTTACGATATATATCGCAGTCAGTTTCTTAATGTTCCGATTAAATTATTGTAGGACTCATAGTTCAGCAGATATGACGTCGTAAGGAATGAGTTGCATGAAAACGAAACTGATATGGACAGAAAGTGGGGTGTAAGGCTATGGAGAAATGGGGGAAGAAAGAGATGGACTAAAATACACAGGCAACTTCAGGACATAAACGCTAGTTTCTTTATAAAATTCCTTCAATTACACTAAATGAAGTTATAACCCTTCCCGTCCTACACCACCGGTTAGTATACGATAATTAGAAAAATGACCCAAGTGCCTAATTATCTCAATTGGGTGGAAAGGCTATAGGAAATGAAGCCGATGATGTAGCGGAGATTATAACCAGAACGTTGCTGTACCTCTTTGGTAAACAACAACGATCGAGCGTAATAAAGAAAGTGGAAATTAAAATTTGGAATAAAATGATTAATGTTTAAATGAAAACAAATGCGGAACAAACGGGACATAGGGATTGATTAAAAAAAAATATGAATAGCTTATTGATTTACGGTCACCAGCTCGTTGTACGAGCAAATAATTTGGTGGTATCTCAATAATAGCAAAGTTAATTAACAACGTGGAAAATTACGTAAAATTTGGGTGGACAGGGAATCACAGTATGTGCATCAAATCCGATCAAAAAGACGCTGACAATATACTAATTACTGAGAAATAGTTCATTAACACATGGGTTGAATGTAAGACAGCGAAATGCAAGCCATAGCCACGCAAATGCAACATACAGCAGATCATGCAAAACTCTCACCTTAATACTTGCTATTTACAGCTTCAAATAATTAATTGTTTATATAAGTACCAGAAATTATTCAACAGCGAGTATGCCATGTGCTTTAGCAATAATCAAGATGTAACTGAACTATTAAATGTACTAATAGCAAGCTCAAAAAATTAATTAATTACTTGACCTGATAACACTGAATATTTAGAAATGAAGTATTTAACCGTCTGATTAACTTTTTCTCTCTCTTTAACCAGGAATTATTAGCATTTCAAACACTTGCAAAAAATCACTATTCTCACTAATCAGTACTTGCAAGTAAAAAACTTTACCTCAAAATGATATGCAATGGAAAACAATTAATATTTTACACATTTTTTGAAATAACCCTTGAAATTGAAAGTTAGTCTAGCAGTTCCATTCCACTTAGCAAACCTACTGATCAGAAACACTGGCATAAGCTACATTTAGTAATACTTTTCTGAACGAATTATTATTAATCACTGTCACATTGTCTTTAATGACTTTGATTTTTAGTGTTCTATAACTTTGTGAACATTCTGGGTAAAACAATGGATGAGGAAGGAACCTGTCTGGACAATGACAATGGGTAATGATTTGTAAACACAGGCTCACAAATAACAGTGTTCACTATTGAACAATTATCATTAATACGCTGGTTAGCTGTACATGCTAAGACAAATTGGACAGATCTTATTGATTTTTGTGTGTGACGTGGTGCTGCTGATTGGAGACTGTTGGCACTTAACAATTGGCAAACACAGACTCTTCTTGGCGACGTATATTAATTACAATTTTGGGCCCACAGCATTCCTCTTGATGCATTTATTAATTATTTGAGCTGTGCCCGTATGAATAAATAATATTGCCTGTTAGCCGTCTCCTCCACTAGTGCCAGTCCAACACGCATTCTTCTTCACGCACTTTTGTCGTACACCATAGCGCGCACCGTCTCACTAATACGTCTGGCCATTACTACTTCAGAACAACGACTCCTTCTCGCTGTGCGCCTCTGCGCTACCGGCGATAAAAACTCCCTACTCAAAGATGATTCTATACAATAGCAAAGCCTTCGCTAAACCAGCGTGTCTACAACATCGATATAAATACAATTTCTTTCACAATATTAAAATGAACATACAAAATTAACATCAAATACATAATGAATTACAGAAAAATACAAATAATAAGGAAAATACATGAAGCATCATTTTATATTATTGTACGCACACATGACTGGAAAGCACCGTTGGTCACTATGTTGTTGCGTCACAAAGTCTCTATAAATATGACACAGAGTGATGATTAGCCTACAATGAAGCACAGAAGTTTCTCTATATGTTGATATACAGGGCGATTTACGAATAAATGCAATTATTTTAATATGCTATTCTACATGTACTACTGAAGAAAAAAGTTAACCTAAACATGGCTCCGCAAATGATTAGTTACGGAGTTGTTGTGGTCTTCAGTCCAGAGACTGTTTTGATGCAGCTCTCCACGCTACCCGGCCCTGTGCAAATCTATTCATCTGACTGTGACAATAACTTCGGCAACCTACATCCTTTTGAATCTGCTTACTGTTTTCGTCCCTTGGTCTCCCTCTACGATTTTTACCCCAAACACTTCCTTATAATGCTAAGTTGACGATTGCTTGATGCCTGAGTATGTATCCCACCAATCAATCCCTTCTCTTTGTCAGGATATGCCAGAAACTCCTTTTCTCCCCAATTTCGTTAAGCACCTCCTCATTAGTAACGTATTCTACCAATATAATTTTCATCATTCGTCTGTAGTACTACATTTCAAAAGCTTCTATCATATTTTTGTCTGAAATCCTTATAGTCCACGTTTCACTCCCATACAATGCTGCACTCCGGACAAATACTTTCAGAAAGAACTTCCTAACATTTAGATTAATATTGGATGTCAACAAATTTCGCTTCTTCAGAAACGCTTTACTTCCCAAACCCATTCTGCATTTTAAATCTTCTTTACTTCGGCCATCAGAAATAATCTTGTTACCCAAATAACAAAACTCATCTACTACTTTTATTGTCTAACTAGCTTATATGCCAGTGCTTCGCAACAGTTGTTAAAGACCTGTGCATATCATGGTTTTTTAGGGTTCGGGACCTAGGTCAACAAAATCAGAATCCTTGTGGGATAGCTCTGGCAATAAACTCAGTTCTCCTAGCCAAGATGTCAAATTTTAGTAGAAGTCATTATCGAAAACGATGAATGTTCATAAAGTTTTTCACACGAAAAGAGAAATTAATTTAAGTCCGTACTCCGGAACGATGTAAATTCAATGTTATGTTATGTTTGTAAAGTTAGGACTGAGGTATGTAATTGTCAGTTTGGCGTAAACTTCTGAAAACACTTATATCGTTGAGATGAGAAATAGTAACAGCGTCATGTTTTGGTTCTGTGTGGTAGTACTGAACTGTTGATCTCTCACAATAAGTGTACTGTACGCTTTACTATCAGTATGTTGCGATGTTGCACTGGGGACAATAGTTATTCTGTATGCAGTGCTCCCTATTATCGAAAACAGAATGCTGAAAGTCTGGTATTTCAATCTATTTAAAATAGAAGTCATGGTGGTGTCAATATGCGATAAAAATCGCTTCAGGAACGGTGTCAGCTGATTGTCTGTATAGAACTTCCAATAAATATAGTGTTTACAGTGATTTGTCTTGGCTGTGTTTGCAGCATCGGCCATTCTTTCACCTAATACATGTCCCCATGTCCTGCAAAGATTACTTCGTAAAGCACGAAGATCAAAAATGTTCAAATGTTTGTTAAGCTTAAGGGTCTTAACCGCTGGGTCATCAGTCCCTAAACTTACAAACTACTTATGAACAACCTTATACTAAAGACAACAAAAAATGTTCAAATGTCTGTATAGCTTATGGGACTTAACTGCGGGGTCATCAGTCCCTAAACTTACAAACTACTTATGAACTATCTAATACTAAGGACGGCACAAATATCCATGCCCGAGGGGGGGGATTCGAACCCCCGACCATAGCGGCCATGCAGACTGTGACTGTCGCGCTGCAGACCGATCGGCCATTGCGGCCGGCAGCACGAAGTTGAAATCGAACTTGTGTAATAGAACTAAATATTCAGAATTCGGATTGTACAATATTGACTCTGCAAAAGAAGACGTGATTAGCTTAATGTAGTCCGCACCAAAAGTAAGTAATTAGAAATTTTAATCACAATATTGTACCAAACAATTATGAAAGCAGCGAGCTTTCTGAAGAGTTTGTCGCTCGCATGTCTATATTACCTCTAGTGGCAGGCAGAGAGCAGAAATATATCTGGAGTGAGCATTTAGAGGCGCAGAATTGATTTTGTATCCTCAACATTAAGGTGGATATATCACATGATATTGGGAAAAAATCTACTAATCGCTGACTTTATCTTGGTCCCTTTTTGTTCGGTTAAGACGCTATGTGTAAATGGCCCTTTTAGCGGCGCTTCCTCAACCTTTTTGTTGCTTCTGTGACTAATTTATTTACATATTATTTCATGTTATGTGCTTGCTCTGCAAAAATGAGATGGGGCTTCTTTGCAGGCAATGGTGCAAACCAATCGTAATAGCAAATAAATGTGTGGAAAGAGTGGATTTGTCTCAATATCACGTGGTAATTCCAGCTCAATGTTGAGAAGATGCACAGAACGCAATGGTCACTCCATATATATTTCTACTCTATATACAATTTAGTGGTTATACCCATCAAAAGATGCACTTCTTTTCTTTCCATTACATTGCAAAGCATATGAGATACAGTTAGGATTAAAAAAAATTGTATCCTACCTGAATTAAATTTTACTTGTAGTGGCAGCGGTTTAGTTTGCTATTGTTGGCAACGAACTATTCGCGTTAGGAGGAGGATTAATTTACTGACCACATCAGCATAAATTATTTATTTTATCGTGAACGTAAAGAATTATTCCCCTCATTCTACGTGACTAATTTTTGAAAATGCATTCAACAGCCGTTGCCAACATCAGCGCTGACGCCGCCGCCGTAAGTTAAATTGTACCCCTTCTTGTAGTATATTATGCCATAGTTATGAGAATGAAGAAAAATGCAGCAACGCCATAATTAGTTATTTGGTGTACTATGTAACTAACGTCGTCCCACTTTGTCTTTTCCTGTACAATGGCGTTTACGAGACATTCCTAAACAGAACACACTCAAAATGTAATGAGGATACACCGAAATCAGAAAGGAAACTACATAAATTCGTTTGCAAAGAAATCTGATGTAAATTGGAGCATCGATAGGTGCTTAGGAATGTCGTTATGTTTTATATTCAAATGTTCCTTATCAAAAGAGGCAAAGAAATGTCGTTAAGCTGTGAATATACGAAGTGTAATCAGCAACTCGCTGTTCAATGTTAGTTTGTATTTGCAGAGATACGTTTGTGGCTCTTAATTCAAAATACTTCTGTTACTGAAAGAATACGCAGAACACCATCATGTATTGCTTCTCTGCGGCACTACAAAACGAACAGCACCTTCAATGGTGCGTTGCTGTTCTATGGTATAACCACCGAAAAGAAATAAAAAATTAAAAAATGCAGCAGTGTCAACTATTAGTTCTTTGGTGCACTACGTAACTAACAGGGCCTCAATTTGTTCTGTACTGTACTACGTCTTTTTCTAGGCATTCCTAAACAGAATGGACTCAAGATGTAATAAGTACGCACCGAAATCAGAAAAGAAAGTACATAAATTCGTGTTTCCCTGCAAAGTATTCTTAGTAAATGAAAACATCGATTGACGCGAAAGAACATTGTTTTAAATTCAAATGATACCCTGTAAATGAAATTTGTTTTCTCTCCTTTTCATTGCAAGGCATGCGCGATACAGCTAATAAAAAAAAATATTTTTTTGTGTCCGACCTGAGTTAAATTTTACTTGCAGTGGTTTAGTATGTTAACATTGGCAACGAAATATTCGCTTTTAATTTACTGATCGGAACAAAATTAATTATTTATTACATTATCGACACAGAGAATTATTCCCCTCATTGTACGTGACTGATTTTTCAAAAAGGATTCAACATTAATACACTACAACGCTGTCGGAAGGGAAATCGTAGCCCTTGTTTCAGTGTAATACAACTTAGTTACGTGAATAAGAAACGCAACATCGCCATTTAGTTATTTCGTGTGCTATGAAAGTAACAGCGCCTCTGTCGGATCTTTGCTATACTACTACGCTGCAATTCAAGCGTATCATACACCAGAAACTACAAATTACGATATCTTTTCTTCCCCTGACCCGATTTTGAATAAATGAAGCTTATATGGTGCCCTAAGGTACTCTCAGTTGACCTATGAAACCCCAAGTAAGTTCGAATAGTACTCTTGGAGATTTGCTGTACTACACCATACTTATAAGCATAGTATACACAAAAACTTCAAATTGCGATTTCCTTTCCCATACTTACCCAAACAATCCGAGCGTAAGCTCCGTCTATAATGAACACGTTGTCGACGGGGCGGTAAACGCTAATATTCCTTGCTGACTATAATCAATGTTTCTTGTGACTTGTCCAGTATATAATATGAATATTTTCTGTGGAGAGCCCATGCATCAGCAAGCGATATAAAGCTGTCCGTGTGAGAAACATGGAGATTTCAAATACACTCCACTGTATTGAGAAGATTGCCCTGTGATTATTAATCATAATCGAAAATACAAGTCACACTGCAAACTGCAGTCTCTGGAAGTTACAAGCCAGATCTGTCAGAAATTTTGGGTATTCGTCGGATGTACTCTGTTTCATTCTCTTCCTTTCCTTGTAGCTCTATAGATATCTATTGCTTCTTCCTACAGCGGTATGCGCTTCACAGTTCAAAGTTGTTTCAAAGTTTTCAACAGCACTGTCGTCTCAGGAATTTCCTTAAGCTCACTGGAATACAGTTACCTTAGCAGTAAACAAGAAATGTAATAAAACGTGATACAATTGTATAATTTTTCAGTTATATATTCATTTGTATAAGTGCTGTATGTCTGAAAAATCTATTACGAATGTAATTAGTAGTTAAGAAGTAATAGATTAAAACTTGGTGCGTGATGGGGCGGGTTTCCATGAGCGTTACTGTTTATGTGCTCGTATCTCATGATCTACGTGTCGTACTGTGATACATTCAGCTATATGTGTGTATACAGTTTGTAAAATTTCCTGCGGGTTAAATATGTAGTATAGAAATTATAAATTTCAACGTTATACCGAATGTCGTAGTTTACTCAGTGAACAGCGGAAAAGTAGTAAGCGAGAAACTTATTTCCTTTCATCATTTTGCTATGGTTGTCAGCGGGAAAAAGTATCTCGTGACCTATAGGCCATATCGCAAAATTAATTCTTAGCTGACGTCTTCTACCTATAAACTACATTCCTGCCAAATTTCTGCTTCATAGGTGAAGTAGTTTCCGTGATTTCGTGTTTAGTGAGTGAGGGAGTGAGTGAGTGTATGAATGAGTCTCCTTTCTCTTTTATATAGACAGAGATGACCTAATCTAATTCCTTCAGCATCACCTGACTGTCTAATGCTACATTCCATTATCCATGTTTTACTCTTGTTGATGTTCATTTGTGTTTTCAAGACATTGTCCATTCCATTGAATTGCTCTTTCAGATCCTTTGCAGTCTCAGACAGAATTACTATGTCATCGGCAAACCGCAAAGTTTTTATTTCTTCTCCCTGAACTTTAATTCCCTCTCCAAATTTCTCCTTGCATTTCTTCAGTGCTTGCTCAACGCACAGATTGAACAACATTGGAGAAAGGCTACTACCCTGTCTTACTTCCTTCCCAACCTCTATGTCCCTTTCATGCCATTCGACTCTAATAACTGCTGTCCGGTTTTTGTATAATTTGAGTATAACTCTTCACTCCTAATATTTATTCCTGTTACCTTCAGAATTATAAAAGTTTATTCCAGTCGACATTGTCAAAAGCTTTCTCCAAAACTACTATTGCTAAAAACGCAGGTTTGCCTTTCCTCAGCCTATCTTCTAAGATAAGTCGTAATGTGAGTATTGCCGACCGTGTTCATACATTTCTCCTAAATCCAAACTGATCTTCCCCAAGGTTGGATTCCACAAGTTTTTCCATTCATCTGTAAATAATTCGTGTTAGTATTTTGCAACTATGACTTATTAAACTGATAGTTGTGCCCCTCGGTTGCATAGTGGTAGAGTGCCAGACTACAAATCCAAAGGTCGCGGGTTCGATCCCCGGCCAGGTCCTAGGATTTTTATCTGTCACTTTCCACTTCTTTCACCTCTGGCAGTATTGCTCATGTGAAAAATACCGAGTAGCACCGTGGTTCGGAACGCACGTTAAACTGTAGGTCCCCCTATAACTGGCTGGGTAAGTCAGTTCGAAGGTCGGAGGAAGGCAACGGCATACCACCTCCAAACAGGACCATGCGTAGTAAAGCACTGTGGTGTTCAAACCAATCTTCGGATTGTTGACTGCTTTACCTCACCTTAGTTCTGTAACATTCAAACTTGTCTGCACTTGCCTTCTTTGGAATTGGAATTACTATATTCTTTTCGTAGTCTGAGTCCAGTCGACATTTCATTAGATTCACTAGGTTAATAACAATCTGCAACCTCGCTAATTTCAAGCCATTACAAAACTGTAAGAGGTTAAAGTAAAGCGCAATTTCCATTTATTTTATTGTTACTAACCTGATGAATCTAATGAAACGTATCTGCAGTCGTTTTCCAGAAATTCCAGAGATTATGCAAGTAAATCCTAGAGATTATGCATGTAAATTTGTTTACTTTCCATTACGAATGTTGGCAATCGTTAGTGAGTGGTTTCAATCGCTTTCTAACCTTGAAACGCGTTACTGTTTTCTGTCGTTCAGTGAAAGAACATAATAACAACAGTGCGTTAAGTGGAACCACAAACTAACTGTTGTATCTTGCAGAGTATTTATGAAATAGGATACCTTTCACATTTACAATAGAGGTTTTAATTAACTTTACTACCATCATTTTCCAAAATTAAATTCTCTACGACTTCTGTTCAAAACTTTGTCCAATTGTTTGGAATTAAAAAAAAGAATTGGACCTAGTAGTTATTAAATTACAAATTAATTCTTTGCTTCTCTGGAATTTCTGTAAAGCTACTGCAGATGCACGTGTGGGACACGTTGTATTAGATTCACCAGATCAAGAACAACGACATAAATGGAAATCGCGCATTACTGTAACCTTGTACAGTTTTCCAATGGCTTCATATCAGCGAGGTCACTAAATTTTAGGAAAAATCTTATTAACAATAACTCCGTAACTAAACATTTGTGCACTTATATTTATCAGAACTTTTTTCTTTAGTTTTCCTTTTAGAATAACATATTAAAATATTTGTACATCTACTGTGAATCCTCCTCTGCATGCATCGGGCCGCGGTGGAGTAGCCGAGCGGTCTAAGGCACCTCGCTGCGGAGCGCGCGGTTGCTCGCTGTCGGAGGTTCGAGCCTCCCCCCCTTCCAGAGGCATGGGTGTGTGTGTTGTCCTTGGGTTAGTTTACCTTAGTTTAAGTAGTTTGTAAGCTACAGACTGATGACCATGCAGTTTGGTCCAATAGATTTACAAACATTTGAACATTTTTGCATGCACCGGGAATGGACAGATAGAAGTGTGAATAGTTTAGATTTGCCGAATTGAGCTATAAATGGAAGAATAACAATGTAGTGGTGGACGTGGATCTCAAAGAACAGTAAGAGGCGATTTACGTACGAGGAAATTCTGAGAACAGGAGAGGGTAGGAGTATCCCTGATATCTATCGATAAAGTGAAGAAAGAATCACTGCTGATACAACGGATAAATATCAGAGAGGATTCTCCTGTCTCGGAGTCAGTTGAAATTTCGTTCGAAAATGATATGGAGTATGTGAAAAAGTGCACACACACACACACACACACACACACACACACACACACACACACATAGGGTGTCCCAGCTATCTTGTCCACCCAAAATATCTCTAGAACAATAACTGCTTTTGGAAAACGACTTTCACTGGTATCAATGTACGGCTGGGGCCCATAAATGTACATATTTGGAAACATTCTAAAACGAAAGCAAATGTGTTTTTTAACACAAACTTATGTTTTTTTAAATGGACACCCTATATTTTTTCTTCAGAAATCCGTAGCATGACAAATCACATAAACAATGGCGTTGATTGTATCGCAATATTCCAATTACATCACGAGATATTGCGACGCGAAGTTGACGCTTGAAATAAGCAAAACGCGCGGCTAGTGCACATCTTGAGACTCAGGCGAGAAATACTCCAAAAATGGAGGGAGAAGCGTATTGTAGGGGAGAGTCGGTTAAAACAGGGTACTTAGTAAACAAAGTGGCATATCTAATGAACTGTGAGTACCAATCTGTTGAGTTTTTAATGACTAATTCTCCAGTCTACTTACAATTCAGCATGTAAAACATACATTAAAAAAAAAAAGCCTCATCACAGAAAAGAATTATTTATACTTGTGTCAACTACCCCGTTTTATCAGACTAGTTGGATAAAACTGGGTACTACAGTATAATGAAAAAAAAGTCCATTTACAGACCCTGACAATCACTTCATGTACAAAAATCACATTTATAGGGTTCATCATCATCATCATTAATGCCGGCGCACAGTTCATGAGCCCATTCACTACACTTATAACACTTCACCCAGCCTTCTTCAGACTTAGAATTTCAGAAAAGTTCATTACAATATATGTAAGCTGTATTATTATCTTCTCCCTCACCTTCTGACAATGTGCTATACTCCCGTACTTTTCCAACATTCTTTGCTTTCTTTTGTCCAACATTTCTGCCTTCAGTAGGCCTAGAACTGTTACAATGTGGCCCCATTTGAAGTTTCCTTTTGGGGTCTTTCCCTTTTTCACAGAAGACTGTAGTAATTCTTCCTTGTAAGGTGAACTTGTAAGAACAGCTGTCTTTCCTCTTCTTCTATCAGATCTTTGTTCTTTTCTTTCAGCTATCGGCACTGATTTTATGTCTTTCAGAGAGACGTGGAAAGCTGATGTTGAAGGCTTAGGCCTATCCGACTGGGAAGACCCTAATGTGGTTGGAAAATATGTTTCTCTGTTTAATGATTCTGAAGTAATTTCTAAGGCGGAACATCACCTTTCTCCAACGGTGGGTCAGTAGGCCTATCAGTTGTTTCAGCAGGCTGATACATCCAATCAGGGAAAATATCTGCATCCAGTGGAAATATTCCAGTTTTACGGAATGCATTTACAGCAGTCTCAATAGAAGCAGCTTTCATGAATGCTGTCCCATACAGCCCTGCAACTTGATTGATGGTTATAACTCGTCCAGTATGACAATGAAGTCACTTTCGAACCGCTTGAGAGTAATAATTACTCAGTGGGACCATGAATGCAACACCTAGGGGCTGCATTCGGTGGGTGCAGTGTGGGGTGAAGCATAAGAGATGAACATGGTTTTCTCTAGCCACATCAATAAGTTCAATACTCTTTGTGTGTGTTGAATGACCATCCAAGAGCAGAAGATCGGGTCACTTCAGGAAAATTTCTTTCTGTATCCATCCGCTAGGGTGGTACTCGACAGTAGATCCTGGCGGAGCATTATCCAGCAGCTTAGGCTTGGCTCTTTGTCGAGGGAACACAAACATCGTGGGCATATAAATTCCAGAAGCGCGAAGTCACTAAGATGCCTCTCTCCACAGAAACCAAACCGCCAACTTGACGTTTTCCCCTCAAGGCAAGCACCTTTGATTGCTTATGAGGAACTGTAGTTATTCCTGTCTCGTCCAAATTATAGACTTTATCGGCTGTGAAGTTGTTCCTATTATAAAGTTCTGACAGCAAACCAAAGAACTGCTTCACCACTGAACAGTTAAAGTCCATTTCTCTGGCAAGAGATGTTGGCTCGGCAGAACGCAGGCTTATTTCCGGATTCCTCTTCAAAAAAAGAATAGAACCAGCATTTACCTGCCATCTTCTTAGTCTTGCTGAAGTTATGCGGCAAGTTATTTCTCTCTGCCAGTTCGAAAGCAAGACTCCGAACCTCATCGATGGTCAATCCAAACAATCTGCTTTCCATTAACACGATATATTCAGCCAGTTCATTCTCCTGCTCCTGATTAAAACAGGTTTGTAGCAGCCTAGACCTAAAATAACATCAACAACAACTTAAAAAAAGTTTAAATGTTTGTTAAGCTTATGGGACTCGACTACGGGGTGATCCGTCCCTAAACTTACAAACTACTTATGAACTACCTTATACTAAAGACGGCACAAATATCCATGCCCGAGGGGGGATTCGAACCCCCGACTGCAGTGGCCTTGCAGACCATGACTGAAGCGCCTCAGTCTCCTCGGCCACCGCAGCCGGCACAACAACAACAACAATAATAATAATAATAATAATAATAATAACTGCAACAGTTTAATTAATTTCTTCTAAAATAGTAAATAGGCCTACCTTTCTTTGTAGCATCCTGTAAACACATTCCACTCCGGGCCTTCTTTTATGTGCTTCCAGAGTACTCTGAGGAACCCCGAAGGACTCTGATGATTTCAAATAGCCCATTTTATGGGCCAAAACTGCCACTACATGACTGTCTGTCAGTTTTCCTTTTATAAGGCGCCACAATTATGGTATAATTTAGGTTAGATCCTGTGAATAATAATAATAATAATAAATTTTCTAATTGAACAAACTAAATAAACAATTTGAGGTCGCAAACGGCGATTTTTAAATCAGTTCGATAAAAAGGGATACTAGTCTGTTTTATCAAACTTAGTGGTACCCTGTTTTATCCGACTACGCCATGTTAAGAACAAGTTGATTTCAACAGCCCTTGAGTGGGACAAACATTTTGAAACACTCAACGATCTGTAGTGCAGACAACGTTGAACTTATATCATACTTACTTTACAGTCTTCAAAATAGTGTCTTGCAAATATAAACGCACAATTCACAGTCGAATATTACAACGCAACACTGTACATATATGTTTTTCCACTGAGAGAACTCACGGTTGCTTTCAACGGACCGCAGCTACTCCAAGAATGAAGGTCATTGAATGAGGAAGAGGTTACTATGTTTACCAGGAGATGGCAGCACATATCAGACGAGAAAAGTACGGTACCCTGTTTTATCAGACTACCCTGTTTTATCAGATTCTCCCCTATGCAATTTCTTTTGTAGTTCTGTTGTATGTTTTAAGGTTTCTGCTAATAAAACGCAGTCTCTGGTTCGATTGTCCCACGACATTATCTACGTGTTCTTTCCAGTTTAAGTAATAGTAATTCCTAGGTATTTTGTGGAGTTTACGGCCTTCACATTTGATTGATTGATCTTGTAAACAAAGTTTAACGGATTTCTTTTCGTACTCATGTGGACGACTTCACACTTCTCATTATTTAGAGTCAATTGCCAATTTTTACACCATATTGATATCTTATTCAGATCGTTCTGCAGTTGGTTTTGATCTTCAGATGATTTTACTAGACGGTAAATGACGGCGTCATTTGCAAACAGCCTAAGATAGCTACTTAGATTTTCCCCTAAATCGTTTATGTAAATAAGGAACAGCAGAGGAGCATTAACAGTACCCTGTGGAACAGCCGATACCACCTCTGTTTTAGTCGATGCCTTGCAAACCTTGATCTCCACTTGCGCCAGGGATAGCCAATCTCCACATGGAACACTTTGAGGAGGTGGCGCTAAGAACTGCACGACTCAAACCCAAACACTTCTACCGCTATGTTGATGACACCTTCTGGGAACATGGTAGAGAAGCACTGACTGAGTTCTGGAACAATCTGAACAGCATACATCCAAATATACAGTTCACAATGGATGTCTTCCATTTTTAGACATTCTTATAAAAAGAAAATCAGATGGCACTCTGGGACATGCAGTCTACAGAAAGAAGACCCACACAGAGTTCTATCTTCATGCATCCAGTTGCCATCATCCAGCACAGCGCAGCAAAGAGTCTTCAACGCTGGTTCACAGAGCACGTGCTATTTGTGACCAAGACAGCCTTCCAGCTGAACTGCAACACCTCAGAGACGTGTTCCGGCAAAATGATTATAGTGAAGCACAGGTTAGACGTGCACTGATGAAAAAGACTGGTACAGCCGTCCACGAAGAAGAGTAAGAGGAAAGGGCAGTGAAACTCGCCTTTATCCCCTATATAGTGCCTCCATCAGCCCAATTTGCGAGAATCCTGCCTAAAAGCGACGTTAAGACAATATTTCGACCTCCACCAAAAACGAAAGATTTGACTGGCTCAGTAAAAGATAAACTGCAGACGCATGAACCCCTTGCGAGTGTGGCCATCAGTAAATTGGGCGAACACAGCGCTGCAACTCACAGCGCTGCCAGGAACATATTAGATGTGTCCGTCTGGGCCATAAGGACAAGTCAGCAGGCGCAGAACACAGCCTCAATCATCGACACTCCTTTCAGTTTGAGAAAAAGGAAATGTTATGCCGAGCCAGTGCCTTTGAGATAGCACAATAAAAGAATCTGTGGAAATAAGGCTACATGACAATCTCGTCAACGGGGACGAGGGCTACCAGCTAAGCTCGGCTTGGAACCCTGCAATAGCAGCCATACGCTGAGACCGCACCCAGAAGTTGTGCCTTCGAGAGTCTGGGCAAGACTGAAGAAGCTGAAGCTGAAACAAGAAGAATGACAAAGAGAAAGAGCAAATGAAAGGAAAAGATACGGTCATCGCGACCTTGAGATGACAACCAATAAGGTGAATACCACCAACAGTTCTGGCCCAGGTTTCCGTGGTCCCCTGTTGGCTGTAAGGTAAATACCGGTGCTGTCCCCATGCCAATGGAATGTTCCCATTTGGGAAAATTTCTCCCCAACCCTGCTACCCCCTGCAAACGAAATAAACTGTGTCCCAACAGCATAACATATGATATAGCACAGGCTGATAAAGAGCAAAGCCTGCACTAAGAAGGCCCGCTCCTCCCCCTAAGGAAAGAGAATGAAAAGTAGCAAAAAAAAAAAAGAAAAAAAATTGAAACCAAACCTCAACAAGACACAAATGGTGCTCTTCAGACACAGGGACCTGACCAAAAAGAAAAACCAGGATGAGAGGGATATAAAACTAACTCTCTGGGGAACAGAGCTAAAACTGAGCGACACAGCCAAGTACTTAGGTACCCACTACGACAAATACCTAAACTGGAAAGCGCACCTACGTGAAACACAAAATAACTTCAGAAAAAGACAAGCATTAGTGAGCAAAGTACAAGGCAGGTTCGAAGGGTGCAGCTTTAGAACCACAATACACACTTATATGTAAGGCCAGTAATAGAATACGGCGCCCCAGCACTAGCAGGTATGGCCCCAACAGTCGCGGAAAAACTCTACTCCACAGAGAGACGACTGCTGAGAAGCTTTATGAGACTCAACAACACAACTCCCAGAAACGAAGTATACCAGACAGCTAGAATAACCCCCCCCCCCCCTACGGAATAAATTAGCACATCTCAGGGCAAAATATGGAAGGCGAACCCTACAGTGAAGACCCGACATAGAATACATCCTCACAAACAAGACACAAAAGACCAGAAAAACCCAAATACAAGTACACCCACCCGAATAGGACAATTGCCCAAAACACGTCAAAAATTTACCCAGACTTAGAACTGACCATGCTCCCGCTAACACAAAACGAGAGAATACCACCACACTTGGACAAACAAGTATAGATAGAAGAGAAAGACCAGGACCAAAAGAAGACCAAGACCACGACTTCGAGACTCCGCGACTCCACCACACCAGCAAAAAAGGACGAATATTGTAATAACCAGTCACTGTCTAAGACAGTGGGATCTGTAAAATACTAGTATTAAGACTCCAACAGAAGCACAGCAACAATACACAACTAAAATTGAAAAGTACAAAAACAAGAATACACAAAATCAAAACACCCACACACAGACAGAACAGCAAAACCAAAACTAGATCCCAACATAAGAACAGAGACAAAATACTCCAGAAAACCTGAATGTCAGAACCAAAACACCAAATGTAAGAAGTCAACCACAAACCACAGGTACATATCCTCATTGTATAATTTTAAGTACTTTCAATATTTAATGTAATTGTGTAATTACCTTAAAAATGCATAACTGTGTAACCTCTCGACAAAAAAAATGTTATTGTAATGTAACAAAATAAATTGAATGCAAATAAATGTAAAAATCAACAAAATGGCTGAATAGGGCAAACAAGAAGCCCTCTAGCAGCCCGCCCTAGCCCCTTCATGGTAGGGAATGAAAAGATTAAAAAAAAAAAAAATACACGCCATCGACACGTGATTCTGCTGGTGCAGCCGAGCGGAGCGGAGCGGACCTATTGACGTAGCGCTCTGCGACTAGGACACCGTAGGGGAAGCCGAGCTGAGCGCGCATACGAGCAACTTCGTCGTTGGCGCTGTTTTAACAGCGAAAAGAGCAAAATGTCGTGTAGTAATGCGCGCTCGGCTGAACGTAGCGAAGCAAACAAAGGGAAGAAGAGTTCGGGACTGATCATGCCGGCACTCCCTCCCCCGTTCTTCGTCAGATATCGGGGGAAGAACTGGGTGGATCTACTAGCTTCGCTCGAGTCTACAGCGAAGAAGGAGGTGAACTTCACCGACGAAGACGACTACGCGCTTATCTACATCTACATAGATACTCTGCAAATCACATTCAAGTGCCTGGCAGCGGGTTCATTAACCACTTCTCTACCGTTCCATTCTCTAATAGCGCGCGGGAAGAAAGAACACCTAAATTGTTCCATTTTCGATCTGATTTCTCTTATTTTATTGGGATGGTCATGTCTCCCTAAGTAGGTGGGTGCTAGCAAAATATTTTCACATTCAGAAGTAAAAGTCGGTGATTGAAACTTCGCAAACAGATCACGCCGCAATGAATAACGTCTTTCTTTCAATGATTTCCACCCCAATTCGTGCAACATTTCTGTACGATTTCCCCCCGTAACGTGATAGAACAAACCGAGCTGCCCTTCTCTGAACCTTCTCAATGCCTTCCGTCAGTCCCACCAGGTGAGGGTCTCACAAGGGGCAACAGTACTCCAGGAGAGGACGCACAAGTGTGATGTAGCCAGTCTCTTTGGTGGAGCTGGTGCATCTTCGAAGCGTTCTGCCGATGAAACGTAACCTTTGGTTCGCCTTCCCCACAATATGTTCTATGTGTTCTCTCCAGTCAAAGTTGTTCGTAATTGTAACTCCTAGGTATTTGGTAGAATTTACAACCTTAAGGTTTGACTGATTTATCGCGTAATTGAAGTTCAGCGGATTTATTTTAGTGGTCATGTGTATTATTTCACACTGTTCTTTGTTTAATGTCAATTGCCAATTTTCGCACCACGTAGAAATTTTGTCTAAATCGCTTTGCAGTTGATTTTGATCCTCTATTGACTTCACTAACCAATAAACGACAGCATCATCTGCGAACAGTCTAAGGGAGCTATTCAGATTGTCTGCTAAATCGTTCATAAACACGAGGAAGAGTAGGGGACCTATAACGCTTCCCTGTGGAACGCCAGATATCACTTCTGTTTTACTCGATGACTTACCGTCAATTACAACGAACTGTGTTCTTTCTGATAGGAAATCGTGAATCCAACCGCACAATTGGCGAGATATTCCATAAGCACGCAATTTCATAAGAAGCCGCTTGTGGGGTACAGTGTCGAAAGCCTTCCTGAAATCCAGAAATATGGAATCGATTTGAGATCCCTTGTCGATGGCACTTAACACTTCATTTGAATAAAGCTGTGTTTCGCAAGAGCGATATTTTCTGAATCCGTGTTGACTACTGGTTAATAGGTCGTTCTCTTCGAGGTAGTTCATAATATTCGAACAAAGTATATGTTCCAAAATCCTACTGCAAATCGACGTCAATGAGATAGGCCTGTAATTTTTGGGATCACTCCTATTGCCTTTCTTGAATATTGGAGTAACTTGGGCAACTTTCCAGTCTTTGGGTACGGATCTTTCGCTGAGTGATCGGTTGTAAATTATACCTAAGTACGGAGCTATTGCATCAGCATACTCTGAGAGGAATCTAGTTGGTATACAATCAGGCCCGGAAGATTTATTTTTGTTTAGTGACTTAAGTTCTTTTACTATTCCAGGAACATCTACTTCTAAGTTTCGCATGCTGGCAGCTGTTCTTAGATTGAATTCTGGAGTGTTCACTTCGTCTTCTTTGGTGAACGAATTTCTGAAAGCTGCGTTTAGTAATTCTGCCTTAGCAGTACAGTCATCGGTAGTATTACCATTGCTATCGCGTAGTGAAGGTATTGTTTGTGTTTTGCCGCTAGTGTACTTCACATATGACCAGAATTTCTCTGGATTTTCAGCAAGATTACAAGACAGGATTTCGTTGTGGTAACTACTATAGGCTTCTCGCATTGAAGTCCGCGCTAGGTTGCGAGTTTCAGTAAAAGATTGCCAGTCTTGTGGATTCTGTGTCTTTTTTAATTTTTTCATGCGTTTTTCTTTGTTTCTGAAACAGTGATCTGACCTGTTATGTGTACCACGGGGGGTCAGCCCCCTCTTTTATTAATTTATTTGATATAAATCTCTCGATTGCTACTGATGTTATGTCTTTGAAAGTAACCCACAACTGATCTGCACTCGCATTTTTAGTTTTGAAAGACTGGAGAGTATCACTCAGGAAAGCGTGAAGCGAATTTTTATCTGCTTTATTGAATAGATATATTTTTCGTTTATTTTTGGTGCATTTGGGCATTTCGACATTGTCTCGCTACTACAACTCGATGTTCGCTAATCCCTGTATCTGTTTTGATGCTCTTTACTAGCTCAGGATTATTTGTTGCTAGGAGATCAAGGGTATTTTCGCAACCACTGACTATTCTAGTGAGTTCATGAACTGACTGTTCGAAGTAGTTTTCAGAAAAAGCATTCAGAACTAGTTCGGACGATGTTTTATATTTGCCGCCGTTTTTGAATAAGTAATTATGCCAACATATCGAGGGTAAATTAAAGTCGCCACGGATTACAACAGTATGCTTCGGATACCAATTTGAAATGTGATTCAAGCTTTCTTTGAACATTTCGGCAACCCATCGTCTGAGTCAGGGGGCCGATAAAAAGATGCAATTATTAATTTATTCCGGTTGTCCGGTATAACCTCTACCCAGACCAACTCACAGGAAGTATCTGTCTCAATTTCGCTGCAAGACAAACCGTTAGTAACAGCAATGAACACGCCAGCCCCTTTTTTATTTATTCTATCCTTTCTGAAGACCATTTGGCCCTTTGGCTTATACAAGTGCTGGCACAAACGTGGGGAGATTACGAGGGTCTTTTCCCTCTGCTGGACCTGTACATCATCCCCACACCAGAGAAGACGTGGTGGTAGATGCAGCTGAAGAAGATGACAATAGTCAAGGCGCTTCTACGTGGACTGCCCTGGCTATGCACGGAAGAAATGTCCCGTACCTGTCTGACACAAGCCGGGTTCGGCAACGTGTCAGTCAGGCTGCATAACCGGACCAATAAGAAGAAAGCGCCACTCTTCATCCTCGCCGTGAACGCGGACGGAGACGGCCAGAAGCAGAAGAAAGGAAGCCAAGTACTTGAGCTGTACAAGATCCTGAGCTTCCCCGTGATGGTGGAGCCTGTTCCGGCCGGCCTTGACACTGCCGCAGACAAATATATACAGACGGGAAACCTCCGTAAGGGCCCGGTCCCACGCTCAGGGGTGCGGGGCGGGGGGTTCTGAAGCAGTTCCATGAGATGTCGCATGGTGGCGCTGCGGTCAGAATCAGCCCTTTAAACTGGCCAGAGCAGGCGGCAGGTAGCGACTGTCTCCACCACTAATTCGCCTCAAACGCCAGCAAGCCTGACACAGCTGTGGCCTCGTGGCAGGCGCTACGAGCTCTCCCCTCAGCCTCCCCTCCACGCTACTGTCTGTCGTGCCAGAGGCACCCTCAGAAGTACCTCTAGTGTGGTCTACCGGTACTAAGCCAGGGAACCGCCTGACACCTGCTAGCATCTTACAGAACTACGAGGGGAGTGTAGGGCAGTGGTTCAGGGGGGGCTGTTTCTCTAAGTTACTCTGCGACACTGCCCCGCAGTGTTACAAGTGTCAGGACGAGCGGCACGTGACGAAACATTGCCGCAATAGCGCGAAGTGTGTAAAGTGCGCTGGCGAAAACGCCAGCCACGAATGCCCACTTGCGCGCGAGACCAAACCGACGTGCGCCCGCTGCCGCGGATCACACGTCACCAGCTGGAGAGGATGCCCGGCCTTCCAAGACCGCAACACTACCAACAGGAACTCGCAGCAGAACTCGCGATCACGAACGACAGAGGTACCAGAGAAGAAAAGAAGAAACGGGAGACGCAAGGCTGCCCGGTCAGCGCCCGCGCCACCAAAGCAGCCAGCGACCCCCCTCCCTGCCGCTGCCATCGGTGGCAGGGGTGGTAGGGGAAGCCAGCCTCGCGGCAGAGAGGAGAGGCGGTCCGCGCCGGAATACTGAGAGGCACACACCGTCGGGACAGCAAACGGCGTCGCCGCAAACACCGAAGAGGGCGATGTCGGCGAGACCCTCCAGGAGGCGGAATCCCGTTTCCGGATGGTTCTACACGCCGAACTGGAGGCAGCGTGTCTTCACCTACGAGAAGCACTACTGCTGCAAGTGGGCAAGAAGCCGAGGAAAGATGCAGAAATCAACACGGAAGACACCACGATGTCCGGAGAGCGACCGGGCGAAGGATCGGCAGTATCTCGAGCAGAGAAATGGTCGCAAACATGGAAGACCAAAACAGAAGAACGAGACGCCCAAACAGATGCTGCCAGAGAAGCACAACGCACCGCGACAGCTGACAAGGTGATCATGACGGACGAGGTCATGGATCCGTTCGACCGTCAGAAGACTGTGCTGCAAGAAAGACTAGATGATATTAAAACGAGGTTTGAAGCGCAGCACCCAGGATGCACTTACATATTCCCGCCAGTCTACTGGCAGGAAGAAATGGTCAGGCGAGCAGAGGCCAAGCGAAGGCAAGAAGAAGCGAGAAGACGACAAGAGAGAAGAAGACAGTAATCCCGGCCCTTGCAGCCGAACATACCGCGAGAAGAGAAAACATTGCAGTTCTGGCCCAGATTTCCGTGGATCCTGTTGGCTGTAAGGTGAATACCGAAGCTGTCCCCATACCCACGGAATATTCCTAATTGGGACAAGTCTCGCCTCCCCCCAACAGCACTAGATAAGCAAAAAGTAGAAATTAAATAAATATTAAATAAACGATAAACCTATCCCAATTTGGCTGAAAAGGGCACCAGCATGCCTTAAAACAGCCCGCCTCCCTCCATCAGAAGGAGTAATGAAAAGTGCTAAAATAAATAAATAAATAAATAAATAAAAGACGTCATCGACACTTCGCCTGAAGATGATTAGACTGTCACTCATTGAAACGTTGCAGAATTTCAATGCAGCCACCCAGATGGAAACCCGAGAATATTTTCTTGGATATTTCTGTTATTTATTTGCTTATTTAGTCTGACCAGATTAGTGCCTTAAGGCCCTGTCTTACAACTGACAAAAAAGAACAAATACAGAAAACATTAGAATTCGTATAAATGATAATAATAATAATTACTAATACTATTAATCAGTGTCGCAACTAGGGCTTGGCTCTGGGGGGGGCTAATTTTTTAATCTATGACTTATTTTTACACTTCTTATAATTTAACCGATTATACTACGAAAACAATTGCACAAGAAATAACATGAGGAGGCTCGCATTAATCTGAAAGTGGAAGAGGAGCAACGCGGTGGAAATGGAGTGTATATAATCCTATCGTTAAATAATTAAGCAGCTTCTATGTTGCTGGCCAAAGAGAAAGGTCTTTACAGTTTAATTAACATGAGACTGTATCTGTAAAAATTGAACGAAAATAACACTATTGTTCTTCATAAGATTCCACTCGGTGTCGCGGCTGACCTGCTAAGCAGCGGGTCGCCGCATATGAACAATTCGGCTCGTAACTTCAGCACAGCAATAACAATAGCGGCAGCATCAAAGCTGGCGCGGCGGCATTAAAACCGCTCACAGTAACAGCAGCACACGATCTCACTGGCGGCATAATGGGGCGACCCATTTTCACGTTGGCAAATTATAGTTACTTTGTGATTTATTACATGTGTACTATTTCAAATTTCCGGTGCCGACCTGTTTAAAAAAAAATCTCACTGACGTGTTTTACGGCCCACTTTAAATTTGTATTTTTATAATTTTTTGCAAACATTTCGGACAAAAATAATAATGTAAATAATAAAAAATTATAGTGATATGATTACGACTCTACTATTGTGATAATATCTATGCACCCAACACGTAACCCTTTTAGGAAAAAAGGAGAAAAATTTTTTTGGTAGTGGTGGGTCCCGAACCACGGACCATGTGCATCCAACACGCTGCCTACTACACTACCGCGAACAGTTACGAAATTCGGCCTAAATTTTCGTACTATTGATGACAGTTGTTAACTGATGCTAATATGGAATTTTTAGACACTAGATTATCATTTTTCGTACGAAGAACGACGTGTTTCTGTTAATTCTTCAGTGCGCCGTTGCTTTGAAACAACAACGTATAAATTATAATAAGAAAATCATCAAATACGCAACGCAAGATGGCGTATGCCAGAGAGAGTTCTGGGCGTGGAATGTCACGTGACATCTGCGAACGGCTGATTTTCGTAAAATCTATGGAGGGTGTCAAATCTTCGTTATTTTTGCAAATATCTCTGCAACGATGCAAGATATGAAAAAAAAAACCGTAATAGAGCGAATTTGTAGAGAATTTTCCCCTCTACCAATAGTAATTCTGTCAGATACAGCAAAGGACCTGGAAGAGCAATTGAACGGAATGGACAGTCTGCGGAAAGGTGCATATAAGATGAATATTAACAAGAGCAAAACTAGGGTAATGGAGTGCAGTGTAAGAAAATCAGGTGATGCTGAAGGAATTAGATTGGGAAATGAAGCAATAAAGGAGGTAGATGAGTTTTGTTACTTGGGCAGTAAAATAACAAATGATGGTCGCAGTACAGAGGATATAAAATGCAGAATGGCAATGGGTAGAAAAGCGTTCTTGAAAAAGAGAAATTTGTTAACATCGAATATTGATTTAAGCCTAAGGAAGTCCTTTCTGAAGGCATTTGTATGGAGTGTTGCCTTGTATGGGAGTGAGACATGGACGATAAACAGTGCGGACAGGAAGAGAATTGAGACTTTTGAAATATGGTGCTACAGAAGAATGCTGAAGATTAGGTGGGTGGATCGTGTAACTAATGAGGAGGTAATGAACAGAATTGGGGAGAAAAGAAATTTCTGGCATACCTTGACTAAAAGAAGGGATAGGTTGGTAGGACACATTATTAGACATCAAGGAATTGTGAATTTAGCGTTGGAGGGAAGTGTGTGGGGAAAAAATCGCAGGGGAAGACCAAGAGACGGATACAGTAAGCAGATTCAGACAGATGTAGATTGCCGTTCTTATGTGGAGATGAAGAGGCTTGCTCAGGATAGGGTATTGTGGAGAGCTTGCATCAAACCAGTCTCCGGACTGAAGACCACAACAACAACACCAATTAGGTTATTCAATTTTCGTGTCAGATGAACGGTTCGTTTGAAATTACAGTTATATTACAAATGGCCTTTTTTGGTATTACTGCCGTATTTTTGTCCGAAAAATTTGAAAAAGGGAGGTTCTGGTCTCTGGCGGCCTACAATTATGGTGCTGATCGGTTGAACGGTTCGTCTTAAAAACAAGGAACACGTTACGGACAGACAGACAGACATACATCCCAAAATCGCCGTTAGTTTTGCAAATATGAAAAAAACACAAGAGAGCAAAGTTGTAGAGAATTTTCTCCTTTACAAATTCGGTTATTCAGTTTTCGTGTCAGATGAATGGTTAAGCCGTTATTTTCATTTAAATTTCGAGCTGTTAAAAACGATCGCAAAGGCCCACTTTTAGTGTTACTACCGTAACCTAAAGTGGGCCAAAATAGAAAGAAGAGAACAATTATCCCCATTAGCTCCTTCCTCCCATGGCTGCCCCACTGCTATTAATAATAAATGATATTTACAATGAACAGATGCAAACACGAAACCATGTTTAGTATAATCTGAGGCAGCAAAATTAAAGGGGAATGAGAAGATTGAAATGACAGTGTTTTTATGGACGAAGAAAATATGAATAAAGACCTCATCTGACAAAGGGAAGGGAAGCGTAGTGGGGGAGGAGAAACTTATGATGGTGGACTGGTGTATTGAAGAGGTGGCTATTGTGATAGGGGAGAGTTGCCGGAGATGGACGGTTGCCTAAGTTGGACCACCTATGTATTTCACTGTGTGTTGGTAGCTTAGAACTTTAAGTTAGCTCAACTGGTGAGAAACATTGTCGAAGTCACGTGGCTCAGTCGCCAGTCGACAATAGTCATTGGAGTGAGAAGAGTTTCCGTTATTGCGTTTTCTTCGATGTCGCTGTAAGTTTTCTGCTACATATCATAAGCTTTCGTCTGCTCTGAAAGTAAGTAAAAATATCATCAGCACTATAATTTAAAGTGCCATTCATTAGCTAATAATTTAATATAGTAAAGTTGGAGTTTAGCGTTTTTGTTCCTTCAACGTTCTTTACTTATTGGCGTCGAGTTGCCGAAGTTGGACCAAAGGCTGTTTCCTAATTTGGACCGGTCCAATCTAGGAATCACTCCTAACAAATAATACTTAATGTCATATTAACAATAGGTAATAGGTAGATGGTACGTTTTTAAGTTTATTTTTCTACGCTGTAAAACAATTTAAATAAGGAGTAAGTATGGTAACCTTTTTAGATTTGGAAGATGCAGTAAGGGGAATACATGGGAAATTGACAGAAGATGAACTGAAGGTAGCTGTGGAAGCATACAGAAATGGTAACCATGAACTTAACGAGTGTGCTCGTATATACCGAGTACCAAAAGCTACAATTAAAGAGATATGCTGATGGTAAAAGCATGTTCTCAAATGAAGTTCAGTTTCAGTTATTCGGAAGAAAATCAACCTTACAACTGAGATGGAAAAAATTGTCGCAGATAACCTTCTTTTATTTGAAGAGAGTTTTTTTTTGTATTCACAATCAAAGATGTTCGTATACTTGCAATCGAAAAAGCACAGAAATATGAGCTTCCTCATTCTTTCAACATAGAAAAGAAAATTGCTGGTAAAAGGTGGTTTTCTTCATTTATGAGACGAAATACACAGCTTTCCCTCCGTCAGCCAGAAGGAATATCAATGGCGAGATGCTGAAATGAAGCTTTTCTTAATATTACGGGTCTTTCCTTTTTAGTCATTGTTTTACCATGCGGTTCAGTTTAAGCAACTGAAGGTCCAAATTAGGCAACCGGTTTCCTAACTTGGACCGTTTATACATTTTTAAATTTTAAGTAATATCCTTTTTTTTTTTAAATCCGAAGATTGGTTTGAACACCACAGTGCTTTACTAGGCTTGGTCCTGTTTGGAGGTGGTATGCCGTTGCCTTCCTCCTACCTTCGAACTGACTTACCCAGCCAGTTATAGGGGGACCTACGTGGGTTCCGAACCACGGTGCTACTCGGTATTTTTCACATGAACAATACTGTCAGAGGTGAAAGAAGTGGAAAGTGACAGATAAAAATCCTAGGACCTTGCGGGGATCGAACCCAGACCCTTGGATTCGTAGTCTGGCACTCTACCACTGTGCAACCGAGGGGCACAACTATGAGTTTAATAAGTCATAGTTGCAAAATACTAACACGAATTATTTACAGATGAATGGAAAAACTTGTGGAATCCAACCTTGGGGAAGATCAGTTTGGATTTAGGAGAAATGTAGGAACACGGGCGGCAATACTCACATTACGACTTATCTTAGAAGATAGGCTGAGGAAAGGCAAACCTGCGTTTTTAGCATTAGTAGTTTTGGAGAAAGCTTTTGACAATGTGTTTTTATTCACAGTATAAAACTAGCAGATGAAAGTGTACAACATATAGCTTCTTTTTAAGTATATTTTGTTTCGATTAAATAGATAATGTAGACTTTGGATCCCAAAATAAAAAAGTGGACCAATATAGGCAACCTTCCCCTAGAAGGGGCACCATTAGCAGTCTTTTGAAGTATGGAACGGATTTTATTTCTCTTATGTTTAGAGAACGATTGTTCCAGAGTCGTAATTCTGACACGGAAAATGATTTAGAAAAGAAGGCAGTGTTACAGGATGGTACACGAAGGTTGTATCTATGGATAACTTATAATGCTACCTGTTTGCAGATTAAAGCAGGACCGAAAGTTAACGATAATAGGAGAGTCGAGTTGGCAGATAGTGTAGGATGTGACGTAGTGCATATGTGAGATACGATCCACACCTGCATCTATATGTACACCCTACAATCTACCTTTCGGTGTGTGGCGGAGAGTACATAATGGTCCGCTGTCACTTCCTTCCCTTACTGTTCCAGTTGCAGATGATTCGCGGGAAAACGGTTGCTGGTAGGTATCTGTATAGACTCGAATGTAAATTTATCACGATGGTCTTTTAGCGAGGTACATGTAGGAGGAAGCGATATATTGGTTGACCCTGCTAGACATGCACGCTCTTAGAACTTGGGCAGAAGCGCATAATGTTATGTAAACGCCCCTTCCCTTGCACTAGAGTCAGCTGACCATGTCCGTAACACCTTCGCACTTACTGTAACTTTGTAAGAAGAGTGCTGTTCTTCTTTAGATATTTTGAATTTCCTCTGGCAATCTTACCTGGTAAAGAACCCAAATTTACAAGCAATATTCAAGTACTGGTCGAATGAATTTTTGTTAGATGCTTCCTTTGTTGATTGACTACATTTGCTGATGACTCTTGTTCTGCAATCGTTTAATCTGTACTATTATACACAGACAAGCATTGTTTAACGTTGCTGTTAAAAATCTCGAAAAATTCTTGATCGATTTACTCCAAATTTTTACATGATTCTAAAATCAACACTCAGCCAGGCGTAAGCTATATATTCACAAAATATACAGAGTGAGTCATGTAACATCACCGCTGGATATATTTCGTAAACCACATCAAATACTGACGAACCGATTCCACAGACCGAACGTGAGGAGAGGGGCTAGTGTAATTGGTTAATACAAACCATACAAAATGCACGGAAGTATGTTTTCTAACACAAACCTACGTTTTTTAAATGGAACCCCATTAGTTATGTTAGCACATGTGAACATATAAACAAATACGGAATCAGTGCCGTTTGTTACATTGTAAAATGTTAATTACATCCGGAGATATTGTAACCTAAAGTTGACGCTTGAAACCTCTAACGTTCAGTTGCGTGTTGTAACAAACACGGGCCACGCTCGGCGAGCAGCATCTGCAGGGACATGTTTACGATGACGACCGTGTTTACGAGTGTGGCTGTAGTGCACTGTTGTGGTTTGGTCTAGCTGTTGCAGTGTCCGCATGTAGCGCTTGCTGCTATTGTTATTCTGCATTCTTTGCATGCACACTAACTGTAGTACACTGTGTTATCAGACATCTGTGATAGTGTAGTGTTGTAGTAACTGTCACCATGGTGTATTCAACTCTGAAAAGGCGGAGATGATACTCATCTATGGCGAGTGTCGACAAAATGCAGCTGAAGCCTGCAGGGTGTATGCAGAACAGTACCCGGCCAGAGAGCAACCAACGTGACGCACATTTCAAAACATCTACCGCCAGCTGTATGTAACAGGTATGGTCGTAGCACGCAAACGGGTCCGTAACAGGCCCATCACAAGAGAAGTGGGTGCAGTTGGTGTGTTAGCTGATGTTGCCGTGAACCCACACAGGAGTACACGGGACATTGCGAGAGCCGGTGGACTGAGTCAAAGTAGTGTCATGCGCATACTGCATCGTCACCGCTTTCACCCGTTTCATGTGTCGCTACATCAGCAATTACATGGTGATGAGTTTAACCATCGAGTGCAATTCTGTCAATGGGCATTAACAGAGAATGCGCTGCAGTTCTACCTGTTTACCAATGAAGCGGGTTTCACAAACCACGGGGCAGTGAATCTACGGAACATGCATTACTGGTCGGTGGACAATCCTCGCTGGTCTGACAGGTAGAGCGACGGCGACCGTGGACCGTAAATGTATGGTTTTGAATCATTGGCGACCGCCTCATTGGTCCTCACTTCATTGCAGGGGCCCAAACAGCTGCAACATACTTCGCGTTTCTACAGAATGATCTGCCAACGTTGCTCGAAAATGTCCCACTGGAAACGCGTCGACGTATGTGGTATTAGCATGACGGTGCACCTGCACATTCCGCAATTAACACTTGACAGGATGTTCGACGGACGTTTCATAGGACGTGGAGGACGCATAAATTGGCCAGCCCGTTCTCCTGATCTTACACCTCTGGACTTCTTTCTGTGGGGTACGTTAAAGGAGAATGTATACCGTGATGTGCCTACAACCCCAGAGGATATGAAACAACGTACTGTGGCAGCCTGCGGCGACATTACACCACATGCACTGCGGCGTGTAGGACATTCATTACGCCATAGATTGCAATTGTGTGCAACAAATGATGGCCACCACTTTGAACATCTATTGGTCTGGACACACTCTATTCCACTCCGTAATTGAAAACGGAAACCACGTGTGTACGTGTACCCTACCCCTCATGGTAATGTACATGTGCGTCAGTGAAAAAGACCAATAAAGGTGTTAGCATGTGGACGTAATGTGCTGTTCTAGTCTCTTCTGTACCTAAGGTACATCACCGTTCCCTTTGGATCCCTACTTAATTCGGTGTTCTCCGATACACACGATTGAACAGCGGAGGAGTGTTACTCAAACGATAACTTTAGGTTACAATATCTCCGGATGTAATTAACAGTTTACAATGCAACAAACGGCACTGATTACGTATTTGTTTATATTTTCAGATGTGCTAACAACATTAACGGGGTTCCATTTAAAAAAACGTAGGTTTGTGTTAGAAAACATACTTCCGTGCATTTTTTTATGGTTTGTATTAACCAATTACACTAGTCCCTCTCCTCACGTTCGGTCTGTGGAATCGGTTCGTCAGCATTTGATGTGGTTTAGAAAATATATCCAGCGGTAATGTTAGGTGACTCACACTGTATTTCTACTGCGAACGGGCAAAGTTGAAAATGTGTACCTAGCAGGGATTGGAACCTGGGTCTCCCACTTTCTAGGCTGTTGTGCTGACCACTACACCACTAGGGACACAGTGATCACCACACCTGCAAGGACTACCTAAGCACGCCACCCGTCAGACACAAATTCCCAGCCCTGAGGCCCACGTTCGAATCCCGTCTGCGTATACTTTTTAAGCTTTGCTGATTCGCACTAGATGTCATATATTCTGTGAGTATGAAAGAATAACAACTGCAGGATTAGAATATACGCCACACACATACACACACACACACACACACACACACACACACACACAAAGGTGTTTCACTAAGTGTGTTTGCCTCTGAAATCGTTCCCATGCAGCTCCTGGGTCAGTGACAGGTGGTATGAGTGAAACCTGTGGCCGTGTACTATACGCCACACAGATGTGAGACTGACACCAGCGACTGCAGCAATGGCTCGTAAGCTGACATGAGGATCGTGGTGTAGTGCAGCTAAAACAAACACCTCCGTCTCCTCACTTCTTGCAGGTCTTCGTCTGTTACTGCGGCGCATTACCAAGCTACCTGTTTCCCGAAGTCGTTGTTAGGCACTTAAGAACGTAATGGCTGCCAGGGCTCTTCGCCTAGGATATCTCACGGCATATGCCGTGGCTGCTTCAGTGGCATCGTGTCGGCACTCGCCGAGCATCAGAAACATGTCAACGTACTCGTTGTTCGTGTATGCCATCGTCATCCGATGTCAGTAACTGTGGTATAGGGAGCCCCGGTTGTTTGTATAACTCCAACTGTCGGGTATACGGCCGTGTGCGACGACAGTCGGCAGTCTAACAGCGCATCGAGGAAGCTTCTCACTCCGTGACACCGGCGACGTTACAACTCGGCCGCACCACATTTAGAAGGCGCATTGCATTATGTGCAGCGTTTGTGGTATCTGCCCCTGAAACTTTGAAGGTTTGAAGCTCCCAAACTAACAGTGATAGGAATGTGGTTTAAATTGATTTGGACGCAGCTGGTTTCAACGAATCCAATGCGCGATAGAAAAAAACTATTGTTCCATTTAAAAAATTGTACGTTTGTGCTGTAACTCTTTGGAAAATGATACAATAAACTATGTTCATAGCTCCGTAGAAAGTGTAACATTTCTTGTGTTGACCTACCGCATTAAAATTTCCCGTCACCTATTATTTTATAAGTTACAGAGGCAAACACACTATGTGAAACATCCTGTATATATATATATATATATATATATATATATATATATATATATATATATATATATATATAGTCTTTAATATTTATTGAAGTAGTACATATATAGGGTGTCCCACTCAACTTTTGCATAGAAAATATGTCTGGAACTGCAATAGGTATTAAGGAAACGTATGGAAGGGGAATTTGAAAATAAGTATTTTGAGACAGTATAAAATGTAAGAGAATATTATCCTCAACACAAATTTGCATGTGTGTTTTTCAAAGCGCATAATCCATATTATTTATTATGCAGTCAGCAGCGTGACAGATCACAAAAAGAGTGGTGGTAGTTGCAGCCATTAAGTGAATTACATATGGAGAAAATACGAAGCGAAGTTGACGTTTGAAACACAGGAAGTGACCAAATAGCCTGAGGCGACACTCAACCATGAGTCTCGCTTGAGTCTAGAGACTCGTTGAAAGTAATATTTGTTAATTTTTATACTATCTCACAGTACTGACTTTCATAAGCCCTTGCCATGAGATCATCGCCATTAAAGTTGTTTTTCATTATCTATTGAAGTTCCAGAGATAACGCTGTCGCTTGTGAAAAGTGCAACTCAGAGAAGGAATTACCCGAATAGCGCCACACTCGGTGTAAGTGGCGTGCAAGCAAAAAGTGATTCTTCTGCAGTGAGATGGGGAACACGTAGGCCGGGCAGAGCCCTCTCGTGTCGGTTCGGGCCGGTCGCGGTGGCCGAGGGGACTGAGGCGCTCCAGTCACGGTCTGCACGGCCACTACGGTCGGGGGTTCGAATCCCCCCTCGGGCATGGATGTTTGTGCCGTCCTTAGTATTAGCTAGTTCATAACTAGTTTGTAAGTTTTGGGACTGATGACCCCGTAGTTAAGTCCCATAAGCTATACAAACATTTGAACAATTGTCGGTCCGGCCGGGTCGTTGTAGTCGTAGCAGAGCTGTCAACACAAGGTGGAGACAATGCAGTGAGTGCCAGTACGCTATTTTGGCACGTGAACGAGTTCGAACGGGGCAGAATGATCCGTCTCCGGGAGACGGGGTTGGTCATACCGTGATATTTAGGCTCGTACAGGGCATGCTGCGACGATAGTGACGTCTCTGTGGAAGCAGTGGACAGAGGAAAGTCATACGAAGCGACGAGTGGGAACTGGACCAACCAACGTGATCACTGCAAGTGATGACTGTTACCTTACCCGCATGGCCATAACGTACCGTACAGCGTCATCCACAGTGTTGGCTAGTCACTGGAGCACTGCAACAGGTGTGAACTTGCCTGCATCATCGGTTCGTCGCCGTCCGCTGCAGAGTGGACTGCTTGCAAACATGCCATTACGTCGGCTTCCACTGACCAGAAACCACAAGCTCCTCTGACTGCAGTGGGCACATGAGCACCATCACTGGTGTGAAGAGTATCAAAATGTAATGTTTTCGGACGAGCCCTGCTTCAACGTGTCATGTAATGACGGTCGCATACGTGTCCGGCGGTACCGTGGTGAGCGCAACCTGCAGGGCTGCATTGTGGAGCGACATAGTGGAGAAATGCCAGATGTCGTGGTTTTTTGGCGCCATTGGTTGCAACATCTCATCTTGCCTCCTACGTGTTGAGGGCACTTAGAACAGCAACTGGTGGTTGTGAAGCCTTAGATACTCCCCCTACCTCAGGCATCTCCGCAGGTCACATTTCAACAGCTCAATACCCGGCCATATATTGCGAGGAATGTAAAGGCCTTTGTCGAAGAGCGATGGTTACCGTTGCTTCCCTGCCCTGCACCTTCGCCAGACATGTCGCCCATCGAACATGTCTGGAATATGGTTGGTCGGCAGCTCGTATGTAACGGTCTTCCAGTAACTAGCGTCAAGAATTTCTGGGCGCGGATACAAATTGCGTTGAGGGGACCTCATTGATTCAATGCCTCGGAGTATAGCGGCTCTAACTGCAGCGCATCGGGGCCACACGACACAGTGATTGGTAGGACTGAAAGAACATGTACATATTTGCTAATCATTTTATCTTGTCACGTACCTGACTCTTGGTATTAAATTCATTGAATCTATGCGTTTCTTTCTCGGTCTCTCTTGCAACGTTTGCCACTGGAGTTTCCTAATCATCTCTGTGACGCTTTCATCTTCTAGTATATAAAGCACAGTGTCCGTATATTTGTACGTATTGCATACAAAGCTACAGTTTTGTTCCAAGCTTTATGAAAGTTTGTACACGTAAGCTTCAATCCATGAGGACGGTCAAGTGTAAGAATCACATACGATATACAGTTCACGAGGTATGACGTTATAAACAATGAAATGTGTCTAAAACTGCTGCATTTCGCGACAATGCTACTCAATTTCTCCTAAACCATTGGACCGATTCCAACCAGATGTGGTACACACATTCCTTACCGTGAGATAACAATTGCTGCATGGTTAAGAATCACATACGACACATGATTCAAAAGATATTATATCATAACCAATAGAAATCGCAAAAAATGCCATATGATGCGGCGTGACTTTCGAAATACACTGTATGAGAATGACAGTACTTAGCGACTTGCAACAAACTTTAAAATAATTTCAAACCTTTATTAAACTTTTTCTCGCTGACACCCATAGCAAAATGATGAAAGGAAAAACGTTTCTCGCTTACTACTTTTCCGCTGTTTATGGAGTAAAACTACGGCTCTCGGTGTGACGTTACAATTTATAATTTGAACACTACAAATTGTAGCGACAGGAAATTTTACAGACAGTACACACATATATATTTGAATGTACCTTCTAAATTGTATCACAGTACGTCACGTAGTGCATGAGATATGAGCATATAAACAGTACCGTTCATGGAAAAACGCCTCATCACGAACCAAGTTTGAACCTATTACTTCGTTAGTACTAATTGTATTACCGAGAGATTTTACAGACATACAGAATATATACTTAAAAATGGCAGGAATAAATAAATAAATAAATACCCGGGCAAAGCCGGGTTTTCAGCTAGTGCTTCCTAATTAGCACGTAACGAAGAGTGGTACTTTCCGTTGGATCTTTTCTATATCCTCTATTAACCCTATATTAACCCTATATGGTACTGGTCCCACACTGATGAGCAATCTTCAAGAACTGGCCGAAGTTTTGTTACCTTCTTTCTCCCACTTCCTGAGGAGTCTTACAATGAATATCAGTCTGGCATCTGCCTCACCCACGACTGTTTTTACGAGTATATGGCCGATCCCTTTCACTTCTCTCCTAGTGTCTTCTCCCAGAATATTTCATGGAAGTAAATGCTTCCAGGGTTTGTGCAGCTAATGCATAGTTATATCATAAAGGATGTTTCTTTCTACAACCACTCTCTCATACAAGGATCTGTACCAAAAGATTGGAAAGTTGCCCAGGTCACACCTATATTCAAAAAAGGCAGTAGGAGTAACCCACTAAACTACAGGCCTATTTCATTGACGTCAATTTGCAGCAGGGGTTTGGAACATATCCTGTATTAAAATATTATGAATTATCACGAACAGAACGATCTATAGACCCAAGGTCAACACGGATTTAGAAAATATCGTTCATGAGAAACACAACTATCTCTTTATTCACAGGAAGTGATGGTTCGCAAATCGATTCCGTATTTTTTGATTTCCAGAAAGCTTTTGACACCGTACCTCACAAACGGCTTTTAATCAAATTGCGTGGTTATGGTATATCGCCCCAAATTTGCGATTGGAAAGGGGATTTCTTGTCAGAGAGGACACAGTTCGTAGTAATCGATGGTAAGGCATCGACTAAAACAGAGGTGATATCGGGCGTTCCACAGGATAGTGTTATTGGTCCTCAGCTGTTCCTTATTTACGATTTAGGGAAAAATCTAAGTAGCTCTCTTAGGTTGTTTGCAGATGACGCCGTCATTTACCGTCTAGTATAATCATCTGAAGATCAAAACCAACTGCAGAACGATCTGAATAAGATATCAGTATGGCGTAAAAATTGGCAATTGACTCTAAATAATGAGAAGTGTGAAGTCGTCCACATCAGTACGAAAAGAAATCCATTAAACTTTGTTTACAAGATAAATCAATCAAAAGTGAAGGCCGTAAGCTCCACAAAATATCTAGAAATTACTATTACCTCAGACTTAAATTGGAAAGAACACGTAAATAATATCGTGGGAAAGGCGAACCAGAGACTGCGTTTTATTGGCAGAACCCTTAAAACATGCAACAGAACTACTAAAGAAACTGCATACACTACGCTTGTCCTTCCATTTTTGGAGTATTGCAGCCCAGTGTGGGATACTTATCAGGTGGGTTTGACGGAGGACATCGAAAGAGTCCAAAGAAGGGCAGCTCGTTTCGTATTGTCACGATACAGGGGAGACAGCGTTACGGAAATGATACAGGATCTGGGATGGGAATCATTACAACAACAGCGCTTATCGCTGCGGCGTTGGCTACTTGCGAAACTCCAATCGCCAACATTCTCCTCTTAATGCGAAAATATATTGTAGACTCCCACTTACATAGGTAGAAATGATCATCAGAATAAAATACGAGAAATCAGAGCTCGAACAGAGAGATTCAGGTGTTCTTTCTTCCCGCGCGTTATTCGAGAATGGAATGGGAGATAAATAGTATAATTGTGATTCGATGAACCCTCTGCCAGGCACTTAAATGTGATTTGCAGAGTATCCCATGTAGATGTAGATGTAGAAACGCATCACTTGTTAATGTTGAGGTTCAATTGCCACTCCCATCACCAAGCATCTATACACTGCATATCATCCTGTATTTATTTACCCCTTTTCAGTGGTTCGACTTCCCGATAAATTACAAAATCATCCTCAAAAAGTGTCATTGAACTTCTGATGTTATCTAAGAGGTTACTTATATATAGTGTGAATAACAACGGTCTTGTAACACGCGAGATCACTTGGTCTGAAGACCTCTCTCCATTGAGAACGACATGCTGTGCTCTGTTAGGTAGCAACGCCCCAATAAATTTGATCTGATATTCTATAAGCTCACACTGTTCATCAGGCTACAGGGCGGAATGGTATCACGCCTTGCGGAAGTCAACAAACACAGCATCTGCTTGCGTTACTGTGTCAAGTGCCCTCTGGATATCGTGCATGAGTAGCGCCTGTTGTGTTCCACACGATCGTTGCTTTCGGGTACTGTGTTGAATCCTACAAATGAGATTTCCAGTTTCAGGAATTGACATAATATTCCAACATAAATTGTATTCCAAAATTCTGCAACTGGCCGATGTCAGACATATAGGCCTGTAGTTTCACGCGTCTGGTCGACGACCCTTCTTGTAAACGGAAATGGCCTGCGCTTTTTTCCAATCCTTAGGAACGGTTCGCTCCTCTACTGCTAGAAGGGGCACGTTCCTTCGCATACTCCGTGTAAAATCGAACTGGTATCCCATAAGATCCAGCGGCCTTTCTTGTGTTGAGCGATATCAGGTACTTTTCTATCCCTCTGATATTTCAATATATGCTATTTTGTCATTCGTATGATTGCCTAGAGGAGAAACTACAGTGCAATCTTTCTCAGTGAAGCAGCTTTGGAAAAATATATTTAATATTTCGGCCTTTTGCGTTTCATCCTCTGTTTAAACGCCATTATGGTCACAGAGTGTTTGGATATCTGGTTTCGACCAGTTTACCGATTTGATGTATGAAAAAAATTTCTACGGGTTTTCTGCCAAATCGGTACACAAAACATTACCCTAATTTTTGCTTCATTCAATTACTGCTTCTCTGCAACACTTTGGCTACGTTTATATTTGCCTTGAAGTTCTCTTTGCTTTCCTAACTCAGTTTCTGAATCACCGTGGATCTTTCCCATCTCTCATTTTTCCTCATTAAATTGCAACTGAACTTCGTCCACAGTTGGTTAACGAGGTCCATGTTTCAGATAAAACTGTTGTGTTGTACAGTCCAGTACTCTGAAATCTGACACTTTTTGCTTTTGCTAAATAAGATCTTTCTGCATTTCTGGATATTTCTAAAACAGCAGTATTCACTGATGCTGTAATGACCTTATGATAGCTGACTGAATAGAAACGTTTGGGGCTATTTGTCATCAGCAGTTCTAACACGTTATCTCCTCGAGTAGTCTCCTTATTTAACTGCTAGAGGTAATTTTCGGATACAACACTGAAAACAATATTGCTCAATTCTTTGTCCCTGCCACCCGTCTAAAACACGTCTGTCTCCCACTCTATATCTTATAAGTTGAAATCTCCACAAAATCTACAAAATATTTAGGAAATCTACAGGATATACACTACTGCCCATTAAAATTGCTACATCAAGAAGAAATGCAGACGGTAAACAGGTACTCATTGCACAAATATATTATACTAGACATGACATGTGATTACATTTTCACGCAGTTTAGGTGCATATATCTTGAGAAATCAGAACCCAGAAGAACCACCTCTGGCCGTAATAACGGCCTTGATACGCCGGAACATTGAGTCAAACAGCTTGGATGGCGTGTACAGGTACAGATGCCCGTGAAGCTTCAACACGATACCACAGTTCATAAAGAGTAGTGATTGTCGTATTGTGACGAGCCAGTTGCTCGGCCACCATTGACCAGACGTTTTCAGTTGGTGAGAGATCTGGAGAATGTGCTGACCAGGGCAGCAGTCGATCATTTTCCATATCCAGAAAAGCCCGTACAGGACCTGCAACATGCGGTCGTTCATTGTCCTGCTGAAATGTAGGGCTCCGCAGGGATCGAATGATGGGTAGATCTATGGGTCATAAAACATCTGAAATGTAACGGCCACTGTTCAAAGTGCCATCGAAGTGAACAAGAGGTAACCGACACGTGTAACCAATGGCACCCCATACCAGGTGCCAGTATGGCGATGACGAATACACGCTTCCAGTGTGCGTTCACCGCGATGTCGCCAAACACGGATGCGACCATCATGATGTAAACAGAACCTGGATTCATCCGAAAAAATGACGTTTTGCCATTCGTGCAGCCAGGTTCGTTGTTGCGTACACCATCGCAGGCGCTCCTGTCTGCGATACAAACTTTAAGGGTAACCGCAGCCATGGTCTCCGAGCTGATAGTCCATCCTGCTGCAAACGTCATCGAACTGTTCGTGCAAATGGCTATTGTCTTGCAAACTTCCCCTCTGTTGACTCAGGGATCGAGACGTGACTGCACGAGCCGTTACAGCCATGCGGATAAGATGCCTGTCACCTCGACTGCTAGTGATACGAGGCCGTTGGAATTCAGCACTGTGTTCCGTATTGCCCTCCTGAATCCACCGATTCCATATTCTGTCAACAGTCATTGGATCGCGACCAACGCGAGCAGCAATGTCGCGATACGATAAAACGCAATCGCGATATGCTACAATCCGACCTTTATCAAAGTCGGAAACGTAATGGTACGCATTTGTCCTCCTTACGCGAGACATCAAACAATGTTTCACCAGGCAACGCCGGTCAGCTGCCGTTTGTGTACAAGAAATCGGTTGGAAACTTTCCTCATGTCAGCACGTTGTAGGTGTCGCCACCGGCGCCAACCTTGTGTGAATGGTCTGAAAAGCTAATCATTTGCATATCATAGCATCTTCTTCCTGTCGGTTAAATTTCGCATCTGAACCACGTCATCTTGGTGGTGTAGCAATTTTAATGGCCAGGAGTTTATTTTATAAGTTTTCCTTCAGAAGTTCCGCCACTACTGCTGCTGAGCAGGTGGTCTATAAAAAGTTCCAGTGACCATGTTTGAGCCACTCTTCACACCCAAATAATTTTACATTCCGAATATGTACTAATTTCACTCGATACAATCGTATTCTTTATAATTATCAACACGCCTCCCCATCAGTGTTCATAATGTCTCTGCGGTATATGTACCAGTTTAAGTTTAGAGTTTCATTGTTATTAAATCTGCCTTGAGACAGCTTTCCATTATTAGTAATATCTGAACATTGTGACTATCTAAAAGTGACAGCAGGTCTGGGATATTTCGATAGACGCTTTCTACAGTTATTAATATACTAATCTCTTCTTTCTCTGTTCTACTGTGCAGAATGCTGTCTTAGCCAGAATCAGTAAGCGTCTTCACAGGCCTGTGGAGGGATTTGTCCCACCTAGAACACTGATATGTGCACTCTACATGTACTCCACTACCCTAGTATCCGCTTTCTGTTTAGTGCACACTGGATCTATTCAAGGGGATCCTACAATTCCCCACGTTATAGTGGAAGTCGAGATATTTGCATCCAAGATCACCACATAATTGTCTGATCTGTTGGTTTAAACCTTCCACTCGGCTCCAAAGAAGAAGACCATAATAGGTTCAGGAAACGATGCTGCAAATTGATAGCTCTGCTTCTACCCCACGAGCATGGGTAGTCTGTCTTTCAGCAAACCCACCACATGCCTGAAGGGGCCAAGGATGACTTCAGAACCCAAGTGGCAGGAGTCACTGGTGCCCCCACAAGCAACAATTTGCAGCCGGGTGCACCCAGTGCTCTCTGTCACAGGTGGTAGAGCCTCCTCCTCATCTTGGATTAGCAGAGTGTACACTGGCATTTTTTTACCTCCCTTCCCTCTATTTCCCTACAGGGCTCCATCACCTGCCTAGTATTGGTGCTCCCAATGACTGAGAAACGTGCACTACATCTGTCCCGACCACCACCGCCACTACAGGCGAGGCAGACGTGGCTCAGAGTTGGCTCACAGGTATTATCAGCAGCAGCCAACACCTCAAACCTATTGTTGAGGCATAAGTGGTCAGCCTTATGATAACACCGTCTAGAAGATAAGGCCTCACAACTAACACCACCTAAATAAAAGACCTCACAGCAGCCTGTAACATGTCTCACTGACCCTGCCACGACACCAGCCGACTGGATGGCTGCCGAGGCACAGACCACTGTCTCATAGCGGCTGCGTTTATAGACTGTGGTTCCTCTGCTGCGGAGGAACCGCGGAGATTTTGCAGAGGATCCTCCTGTCACTTACATAGCAGGTGGTTTAGCTGCATTGACCTTGAAGACTTTGTTCCTACCTGCTACCTGGCAGGACAGACAAAGGGCACGCTGACAAAGAGTGCACAGTTCCACCACATGCACCAAACTGCCTCATAAGCCGCCATGTAAACAAACGCTGCTGTCACACTGCACAACCTCAGCAGTTTGGAAGTGTAGTTGCAGGTATTTTGACACTGCAACGGAGAAACAGCAGACTGCGAAACCGCCACCATTCCTCTGCAGTGGAGGAACTGCAGGCTGTAAGCGCAGCCTAAGTTGGCGGTCGCAACCTGGTCGGTGTGACATGGGCTGTTGTGGGGCCTTGTATGTAGGTGGTGTTGTCACAAGCCGGCCGCGGTGGCCGAGGGGACTGAGGCGCTTCAGTCACGGTCTGCACGGCCACTACGGTAGGGGGTTCGAATCCCCCCTCGGGCATGGATATTTGTGCCGTCCTTAGATGTAGCTAGTTCATAAGTAGTTTGTAAGTTTAGGGACTGATGACCCCGTAGTTAAGTCCCATAGACTCTACAAACATTTGAACATTTTGTTGTCACAACAGGCCGTGCCACGTTACACCGAAACGCCGCAGACACTCGCCGAATGTCTGTCTGCTACGAGGTGGTAGGCTGTGCCCCAGTGCCCAGCCAGTTAGCTAGCTGTCGCGGCCTCTCGGTGTGACGTGGCATGGCCTGTTATGAAGTCTTGTCTTCAAGGCACTGTTGCTTATCGACGATTTCTGCCCAGATTTTCGTGGACCCTTCACATTCGCCAGTCACCGTCAGGATAGTGTCAACTGGCAGGGAAGTCGGAAACTGTAACTACAGTTGCAACTGTAATCGGAGAATTTTCAGCAGACACCAGAGGCACCCCAGCAATTGCCTCAGCTGCCCGGGTGACACTGCAGCCCATGCCAGCAAAAATGTTCAAATGTTTGTACAGCTTATGGGACTTAACTAGGGGTCATCAGTCCCTAAACTTACAAACTACTTATCATTTAGCTTATCCTAAGGACGGCACAAATATCCATGCCCGAGGGGGGATTCGAACCCCCAACCGTAGTGGCCGTGCAGACCGTGACTGGAGCGCCTCAGTCCCCTCGGCCACCGCGGCCGGCCCATGCCAGCAGCCTGAAGACTGTTGACCATAGTCAGTCAACACAGCTCCCAGCTTCTTACTGGCAGTGGCAAACTCCTCTCGAATCTGCATGCAACAGGCCCATATCTGTAGCGTTTTTAAATTTTCTGTATGAACCAAAACACATGAAAGTATAAAAAAGATGCTCAAATGTTTGTAAACACCGGAATACTTCCGTTTTCGATATGATTTTATTCTGATAATCATGTCTTCCTATGTAGGTGGGTGCTAACAAAATATGTTCGCATTCGGAAGAGAAAGCTGGCGAAAGAAATTTCGCAAATAAATCTCATCGCAACGAATAACGCCTTTCATTTAATAATTTTCACCACAACTCGTGCATTATTTCCGTGACACTCTCCCCCATATATCGCGGTAATATAATACGAGCCATCCTTCTCTAAACTTTCTCTAAATCGTCTGTCAGTCCCACTTCGTGGGAAACCCACAATGCGCAGCAATACTCCAAAATAGGAGGACAAGTGTGATGTAGGCAGTTTCTTTAGTAGAATTGTTCCATCTTCTAAGTGTTTTGCCAACGAAATGTAGTGTTTGGTTCGTTTTCCCTATAGTATTTTCTGTGTGTTCTTTCCAATTTAAGTTGTTCGTTATTGTTACTCTTAGGTATTTAGTAGAGTTGACGGCCTGTAGATTTGACTGATTTATTGTGTAAATGAAGTTTAACGGATGTATTTAGTGGTCACGTGGATGACTTCACACTTCTCACTATTAAGGGTCAGTTGCCATTTTTGCACCATGCAGATATTTATCTAAATCATTTTGCAGTTGCTGTTGATCTTGTGGTGACTTTACTAACTGATAAGTGACAGCATTTTCCGCGAACAACCTAAAAGAGTTACTCAGATTGTCTCCTAAATCGTTTATAAAAATAAGAAACAGCACGGGCCCTATAATACTTCCTCGGGGAACGTCATATATCACTTCTGTTCTACTCAATGAAGTGCCGTCAGTTACATCATATTGTGTCTTTTTTGACAGGAAATCACGAATCCAATCGCACTACTGTGATATACCATAAGTACGCAAAATGATTAGAAGACGCTTGTGAGGTACTGTGTCAAAAGCCTTCCGAAAATCTAGAAATACAGAATTTATTTGACATCCCTTGTCGATAGCACTCATCATGTGAGTAAAGAGCTAAATGTGTTTCACAAGAACGGTACTTTCTGAATACATCGGGAATGTGTGTGTGTGTGTTTGTGTATAGGTTTAAGTAATAAGCCTTGGAACTGATAACCTCAGTAGTTTGGACCCATAGATTTACAAACATTTGAAATACGAGCATTTTGAAATGGATCGACCATATTAATGCAGTCGCGGGTAAGACATATGACAGACAGAGTCATTGGAAGAAATCTCAGGAACTGTAGTCCGCCAACAAAAGAAGTAGGTTACAAAATTCTCGTTCTGCCATAGCTTGATTATTTCTCATCAGTGTGGGATCCATACCAAGTGGGATTGATAGAAGATATAGAGAGGTTCGAACGGAGAGCAATGCGCTTCGTTTCGTGCCCGTTCCGTGAGTGCGAAAGCTTCACGGAGATGATTAGGAAACTCCAGGGGCAGATGACGCGAGAGAAACGTTCTGTGTCGCGGTACTGGCTTCTGTCAAGGATCCGAGAGCGTACGTTTCATGAAGAGTTAATCTATTCTGTTCAACAGAAGATATTTTGTTGAATTCCAGGGTAACAAGAGCAGATGGCGGCTTCAGAAAAATGGGCTTCCCCAGGGAAGTGTCCTTGCTCCAGTTCTATTAAATATCTACACGAATGACCAGCCTATTAGTCCGCATTCAAGATCTTTCATATATGCTGACGATAGGGCAATAGCTGTTCAGGCATCAAACTACGTGGATATTGAGGAAACACTAAATGAAAACCTTGAAAATCTGACAATCTATTACAATAAGAATCAGCTGAAGCCCAATCCAAGTAAGACCCAGACTTGTCTATTCCATCTTAACAATAGAGAGGCAAAGAGGGAACTGAATGTTTGGTGGAATGGCATAAGATTAGAACACTGCCCTTTCCCAGTGTACTTGGGAGTTACCCTTGATAGGACACTATCATTTAAGCGCCACATTGAGAAGAGCAAGGCAAAAGTCCAAACACGAAATAACTTACTTGGCAAACTAACAACTTCAAAATGGGGAGCAAAAGTTTTACGTACGACAGCAATGGCGCTCTGTTACTCTGCTGCTGAGTTTGCAAGTCCTGTGTGGGAACGATCATGTCATGCAAACAAACTGGACCCTGACCTGAATCAGACCTGTAGGCTTATCACTGGCTGTCTCAAACCTACAAGAGTTGAACACCTATACTCATTATCAGGAATCGCTCCACCAAAGATCAGACGATCGGTACAGAGCAGCATCGAACGATCAAAACAGCTTAAAGACCAACGGCACCAATTACATGGGTATCAAACTGTACCAAAACGTCTTAAATCAAGAAGCAGTTTCCTACATTCAACGGAACCACTCGCAGACCCACCAAGAACTACCAGAATAAAATTGTGGCGGGAGAACAAGGACATGTCAACTACGCTGAGGAGGCGCTGCCACCAGGCGCAGAACTTGACTGGCAGAGATGGAAGACTCTGAACAGACTGCGGTCGGGAATGGGTAGATGTAACAAGAATTTGCACAAGTGGGGAATCGGTGAAAGTGTTTTGTGTTCGTGTGGAAACATACAGACCATGGACCACCTGCTGGAATGTCCGGAAGTAAATCACCCAATAGCGTGCACAGCCCAAGACCTCATGACCTGCAGCAGTACAGCAATGGCATATATAGACTTCTGGAAGAACGAGATATGAAGTTGTTCATACTATTCTTGTACATAATTTTCATGTATTATATGTTATTGTAAAAATGTGTAGACATTATTATTTTACCATTTGTGAATTTAGTATATACTGTTTATAGCTCGCATACGAAATATATATATATGTATATGAAGAGTTAATCAATGTATTGCTTCTTCCTATGAACATCTAGACCAAAAGGATACAATTAGAGATACGGCCCACATGGAATCATAAAGGCAATAATTTTTTGAGCGAACCATACGCGTTTGGAATAGAAGGACGGGACGTGGTAGGCAATGTACCCTCCGCCACACACCGCGAGGCAGTATGCGCAGTATGGATTTAGGTGTGGAAGTGAAGTCAGTGGAAAAGTTAAGGTCATCGTCTTCTGGGATGCGGACGGTTGCATCCTGGGTGAATTTCTTCAATCTGGACAAACCATAAATGCAGCCCGCTATATCCAGACGCTTGGGAAAGTTCCGCCACGCATTGCGCCGAGAAACGTCCTGGAAAGTAGATTATTCTGAAACACGACAACGACGGTCTTCATACTTCTCGTGCGACTGTGGAGAATATCAGGGAAATTCATCCATATACCCCGCTCCCCCTACAGTCGCGCCTTGGCATCGTCCGATATCATTATTTCATTCCCGTGAAGGAACATTTGCGAGGCCAAAGCTGTGAGGCGCAGGACGATACCCAGTCAGTGTCTTCGGGCAGCTGGAACGGTTTCCTACCGTAAGGGAATTTTCGAGCTTGTAAAACGTAGGGGAATATCTGCGCAAAGAAATTGAGACTATGTTAAGAAGTAAACCATAGTCTGAGAATTAAGAAGATATACCTGATTTATCTCAAAATGATTTTTTTTTAATCCCGATTTTCAGGATGCCCTTTGCACATCAACTCAAAATTTGTTCCGAAACGGCCTTCGAACACTGATATCCCGCCTTAAGCAGGCGTTGTCTGACCATTTCGACCGCCAGGCCAGGCTTTGATCAAAATTCCCAAGTATCACACATTACGGAATGTAATGTTTCCCCTCTATTACCCCGCTTGCTCGCACCTTATACGACAACTGTTGAGACTCGTCCACCGTGACAGAAGTACAATCCTTAAGCAAATTGCCGAGGATTTCAATGCCGGGCCACCAGTATGTGTCAGCGTGTGAACCATTCAAAGGAACATCATTGATCTTTCGGAACCGAAGGCCCACTCGTGTGTCCTTGCTGACTGCCTGGTCTGGCGAGTTTCCAGTTGTACTGAGCGGATGGGCATGAATGAGTGTGGAGGCAATTTCATGAATTCACGGCCCTGTATGTCAGCAGGGCACTGTACTAGATAGTGGAGACTCTGTAATGAAGTAGGGCGTGAACAGTTGGAATGATACGTCTAGATACGGCTCTGACAGCTGACACGTATATACGCACCCTGGCTGATTACCTTCATCCATTCGTGTCCACTGTGCATTCTGCCAGACTGACGCAATTCCAGCAGGACAACGCGACACCCCACACGATGAGAATTGCTACAGACTGACTCCAGGATCACTCTTCAGCGTTTAAACACCCCCGCTGGACACCAAACTCCCCAACAATGAACATTGTTGAGCATGTATGGCGTGCCTTGCAACGTGCTGCCCTCAAGAGACCTGCTTCCGCTCCTACTCTTTTGGGTAAGTGGAGCTACCAGTTGGATGTCTGGTGTCAGTTCCTCCAGCACTGCTTCAGACACCAGTCGAGTCCATGACACGTCACGTTGCGGCGCTTCTGCTACACGATATTAGCCAGCTATACCAGTTCCGTAAACTATCTTCTACTGCATCAGGCCGTCTGATGCATGAACCAACGCAATATAATCTAATATTTAAAGCAGAGTGTCGTATATTTGTACGTGTTGCATACAAATCTACAGTTTTGTTCCAATCTTTATGAAATTTTGTACACGTAAGCTTCAATCCATGAGGACGGTCGCCGTAAGTGTAAGAATCACGTACGATATATAGTTCACGAGATATGACGTCATAAACAATGAGATGCGCGAAAAACTGCTGCATTTTGCGACAATGCTGCTCATTTTCTCCTAAACCATTGGATCGATTTCAACCAAATTTGGTACACACATTCCTTACCGTGAGGTAACAATTGCTGCATGGGTAAGAATCACATACGGCACATGGTTCAAAAGATATTACGTCATAACCAATAGAAATCGCAAAAAATGCCATATAATGCGGCGAGACTTTCGAAATACACTGTATGAGAATGACAGTACTTAGCGACTTGCATCAAACTTTAAACATAATTTCAAACCTTTATTCAACTTTTTATCGCTGACAACCATAGCAAAATGATTAAAGGAAAAAAGTTTCTCGCTTACTACTTTTCCGCTGTTTATGGAGTAAAACTACGGCATTCGGTATGACGTTACAATTTATAATTTGAACACTACAAATTTTAGCCGCAGGAAATTTTACAGACAGTATACACACATATAGTTGAATGTACCTGCTAAATTGTATCACATTCCAATACATAGTTCATGAGATATGAGCACGTAAACAGTAACGTTCCACTGCTCATGGACTAAACCTACGGTATTCAGTATGACGTTACAATTTTTAATTTCTAGACTACAAATTATAGCCACAGGAAATTTTACAGACAGTATGCACGCATGGAGTTGAGTGTACCTTCTAAATTGTATCACAGTACGACACATAGTACATGAGATATGAGCACATAACCAATAACGTTTATGGAGAACCGCACCATCACGCACCAAGTTTTAATCTATTACTTCTTTACTATTGATTGTATTCCCTAGAGATTTTACAGACATACAGCCCGTATACAAATGAATATATTCCGAAAAGTGGCAGGAATAAATAAATAAATACCCGGGCAACGCCGGGTTTTCAGCTAGTTTCTAATAAAACACAGTGTGGTTGCGAATATTTTATTTACAAACGCGTTTCACATTTTTGGGGAATCATCTTCAAATAGTACTTTCCATCTGTCAGCTTGGGTTAATGCAGAATAAAATATTCGCAACCGAGACTGTTTTAATAGAAATTATACCAGTTTCTTTGGCTCTTTAGTGTATATGCACTTTCAAGAGCAGATACGTAACTGAACGTCTGCACGGTTTGAGACTCCGAAGGAATTCGAATTCGATACAGATGGTGCGAATCCTTGTGATCACTGTGTTTGATTTTTCACTCAGTCTTCATGGTGCAAGTTTTTATTATGAACATTTTTTTGGGTGTCCACGATTTTGTGAAATGCAATACATAATATCCCACAGAAGGTAGATGTCTGCGTCTCCCAGACACTAATTTTCTGTCGGCCTCCTCATGCACGTGTTGAGTTACTTATTAGTAGCTAATATTTTTCCTGAAATGACGGTTAACACAACTTTCCAGTGAGCCTGTGAGACTGAACGCTAGTACCTCGCACTCAAGGGGTTACTTGCGAATCAGTGTTAATCGAATTAGAATATATTTAAACATTTTAAGAGGTATCTTCTTTTCTGTTAGCAGAAGTATAGTTTATATAGATCAGTTTCAAATGTTTGTAAAACATTATGCATTATTGTACTTTCTTTACTTACTGATAATTAAGTATCTAACCAGGATATTTGGTAGTATAATAGGTAGTAGTATTTTTGATGGCGACTATAACCTATCTAAATAAACTATAGGCAATGTAAGTTCTGCTTTGTCTCCTGCTTCCAGGGTACCTACCACATAGAAAACTTCAAACCGACGGGGCTCAAACTAAAAAACTTCAGTTCTCTACCATATGGTCGCTACTTAGTTCAATTGATACATACAAAAGACGACGTTGATGTCTCTTGCTTGCAGTTCATCGTCGAGGTCAAAGAAGCTCCCGCTCCGTCACCAGGTATGTAGCTCTAATAATAATAATGGAATAGCTGGAATAATTTGTTGTTATTTATCATGAATTTAACTTTCAAATGTTCAAATGTTTGTATAGCTTATGGGACTTAACTACGGGGTCATCAGTCCCTAAACTTACAAACTACTTATCAACTAGCTTATCCTAAGGACGGCACAAATATCCATGCCCGAGGGGGGATTCGAACCCCCGACCGTAGTGGCCGTGCAAACCGTGACTGGAGCGCCTCAGTCCCCTCGGCTACAGCGGCCGGCAATTTAACTTTGACAGTTATCCAAATAACCAGGTTTTTTTTTTTTTTTTTTTTTTTTTTTTTCAGAAGCAGCTCTTTAGTTACGAAGTTCAACAGTATCTTCCTTCACTAACCGATATTGGTCGTTACTGTATGAACAGTATCACAAAACAATGATAAGTAATCACATTATTTACTGAGTTATTCAGAACGGAGTTACAATATTTCTACATCATACGCACAGTAAGAATGAATACACAAATCTTTCCGTTCAAACTTTGACTTTTCTTATTTTATTATGATGATATCTCCTTATGTTGGTGGGAGTCAACAACATATTTTCCACATAAAGTTGAAACAGATTGTAGTTATTATAAAAACACTCAGAATAATTAAGTTACGTATTATCTACGACAACTAGAACAGTGTATCGGTCATACTACTGAAAGAAAAGTCGAAGTTAATCGAAACTGGTAACCACGACAAACAGCACTTTCAAAACGACCATACGACTGCAAGAAAAGCCGAAGTTGTATGAAATTGACAACAAATTAATATAAAAAGGAAATCAATGCTACTCATTGCTGTATGTATCTTCCGTTTGTTGTTCGAAAAATTACAGCCACATACAACACCATTACATCAAAACTGTAAAGATGGCTTAGTTACGTCAGTTCATCCGTATTTAAACTACTGCTTTCTGTAATTAGACACACAACTGCTAACACGTTTGCAGTATAGAAATATGGCGGCAAGACATCAGTGGCACCTGTGATACTGTATACGACATTGAAAGTCTAGTAATATATGCCTGTGATATTTTCCCACTGGGAGGAGCACGTTGGTAGTAGGTATTCTGCAAGTAGATCTCGCCCAACGATAAACTCCATTCTCGTAAGAATCTCACCTCAACTCGTGTATCATTTCGTGACACTCCCTCTCCTGTATTGCGATGTTAGAAAACTTGCTGCTGTTCATTGTACTTTCCCGATGAGCTTTGCCTTTATAGGTATCTGTTCAGTGCTCGACATAAACGCTCGTTAGGTTACTACAGATATGTCTGTCAGAGACTGTAGCGCATCGCTGGCGCAACCCAACTATTCGCGGCAGCTACAATCGATAATGAGAGTGATTCGTGTGTTTCATTACAAAAACGCTAATGAAATATTTATTTAAAGCCAAACGAGGAAATTGATTGATGACTATTTTTATTTATTTATTTATTTTTCGAAGTGAGGTAATATTTTTTTAAATTAATTTGTGGCCTGCATAGGTTTTTTCTCAGTCAGTCATTGCTAGGGTATTTTTCACACCACAATGTCCTTTCGTCTTGATCAGTATTTTATGTTGTAATGGTGCAATTTGTCTTACTTTTGTCAAGGTGGTTGTGCGATAACAAGAAAATCAAGTGAGTTGTTTTATTCACGTTCTTCCAATAATTACAATCAAGGTTTTTTCAAAACAGTATTTTATAATCTAGATGTTGTAACGTCCTTATCAGTTAATGTTCATCAAAAAAATAGTGAAATCAATATTCTTGTGTCAGTGTCATTATTTCTACCTGCTTTCATAAATTTATGACTCAGAAAATTCAGGTTGACAGCTTCCAATGTGTTCCCGAAAAAGTATTATCTGTAGGCTTAAGAATATCTCAGCAGTATTTCAGCTCCATCATGTTTATCAGTTTTTGATGCAGTAATCAAATGAAGCTATATAATCGGATGATGAGTTCATGCCGCAGCGGAGTGGCCAAGCCTATTGAGGCGCTATGCTCCGATGAGCGAGGCCGTTGGCCGTTCCCCGCCGGGAATTCGAATCCCCCCCTCGAGCAAGGATGCTTGTACCGTCTTTAGTATAAGGTAGTTCATAAGTAGTTTGTAAGTTTAGGGACTGATGACCCCGCAGTTAAGTCCCTTAAGCTTCACAAACATTTGAACATTTGACGAGTTCATTTACAAAGAAATGTTTGTTTCCTAACACTCACCAATTGTTAGGGCTAACTCAATTCAGTAAGACTGATTTGAGTTTTATTAATTTAACTTTCAATCAGGATTAGTTACAGATGCACAAAACACACTCGTACAACACCTGAAACGAACTTAGTGTTGTGTCCTTAGCGATCACACAAAGGTGGGTCCAGGTTGTAGGCCACAATCGGGAACTCTGAAGAATTGCTATAGACATAGAACCATTAGTCAGAAGTGTATTCTGGAATTAGTACGATACATCACTTAAATACCAACAAGTACAGCAGCTATTCTAATTAGATATTGAAAGGTATTTCGACGTCAGCTGGTCGCCGTCCGAAGTCTTCTGGTCTTCGCGTCTTCTGGCGTGGTGTCTTTAACTGCCAAGCAAGACTCTGGCGGCGCCCCCATCGGCCGTGGCTTCGCGGGGCGCTCTCTGTGGCGGCCCGCGAAGGTGATGTTGCCAACCTATCTCAGCTATCGATATAGCACCCCTCCCCCCTTCGGGAGCCATGGCCGGCGCGTCTCGGTACACTGGGCGCTGACGGCCGTGGGGAGAGGGAGCCGGGTGGAGACCACTGATGGAGCCAGGCGTCGGTCTGCTAGCGGGGGACGGCCGGCTCGCGCGCCCGGATCTCACCGCGAGCGCCCACCGTAAACCCCGCGAGGAAACCGGCGGCGGCGCGCGTCTCCACGTCCGGCCTGTGGCAGGTGTAAGGGACGCCCCACGAGGGCGTCTACTTCCATCGGGCGGACAACCGTCGAAGGAGCAGGCGCCGGACCGGGAGGCGCCGACGGCTGAGGCGACGGCGGCAGCTGTGGGACGTCCACATCCATAGGCTCCTGGGACGGAGGCGTGGCGGCCGCGCTCTGCTGCTGCTGCTGGTGCTGCTGGTGCTGGTGATGCGGCGGCGGCGGCGGCCGTTGGACAGCAGACTCCACGGCTGGAAACACAGATCCCGCGCCAGAAACACCGAAACGGAGCTGATTGCGGTGCCGCTTCTGCAAACCGCGCGCAGTACTAACTAAGAACATTGCGCGGCCGAGGCGGCGAGCAATTGTGCCGTGCTGCCAACGCTGGCGCGTGCCATAAGAGCGAAACCAAACAGGCGCGCCAGCACGAAGAGGCGACGACGGAGCCGACAGCACGTACCCCGAGCTGCGTGGCCGCGGGTGCAGCAAATGAAGCAGAGTGCGATGCGTCCGGCCGTGCAAAAGTTCCGCCGGCGAGGAGCCATTGTAAGGCTGCGACCTATAGGTAGTCAGGAAGATGAGCAAGGCGTCATCGCGGGAATGGTCATGCCTGAGGCGGGTCATATGTTCTTTAAACGTCCGCACGAGACGTTCCGCGGACCCGTTCGACGGAGGGTGAAACGGCGCGCTAGTGACGTGTTCGATACCCTGGCTCCGACAGAAGGAAGCAAACTCTGACGATAAAAACTGTGGGCCGTTATCAGTGACGATCGTTTGTGGCAGACCTTCAAGGCAAAATATGGACCGTAGAATCTTAACGGTGGCAGTTGCCGTGGTCGAAGACATAGGCACCACAAACGGGAAATTACTGTAAGAATCCACCAACATTAACCAACGAGAATTCCAAAAAGGTCCCGCAAAATCAACATGAAGACGTTGCCAGGGCCCGGTGGCTTTAGGCCACGAAAAGAAACGGCGCGGTGGAGCGGACTGGTGCTCTGCACAAATGCGACAACGGGACGTCATACGCTGTATGTCCCCGTCGATGCCCTTCCACGTACAATGGCGGCGGGCTAACTGCTTCGTTCGGACTACACCCCAATGGCCCTCGTGCAGAAGTCGCAAGACCTTTGCGCGTAATGACGTTGGCACAACCACTCGCAACTGATCCGCTCCGCTGCGGAGCAAGATGACACCGTCTTGCAACGAGAGCTCATTACGGTGCGCAAAAAATCGGCGAACTTCGGTGTCTGCAATATGCTTCGAAGATCGGGGCCAACCCGAACGAAGATAATGTACTAACTTGTTCAATGTCGGATCGGCGGCGGTAGCCCGTGCCACCGTCCGAGAATCAAGAGGAAAAGATGCAAGCCAATCGGAAACCTGGGCGTCGAGCGCAAAACAAGACGCCGGCGACGAATCAAAATCTGGATCAGAGCCCACTGGAAGGCGTGATAAGACATCCGCGTTGGCGTGTTTCGTTGACGGGCGATACAAAATTTCATAGTTGTAAGAAGACAAAAGCAGAGCCCAGCGTTGTAATTTATGAGCAGTCGTTTCCGGGAGAGGTTTGTGAGGGTGAAACAACGATTGCAATGGTTTGTGGTCTGTAACAAGAAAAAATTTCCGACCATATAAATAATGGTGGAACTTCGTGACACCATATACCAGAGCAAGCGCCTCCTTCTCTATCTGAGAGTACTTGCGCTGCGCATCAGTAAGCAACTTCGACGAAAAAGCAATTGGACGATCCTGTTGTCCAATCCGGTGTGACATCACAACGCCAATCCCATAGGCTGAGGCATCGGCAGCTAAGACTACAGGAAGCGAAGGATCAAAATGAACTAAACACCTGTCACTCAAGAGTTCCCGTTTTAAGGTTTGAAAAGCGGCGTCACATTCAGGTGTCCATTGAAAAGGAACATTCCGTTTCCGAAGACGATGTAAGGGTGCAGCGATTTGAGCAGCATTTGGAATAAATTTGCAATAGTAATACAATTTACCGAGCACAGATTGCAATTCCCGAAGATTCTTGGGAGTCGGCAAATTCTTTATAGCAAGTAGATGCGTCTGCAGGGGATGTACACCCTGCCCGTTAATGCGATGACCCAGATAATCAATTTCTGTTTGAAAAAAGACACATTTGTCCTTATTACAGCGGAGGCCCGCTTCCGACAACACTTCAAATAACGAACGAAGATTTCTCAAATGTTCGTCGGGGGTACGACCAGCAACCAAAATATTGTCCAAATACGTCGAACAACAGGGAACCTTGGCGGTCAACTGTGTTAAAAACCGCTGGAAAATGGCAGGAGAAGATGCGCAACCAAAAGGCAATCGCAAAAACTTAAATAAACCAATAGGAGTATAACTAAAACATTCTGCGATTTCTCATCTAAAGGCACTTGCAAATAAGCATCTTTTAAATCAATTTTAGAAAAGTACTTTCCCGCCCCGAGTTGGTCCCTGAGTTCTTCTGGGCGTGGTAGCGGGAATGTGTCCACAACCAGTTGAGGATTAACTGTCTTCGTAAAATCGGCGCAGATACGGAGCCGACCCGACGGCTTACGGACAATCACTATGGGGGAGGCCCACTGACTGGCAGAAATAGGTTCTATAACACCGTTGCGTTGCAATTCTGAAAGTTCAAATGCCACTTGGTCCTGCAGGGCGAGAGGCACACGGCGCGCCCTACAAAACTTGGGTTGGGCCGATTCCTTTAGTGTCACTTGGGCAATAAACTTTGTTGTTCTACCAAGGCCGTCTGTGAAAAGTACAGCGAAGTCCTTGCACAATTTATCTAAGCTGTCGGTGGGCACACACGATTGAACAGTCAGCACATTTTCCTGTATACTCATGTTGAACAAGTCGAATAAATCGAGTCCAAAAATGTTTGTTGAATCTTCCGAACACAGTACATGGAAAGTCACTGTCTGCGTACAATTTCGGTACTTTGCGGGCAAGCTACATTTACCGAGTACCTTTATAGAGTCCCCATTGTATGCCGACAATTGTACAGGAGTAGGTTGCAACGGAGGTTGGCCCAGCAATTTGTAAGTTCGATAATTTAGTAACGAAAGTGACGCTCCCGTATCTAACTGTAATTCCACAGGCAAGTTTTGAATCTTAAGGTTCACAAACAATTTATTGTTCTTACGAAGCAACGGGGTCTGTTCACTTTTATTGGACACTGCAACACGAGATTTGTCTGAGACAACATTTATGAAATGCTCGTTCACTGTACTAGAAGTGATTAAATTTGTAGACGGCTCACCAGGTACCTGTCGCTGTCTTTGTAAACACACCGATTGTACATGTCCTTGCTTTCCACACGCAAAACACTGAGCATTTCGCGAGGGGCAGTCACTTCGTTTATGTTTGGACAAACAACGTGGACAAGATTTTCTAACATTACGAGTGGTGTCCGTGTGGCTCTGGCGCTTGTTGTCTTTCTGACGTAAGGCGTCCGAGCGGGGAGTCCGTGGCAGTTTCCGCGAACTATGTTTATTGCCTCGGCGGACGCTGCGGCCAGCCGTGTGTCGCTCATTTTGTGCTGCTACACTACACACTTGAGGAGAGTCAAAGCACTGGGTAGCTAATTCACACGCGTCCTGATGATCAATAATAGTCAATACTTGTTGTAATGAGGGATTACTATATTGTAAAATTTTGTCCCTAACTTTGTGATCTGTCACATTTTGTGTTACCGCGTCCCTGATCATAGAATCTGCATAGGAAGCACCACACACGCACTTAAATTGACATTTTTTTGTCATTCCCTGCAGTTGTGTCACCCATTGACGATACGTCTGATTTTCCTTTTTTCTAAGTCTAAAAAACTGATAACGGGCGGCCGCTACATGCACGTGGTCTGAATAGTACTTTGAAAGGGCGTCTACTAAGGTGGAAAACTGCACTTGATCGGGTTTATTATCCGGGAACAGCTTTTCAGCAATCGCGAAGACTTGGGGGCCACACCACGACAGAAAAAAATGAATTTTGTCAGTACCTGGTACATGATGGGCGATGAAATGTTGCTCCAACTGCTGAACATATTTTTCCCAGTCCTCCTTGTCTTCGTTAAAAGGACGGAAAGACGGCACTACCTTCGGTGTGGTGGCTGCTGGCTGCTGTTGCGACAGTTGCTGTGCTTGAGTCTGCAGTACTTGAGACAGTAGTCCTTGCAGAGCTGCTGTTTGTTGCGCCTGTGCCTGAATAACAGAATAAATCAACAAGTGTAGGCGGCGCGTTGCCTGGCTGTGACAGTTGAGGAAGCCCGGTAGAAACTGTGGGTGGGGGAGCAGCCATGCTTACAAAATCTCACAAACAACAACAACAACAAGAAACACGCATTCCTTAGCAATATAACAACTTTCTTAACTACTTTCCCAAACAACAAAATTAACCAATACGCCAGAGCATTGAACGAAGACCAAGACAACAAACCCTATTGGCACGTGTGTGCGTGGTGTCGCAATGCTTGCGAAAAATTTGACCGCTTGAGCAACGTCGGCAAGGCAATGCAGTGCGCTACTTACAAATACAGCTAATTACAATAGCATCTACAATCCCATCCTCGTCGCCATGTTTCTGTTGTGTCCTTAGCGATCACACAGAAAGGTGGGTCCAGGTTGTAGGCCACAATCGGGAACTCTGAAGAATTGCTATAGACATAGAACCATTAGTCAGAAGTGTATTCTGGAATTAGTACGATACATCACTTAAATACCAACAAGTACAGCAGCTATTCTAATTAGATATTGAAAGGTATTTCGACGTCAGCTGGTCGCCGTCCGAAGTCTTCTGGTCTTCGCGTCTTCTGGCGTGGTGTCTTTAACTGCCAAGCAAGACTCTGGCGGCGCCCCCATCGGCCGTGGCTTCGCGGGGCGCTCTCTGTGGCGGCCCGCGAAGGTGATGTTGCCAACCTATCTCAGCTATCGATATAGCACTTAGCACAAATATTTTGTAGTACAGTTTTGTTGTGCAGATGTACCACCAATTTATTTTTTATTGTACCAGTATACCAATCAATCAATGTTCATTCACATACGCAGTCAGCTGTAGCAACACACTAAAAGTGATTTTCATTCAACAGCATACGCACTCAGAGATGTATTAGACAACTTCAGCCTTATCTGGTTAAAGTGTTTCTTCGGCACAGTGTATCTCCTTGTTTCAAACGACGCTGCCACATTTTGTCAACTACTTCTGCATGCGGATCATCATACTTTTGTTTGTCCGTTGCAAGGACTTACTCTGCCTCCTGTTCACTACTGATGCAATGTAGTTTCCTGATGATGCAGCTTCCAACTTCCTCAAATTATGAAATAAATCATATCCTTTTGCCACATTTGTGTCCTTCTTACATCCTTGAAAGAGCATCCGGCTGAACGTTATGTTGCCACGGTACATAATGAATTTCAAAACTAATTCCCAACGAGTTAGGCGTTTGTGGATCAGTTTACAACTACGCAGAAATGAAAATGTCTTGTATTTAGTAGTGACTATGGTATTTGTTCCAAATAAATAAAAACGAAACTTCTCAAAACACCACACAAAAGCAAGTACTTCTATCACAGTCACCGTATATTTTCTTTCTCAGCGACTAGCCAAGGCAGCAGTGTGATGTTCAACTATGACGTTTACATTAGTTAATTGATACAGTTCTGAGGCAAGGGCATAATGACTTAGATCAGTATTAAGATAAAATTTCTCGTTTAGATCAGGATGGTGAAGAATCGGTGCAGCGCCCACAGTCATTCTTCAATTAAAAGCTTCTTGTAGTTTATCCCATTTCCAAATTATATCTTTCTTCAGAAGTTCCATCTATGCCTAGTGAGGGCATAATAATTTCTAGGCAAAATTCGACTGTAAAAATTACAAAATCCGATGAGTGATTTTAAGTGTTTGCGGCTTCTTGTAACTGGAAAATTTCTCGCTGCATACATCTTCGAAGGATCAGGGTAATTCTACAGGCTGAAATCGTGTGTCGGAGAAACCTGAGTTGCGATGTTGTGAACTCTGATTTATCCACCAACTCGACTAAATGCTTCAAGTACGGTAATTGTTGCAAAATTTCTAAATATTCTTCTCATGTGGCTGTACTAATAAGTATGTCATGTATGTATAGCATGAGATGCTTCATAAAAGCTGCTGTCGGTATTGATTAGCGAACCGCCTTGCTTCGCACGGGTGGAATTTATATACTATAGCTATAAAAATCTATGTGTTATTTATTTCATTCGTTACTATGTTATGAGTAACATGATGAAACGCAGTGCATAATATGCTTATAAAATTTTCAGAGTGTGTAATTCATATTTACATACTAATATCACAGTGCAACGTATATTTAAGATTGACGGGCCAATTGCATAAACATCGCTCACTGGAAATCAAATCTAACGTTACTTCAGAAATTAAACTCTTCTCAGGGTGCAGTCTATTAATATGACCACAGTCTAACACACTCACTGGTGTGAAAGTTGTTCTTGACTGACAGTTGAAATGACAATAGTGCTCCTAGCAGTGGATAAGCCGCCATGAGAGTAATGTTTCTTTTTAATTATTTCTCTATATAATTAAAAGTATTTGTTATAATTTTTACGTTTCAATCATTAGCAAAGTGTGAAGAGGCCAGAATAATCGTGATATAAATGTCGATACAGCCGAATCCCACTGATTAACTGATATAAATAAATCGTGATACAGAAATACTTACGAATCTACTTATATAAAAGCGAAAGGACAATCATTCCCTCACTCAGTGACTAAACACGAAATCTCGAAAACTACTTCACCTATGAAGCTGAAATTTGGCAGGAATGTAGTTTACAGGTAGAAGACGTCAGCTAAGATAAGATTTTGCGTTAGGACACGAGATTTTATAAGTCCACTATTTGAGATGAACACTTATCGACTTGCAACAAAATTTAAACATAATTTCAAACCTTTAGCAAACTTTTTCTCGCTGACAACCTCAGCAAAATGAAAGGAAAAATGTTTATCGCTTACTACTGTTTCGGCGCTCATGTAGTTAAATTGCGTTATTTGGCATGACGTTATATTATTAATTTTATTCGCGAGAAATGTTACAGACAGTATACACACATACCACTGAACGTACGTTCGAAATTTTATCATAGTACGACACACAGGCCTTGAGATATGGAGTCATAAACAATTAGGTTAATGAAAAACCGCAACACCCATGACGTTTTGATTTATTACGTCTTTCCTACTATATTCGCGACGTATTTTGCAGACATTTTACACATTCATCGCTGGATGTACCTTTAATATCGTATTACAACATATAGGTCAGGTGCTATGACGTCAAAGACAATTAAATGCATGAAAATGCGTCCTAATGAGCATGAGGTTGTAATTTACTACGTCTTTACTACCAAATCCATTTACAACACATTTCGCAGGCAGTTTCCTAATATTCCACTCAAAAGTAGGCCACTGTACGAAATATAAGCTTAATTCTGGGAGGAGGTATCCAGATAAGAATTTACTGTTATAAAAAAAAAAAAAAAACCTTAATTTTAGCTGTAAAATTAGCAAAAGATCCGTGTGAACGGCTACTCCCTGCTGCAAAAACCTTGTTCCCTGGCCCAAATTGAGAACTAACTTGGTTCAAATTACTCTAATAACAGGAAGTTAATGATACAGTGGCCAATATAAGTAGCAGCTCACACGAAATTACACACAGGCATTAATAAACAAGTCACCACAATTAAGATTATTTCATAAAGGTGGCTAAAGAAAAACATTTATGGCGCAACGGAACTTAAACATAAAAAATTGCATCTGAGTTTGTTTTCAGCACAGGTGAAAAACAATATTAAATTAAAAAAAGGGGGAAGGTGCTCGAAAACTACAATTTATAGGCAAGTCAAAATTATACTAAATTTAACTTGTTTATTCGGGTCGAACGCAAGCAAAATGGGGAACAAATTTTGTTAATACAATAAAAATGCATCCCATTTACATGATCTAATTCTGACGATGCCCAGCAATGAATTTAAAATAAATTACACAGAACGTATCGCTACTCCGGGGGGGAGGGGGGGGAGGATTTACAAACAACACTCACTCGCTCACACACACGCAATGCAACAGCGAAACTCACGAAAATCAGCGTGCTAAAACGAGGCAGAAGCAGGTGCCGCTTTCGTAGGTGAAATTCAGCAAAACCGGAGGTACCACACAACACAATAAAACTGCGTAGATGGCTCTGGTCTGTCATGCCTGATTTGAGATGGTGCGTGAGTATAGCAAAGTTAAGTTGCATTTAGATTAGACCGCGGGCACACATGCTAACGGCGACACACGGATACGTTAAATGATCGCACTCCACTGAAGGTGAAGTGGTTAAAAATCGGATTCATTGCACAAAATCACGGCGAATGCTTAAGTTGCAATCTGAGAGTAAACTACCTAGGCACTGGTTTTATGAGAAGTGGCGTGAATTCAGGTGACTAGCTGCAAACCGCGGAAATCCGAGTTCGGACCGACGTGGTTCCGAAAACCGATAAAATTGTATAAATTCAATTTTCGAAAAATAGAGAAAATTAACTACGGCACGCAACCCATAGAACTGCTTAGAATTTCATAAGGACGCTACTAAAATGCAGTAACATGCGATTGGGAGCGATTACAGACACGGAAAAGTTTCAAAACCCAGAAAGGTGAAATAATTACAAAGTCGGAAAAATAAAAATAAAAACTACGGCATGGAACCCATAGAAATACATAGAATTTCCTAAGCAAGCTATTGAAGGAGGTTGTACAAGGCTCAGAGAGAATTATTGATAAAGACTAAGCGCGTACTACAAGTTCGGAGAAGAAACAGCAAAATTAAAATAGGCAGAGAGAGAAGATCACGAAATGTTAGTGGAAATCAGAAGGATACAAGCATACTTACTTTCCTGATGGGCATGGAACGAACAATAGTGGCAGCTGAAGGTTTTGTTCTTAGAATCAACCACGTGGAACATATATCATTCACGGAAGGAAAAGATAAGAAAAAATTTTACATACACTGTACAAAAACGAACATATCGTCTGTTAGAAATCGGGTCCCACAAAGCTAGAAGGAATTTACACAGAGTTCGTACACCGACACATAATCACCAAAGGTTTGAATATACCAGGCCGTTATCAAACTGCAACAAGTAACACATACACTGCGTTTATCTATTGGAAATCACTGGATTGAAAAACTAGAACACATTTCCACACACAATCGGAAAAAATATTCTGAAAAATGAATCTAAGTTCAAGAGTCTAAGTTAAACATGCTAGACAATGAATCGCTACCATCGCCACAGACACAAGAGAAGAACTAACCTTACCTCACCATGATCCTAGTACAGAGTGAAGTTTGAGCAGCCAGGAGATGGGGAAGCTACTGGAAACTGGGCAAAACGCATGATAACCACGGTGGTGGGGAGAGAAGATCTCCAGACTCTCCCTGGAGAAGGCTCGTCGACTAGCTTGTAACCAAAGGGTGTAGCATTAGATCCTCACACATCCACTTAAAAGTAAAACAAGTACACATTCTCACAGGGACAGTGGCGCAGCGGAGAAGCTGAACTTATTGCCACATTCATAACCACAATAATAAAATATTAAAATAACAAAATCCTAGCAATATTAACTAACATTTAAGAAACTAATATTTTAAAACATGAAATAAACTTCTATTTCTCATGCCTTGAAACGAGGGGTTCTAGTTTTAACAAAATGCTAATATAGCGACATCAAATAAATTTCAATTTTATAAAAAAATATATGGAAGACGACAGACGGTCGTCTTTCACACTCTACGAATCTGATAAATAATGTTTCTGTAGGACACACAATTCAGGAAGTGCCTACGAGAAAGACAGGCCCCAGCGCAGTCTTCACGCCACGTAAGCAAGGTAGTTCCGAGCCGGCTCGATCGCTAGCTCAGTGGCTGCCCGCTATGACGCAGTGGGGTGTGCCCCAGCGGCCGGCCAATCGGCTAGCGATCGCGCCGGCTCGGAACTACTTTGTTTACGTGGCATGACTGCGCTGGGGCCTGTCTTTCTCGTAGGTTTCGAATTCAGAAGATATTACGTCATAAACGTGATTATCGTAAATAGCTACTGCATTATGTTTGACATTTTGTTGTCTTTATTACTCTTTTTCTTTATATATATATATATATAAAGACATTAAAACAATGTACTTATGTGCCACAGTTGCTATATTACTTATATTATTTATTTCTTTACTTTGTACAAAACTTTTCCAGTCGCACTCCTCATAGACAATGTATGATGCTACTTTATTACACTGTAGCACATTCCGCAAACAACATTCAAATATACCACTGAAAGGAGCTACAATATTAATCACTGAACGACACATTGATCAGCAGGTACGATGTCATAACCACTAAGCTGTTTGAAACTAAACTACAGGGCGAATTAAACTGTAGATCAATCGAAATGTGTGTACAAATGCTGTAGAAATCCTCATGATGGCTGATGGTGCTCAAGGCGAACGTCTACTACCTGGGCGACCTGATTGGCTGCAGCATCGCAGGCAGCTTCATCCTATGTGAACCCCTATAACTCATTCATTTTCACGGGTTTAATGAATTATGCAGTACAACTTAAACAAACACGAAATATTAATAGTATCCTGGGGAACTTAGGTTTTTTAGAGATAAAAGGAGTCAAGGCGAAAAGTTATACGTTTCACAAGCTGCAATGATTTGTGGCTTTTGCAGCTCACAGCCGTTTTCTAACGATTATTTCTTTCCTGCTTTCAATGATTTACGGACACACGAATGTTTTGTAAACACCAGAATTTAATTTCCAGCTAATTCGCGCCGAACCCTCTCATCGGTTAATAACACCATTGTGATTGGTTGACGGAACTGCTAGGACGTATCTTCCAAAGAACTGTATTTTTGGTCGAGGAATTAAGCACACGTGCTCTGAAGATAGAGTAGAAATATTTGTGGAGTGAGCATTGCGATCTACATCTACATCTACATGGGATACTCTGCAAATCACATTTAAGTGCCTGGCAGAGGGTTCATGGAACCACAATTATACTATTTATCTCCCATTCCATTCTCGAATAGCGCGCGGGAAGAAAGAACACCTATATCTCTCTGTTCGAGCTCTGATTTCTCGTATTTTATACTGATGATCATTTCTACCTATGTAAGTGGGATTCAACAATATATTTTCGCATTCGGAGGAGAATGTTGGCGATTGAAGTTTCGCAAGTAGCCCACGCCGCAACGATAAGCGCCGTTGTTGTAGTGATTCCCATCCCAGATCCTGTATCATTTCCGTAACGCTGTCTCCCCTATATCGTGACAATACGAAACGAGCTGCCCTTCTTTGGACCCTTTCGATGTCCTCCGTCAAACCCACCTGATAAGGATCCCACACTGGGCTGCAATACTCCAAAAATGGATGGACAAGCGCAATGTATGCAGTTTCTTTAGTAGTTCTGTTGCATGTTTTAAGGGTTCTGCCAATAAAACGAAGTCTCTGGTTCGCCTTTCCCACGATATTATCCACGTGTTCTTTCCAGTTTAGGTCTGAAGTAATAGTAATTCCTAGGTATTTTGTGGAGTTTACGGCCTTCACATTTGATTGATTTATGTTGTAAACAAAGTGTAACGGATTTCTTTTCGTACTCATGTGGACGACTTCACACTTCTCATTATTTAGAGCCAATTGCCAATTTTTACACCATACTGATATCTTATTCAGATCGTTCTGCAGTTGGTTTTGATCTTGAGATGATTTTACTAGACGGTAAATGACGGCGTCATCTGCAAACAACCTAAGAGAGCTACTTAGATTTTCCCCTAAATCGTTTATGTAAATTACGATCGATTACTACGAACTGTGTCCTCTCTGACAAGAAATCCCCTATCCAATCGCAAATTTTGGGCGATATACCATAACCACGCAATTTTATTAAAAGACGTTTTGCCCATGTTGTCAACATTAAGCTGCAACTGTCGCGTGATCTCGGTATAAAACTCCATAATGCACACTTTTATTGGCCCCTGAGCGGAGGATGCTGGGATGGAAGCTTGCGACCGGCACTGGCTACTGAAACCTTCCCGAGCAGCTAACGTACGTCTTTAATGAACGAATATCGATAGGATTAATGCGTCACAAAAAAAGATGAAAGTTGACAGGGAGTCGCTAGAAGGAGCAAGTACATCCTCTTTTGTAAACGGTATTAACAGTCAGTATGCACAACACCCAGTGGTGGCTGGTGCTTCAGACGACTGGGGGTTCAAATCTTTGAGTGCCGAATCTTGATAGTGACGCCCCCACGAACCCCCACACTCAGCACATCGATGCCTACCGAGCTTCTTTATTTCACACTTTTGTTCCAAGCTTAAAGCTGAGTAATTTGTTTCTAAAACATATTGAACCTTATGAAATAAATCGCAATTTGCGATCAGTTATGGCTTCACTGTTCTAGGTTTAGACCGATTACCAAAGTGCGGTGAATGAAAATTTGCTCCCGGCCGGGATTCGAACCCGGGACCTCCTGCTTACTAGACAGACGCCACCGAGGACACAGTGACCAGCCCTACTGCAGAGGACTCTCCCTGCACGTCTCCCGCCACACCCAAATCTCCATTCGCCACGCTGTCTCTTTCCTATTACCACAGCCTATTTGTTCTATAATGCTCGCAGCCACAATACTGTATTCCAACATCAGGGAGAACAGACCATGAGGTATCGAGACACATCAGGAGCCCAGCCTCCGCTTGTATACAATTATACATTTTTGACGACATTACAGCGTTCAATGAATGAAATAAATCGCAATTTGCGATCAGTTATGGCTTCACTGTACTAGGGTTAGATGGAATACCAAAGTGCGGCGAATGAAAATTTGCGCCCGGCGGGATTCGAACCCGGGACCTCCTACTTACTAGGCAGGGAAGAGTACTCTGCAGTGGAGCTGGTCACTGTGACCTCAGAGGCGCAGTGGTTAGCGCGTCTGCCTACCAAGCAGGAGATCCCGGGTTCGAGTCCCGGCCGAGACTTTGGTATTCCATCGGACCCTAGCACAGTGAAGCCATAACTGGTCGCAAATTGCGATTTATTACATTCATTGAACGCTGTAACGTTGTCAAAAATATATAATATTGAACCTTGTTCATTTTTCTTTGATACTTAACACAAAGAACGTATAAATATGCACATGAATAGTAGAGCACTGATTACACTGTTAATGACTGTAACAAAATGAATCTGTTACGTTGAAGAGACAAGCTACCTTCGTGTCACGTGACACTGTAAGCAGCATCCCCTCCTAACCTTACGCATGCGCTGCTCTCCCCCCCCACATCTTTTCAAACAAGCTAAATGTTTGTTACAAGATAGTGTATAAATGTCATTACCCTAAAAATCGTGACACATTTGCTATAAACGGCCAAAGATATTTGACAAGTAACAATACAAAAGTCGTTGTTCCTGTATCTGTTGAAAAGAAGATTGGGTTAAAAAACTGTCTACATAATTATGGTCTCGAACCCACAACCTTCGACGGCGCAACCGGACGCAGCGCGATTCCGCTAAACACACGGCTATTCTTGTTACATGCAGATCAGTGATTTCGGATCTTCTGACGGCTTTTACTGTTGATGCGTCTTTAATTTATAGTTATAACATGTTTTATCAAACATGACGTGTTTTCTGATGAATCTTCAATGCGCCAAACACAAAGTTGAAGGGCGGATGTTGCCTTAATGGAGGTTTTGCCTATGCGCAAGGCGAGGTGCGCAGTAGCTCCATTGTCTTTGCTTCGGGACCATTCGCGTGTAACCGCCAGGACTCGAGTAGCCAGGAGCTGACGTCTCTACCAGCTCCAATGCCAATGTTAAAAGCAGCGTTTCCCCTCGCCCCTCCCAGGCGCGGGAGCACCAATTTACTGCCAACAGGAGGTTCACAAGAGGATTTGAACCTCAGCCGCGCATGCACGTTGGAACGCTATGGCCACTGTCGCCTATATTAAGCGCCCGTGCTACGCTCATGTACGTAAAACGTTTCTCGTGCAATAAAAATACTATAAATGTTCATATAAAATGATCTTATAGAAGAACGACTAGTTTTTTTCCGGGGGCTCACTGAACCAGTGAATTGTTTTTAATTTTTTAACCGGCTTCCAGTTGCTTGTGTTTTAGATCTGTTTGATCGTTGAGTATTTTATTTGGGTGCTTCTGTGCATGTATAAAGATTTCTATTTCTTCCAACATTTTCATCGTAAAACCTTTGGGAATTATGTGCAGAACTTTTATACCTTCATTACTATTGTCTGTTTTATGGTGTTGGTTTTTTAAGTGTTCGAAAAATGTGGACATGTTCTTATCGCTGTTTTTTATGTGTTCATTGAATCTGATGGTGAAGTTACGGCCTGTTTGTCCTATATAAAATTTATCACAGTCGAAACAGTTTAGTTTATAAATTCCTGCGTTGGTGTATATCGGTAATTTGATTTATCCGAGTGGAATAGGGTTTTTATTTTATGTACTGTTCTATATGCAAATTTTACTGTTGTGTTTTTAAAAAGTTTGTTTAATTTATTTGATATTGTCCCTTTGCAGTAAGTTATTTTTCGTTTGGGTGTAGAATCTTTTTGTAGAGTAATATCTTGTTGAAATGTTTTATTTGTTGGTGTGGTATGTTTTTCATGTAGTTTTTCTATCAAATTTCGTTTATAGTAATTTTGTTGTGCGATGTATTTTAGTATTTGTTATTCTTTTTGAATTGCATCTTGTTTTAGTGGTAAGAGTAGCAACCTGTTAATCATAGTATTAAAGAAACCATGTTTATGTGTTTTCGGATGGCAAGAGTTTGCATTTATGATGTTGTCTGTTGTGGTAGGTTTTCTGTAGATTTCGAAAATGCCTATGTCGTTAGTATTTATTATTTTTAAGTCTACAAAGTTTACGGATTTATGTTCTATCTCCATGGTAAATTTCATATTAGGGTGGAGTTCGTTAACGGCATCATAAATTGTGAAGATATCATTCTGATTACCATCGATGAGGAGGATAGTGCCATCTTCATATCTATAATAATAGATAATTTTTGTTGTTAGTAGGTTCATTTATTGAAATAATTTTTCTTCTAATGAGTTAAGAAAAATATCTGCTATAGTACCAGTAATGCTGCATCCCATAGCCACACCATCTTTTTGAGTATAAATCTCATTGTAAAATTCGAAATAATTTTGTGATAGTACCAGTAAGAGATTAAGTATTTCGTAAATACAGGCTAATGAAATTTTCTTGTCTTTCAATAAGTTTGCTTCTATAATGTTTATTGTTTCATGAATTGGTATGTTTGCATATAGACTGGTTATGTAAAAGGATACAAATTTTCCTGGCAATGGAATGTTTTTTATTTTGTTGGCCAATACGCTTGAATTTTTTATTGTGAATGTTTTATGGTATGTATAATATTTTGTTAGCAGTTGGTTTACTTTCCTACTAATCAGGTACGTAGGGCTATGTATACAGTTTACAACAGGTCGTAGAGGAATTTGGTTCCTGTGTAGCTGAGGTTGGCCATGCAATTTTGATGTTTTAGGGTTCATGTTAATGAGTTATTTTTTTATCTTATTCAATTAAAATGGTATTACAGGATTTTATTAGTTTTTTAGTTTGTGCAGAAAATTTGTTAGTTGGGTTTCTAGGAATTTTTGTGATATTGTTTGCGTTGAAGAAATAATGTAGCCGGATACACTCACAAAGAGAATGAACACAAAACCACTTATAATACCGAAGGTACCTTCGCTTCAGCTTATGACAACTCAAACGATCCAATTAAATATACATAACATTCTACATACACTTAAAACAAATCTAGCCGACCGCGGTGGCTGAGCGGACTGCGGCGCGCAAGTCACGGTCTGCACGGCCACTACGGCCGGGGGTTCGAATACCCCCTCGGGCATGGATATTTGTGCCGTCCTTAGTATTAGCTAGTTGATAAGTATTAAGTTTAGGGACTGATGACCCCGTAGTTAAGTCCCATAAACTCTACAAACATTTGAACAAATTTTCATTAACCAGAGGATAAGCCTAGGCCACACATGAACTAATATCCTACTAGTAACAAATAATCCACAGTTACAGTTAAACGATAGCACTATCAGGCCCACTTAACTTCGGGATAAACTGACAAGCTTTTATCCATTATGTGTTGGAACCTGCGACTGTATTTGAAATAGGTTTGTTTGTAAATCTATCGGACCAAACTGCGTGGTCATCAGTCCGTAGCTTACAGACTACTTAAACCTAGGTAAACAAACCTAAGGACAAACACACACACCCATGCCCCAGGGAGGACTTGAACCTCCACGGCGAGTTGAAACAGGTTTCAGAAATTACTGCAACCAGTCAGCTGACTGGTTGCAGTAATTTCTGAAACCTAATATGAACAAGCAACTGACCTCAATCCTTTAACAGACCCAATTTCCTCAGACAAGAATATTGGTCATAACAACAAATCAGATGAATTGTCACCTAATTCAAAATTGCAAACCTTAAAACATAACTATACCCGGTAATAACGGCGATAAGAAAACCAGTTTGAATTAATATAAACAGTAGATGAACTGTGGCCAGCTTAAGGACTCCATTTTTTAAAACATTCCATAGCAGAATCGAATAGGTCGCAGTCCACAATCAGCTGTTTCTTCCATTGTGAGACGCACAACTCCGGCCAGGCTCCCTATTGCTTACTTGCGTACGGCAATGGACGGGTGGGAGCAACACCGCCTGAAGAGAAGGCCTGCGCGCTGCCGCGCCACGTCACGCACAGTAGTGAAGGAAGGAAGGAAGCGTAGGGTTTAACGTCCCATCGACAGCTTGGTCATTAGAGACGGAGCTAACGCTCGGAGTTCTGGGTAAGGATGTGGAAGGAAATCGACCGTGCCCTTTTGAAAGGAGCCATCCCAGCATTTGCCTGGAGTGATTTAGAGAAATCACGGAAAACCTAAATCAGGATGGCCGGAGGTGGATTTGAACCACCATCCATCCGAATACGAGTCCAGTGTGTTACCACTGCGCCACCTCGCTCGGTCACAGTAGTAAAGCACTAGATATACCGAGCTGAACAATCCTCCATTTTGAATCCCAATCAGACGACACTGTTGTATGCGTCGTGTGGTGCAGCGAAGTGAGTCAGCGAACATTTCGTGGTTTTATTGCTTCACAGAGTGAAATGGTTGGTTGTGCAGCTCCAAACTGCTTAAATAATAGCTATAGGTTTTATCGGTTTCCTTCACACACAGATCGGCGTAAAAGGTGGCTTGTAATTTCCAGACACCAAGTAGGGATGCCAACGTCGAGCAAATATCTTTTTAACATTAAGAACCAAACCTTTTTATTATTATTATTATTATTTGTATCCGAAATAGTTATGCTCACAGAGGGGTAGTAATGAAAATATAGGCCTATACAGGTAAGCAATGGTTTATTTTAATTCTGCTACACGACATACAAAGTGTTTAAAGTTACTTTTCTTGATTTTATTTAGACCAAATAAGTAGTTATTATAAGGGCTGGCAAGAGCCAGTTAGTGATTTATACATTGTATTATTTAGCATAGTTCAGTGTTTAATTTAAATGTGATTCTCAAGACGGGAATATGTAGGCCTAAGGAAAGCTGTGAACAGGATGCCTGGGAGGCGGGGGGGGGGGGGGTGGGGAGGATTGAACTTCGCAAACAATGTGAACCAGACGTTCGAAATTATTTTACACATTTTTGACGTAAAATCTTTTCTGAAATATGGCGTGTGTAAAACGTACGAGTCATTGCGGGGGGAACACGAGAAGTACAGTATCGCAATTTAACATTATTTCGTAGCTGTTCTCGAATGCAACTCTTAGTTACCGTAAACGTCTGTTGATGTACAATATATAAACCAGAAAATACGATAAGTGTAACGTGTTTAACTGTATTTGGGAAATATTTAGGACGGCAACATATTCCTTAATATGAAATGTAAATGAATGGATCATATCTCTAAATATCCCTCTGATCAATAACTTTAAGTTGCTTTCCTCTTACAGTCAAATGTAAGCTAATAAATTTACTAAGCTGTAATATTTTCTGCGTTAGGAACGTATATTTAATGGCCTTAAGAGCACAATAAAAAGCTTGAGTGTTCCTTAATCTTTAAATACGCGCCTTCAACGTGGGATTCAAAATGGCGGATTGTTCTGCTTGTACTATATAGTGCTCTACAAAGTAGGTCGCGATCGCGTAGCTTACTGGCAGGCCGATGGGGCACGGCGCACCGCCTCGCATCGGCCAGCGATCGCGACCTACTGTGCGTGGCGTGGCACGGCAGCGCGCAGGCCTTCTCTCCAGACGGTGTTGGCGAAAGACATCTCCATCGGGTATATCGCCCAACACTTCCAGCTCCACAGTTCGGTACGGCGGTTAGCTCGCTTCAACACGCCAACAGGATTTATAGCACACTAGCGTTGCCCGGGTATTTAATTATTTATTCTTATATTTTCTTATTCGTATGCTTATCCTCACAGAGAAAGAGCTGAAGACATTGTAGCACGTATAGAACAAAGATATGGTCTGTGGCATCACGTTTCGCTGTATGTAATCTCCTTGCTATAGAGTCGCAACCGTCATCGCTGGCCTTCAGCCCGAATTTTTTAATAATCTGACGACTTTCAACCGCCATATCCACCCCCTCATAGCTATCGGCATGGAACTGCTATGGTGTACTAGGGGAGACTTCGGACAACAATTACACACAGACCATTCGTTTGCGTTCTGTAGTTTTCACTACAGAGCGAAATATTAACACACACGCGTAGAATTTTATATACACCGATAACTTTCCATCCAAATATATTCCACCTTTTTATCATTATCAACCCCCAAGCAACAATGCAACCAATAATAACATTTTCGAAGAGTAAATATAATTTTCAAAGAGTAATTATTGTTCCGTATTTCGCGTTATATTCTTCAAATTACTAAGTATCTATCAAATCGCTATAAAACCGTGCCTAAAACCTTCCTCAGGTATAAATTAGAAACTGTACAAATATTTAAGTCTCTGCGTCTTGTCGTTCGGACGTGATAAGCGTACAGCGAACAGATATATATAGGTATCCGATAGCCATAAAACCGTGCCTAAGCCTTCCCAGGGTAGACATTAGTAACTGTACAATTTTTTTGCGCTTTATGTCTTGTGGTTCAGACGTGATAAACGTACACCGAACAGACATTCACATTTATAGATATAGATATCAAAAGCTCTATCTTTTATAGCCAACTGTCTTGAATAACCGTTATCAGTCTGGAAAAGCGCAGGGCAGTAACAAGGTCCTTTCATGGGTGGGACAATTACCATCGTATCAGGTGGCAATTACGTAGAAACGATCCCTGGGCCTGAGAGACCAGCCCAAGCCCTCACAATTCCGTAAGCGGCGGACTGCGAACAGCGGGCAAATTGAAGAGCGCCTCGGCGGCCATTATGGTGGCAAACTTCCGGGCGAACTTTAAATGTGCGTAACACACTTTTGATTAGAGGGAGAAATCATTCGAGTTAAGTATTTCTCATTTAAATATATAACTACAAAACAGCTTCAGACTCTCTGAATATACAGCAAATATCGGTTGTTTGTAAATTTATTACACATACGGTGCAGAAATCGGCCAGTAGCTTTTCTTCTTCCTAACTAATCCGAATTATAAGATTTAGCTTTTTATCTCTCTAAGTGCAGAATATGAACGGAATTTATCGTCAGATACGGTTTTTGGCACTTTCTCAGTACTATGATGGTGAATCTTTTAACAAACATAATTTCTGAAGAGTTTCACAACACTTTACGTCTTTGTTTGAGTGCCTGCTGTATTGTCAAATATTTAGATATTTTATACCATCAAAAATCGAAACAGAGCTGCCTGAAACAGCTGATGTTAAAAATCGACTATGAAAATGAAATATCCCATCAGTTACATAAATGTTAAATAGGTTCTTCAAATGTTTGTAGAGCTTATGGGACTTAACTACGGGGTCATCGGTCCCTAAACTTACAAACTACTTATGAACTACGTAATTACTAAGGACGGCACAAATATCCATGCCCGAGGGGGGATTGGAACCCCCGACCGCAGCGGCCGTGCAGACCGTGACTGGCGCGCCGCAGACCGCTTGGCTGGCATAGGTTCTTACCTTGTCAATACAGCAACCGGCGTTCCAAATTCTTTTAAGAACACTAAGTATGCCGTAACTTTTTCTTAACTAAGTCACGTAACATTAACACTAAGGTATCTAGCCCGAATATTAGCATATTTAATGCTGTAAGCCAAATACCTTACAGTAGGGTGAACTGCTCAAAAGTCAGCAACTATCGTCATAGTGTTCAACTTCACAATGTGCATTTCGTGTGGTTATGTGTCATTCATATATGATACGAAGTTCTGCAAACCTCTTTCAGTTGTTATACATATATGCAAAGCAGATGACCTTTAAATTCTGTGTTACAAGTTGCTAATATTAGTTTCATAAACAAAAATTAGAACTGCAGTGAGGTAACTGATCTCGTGCCCCCAATAGTCATTTTACACATCATAAAATGAAACTTTTTGAATTTCCAGTCCTCCAGTATTGCCAAAAGTAGCTCGTTTTTAAGCGCTACCAGCATTGTAAAAGCCTGTTATTTATTTCATTGAATCCAAAATTGTCTTGAGTTATAGACTGTAAAACGAGAGTAACTATCTCTGAACACAAGTACTATTCCTGAGAAATATAAATGGGAAGACAGTATTCGTTCTTTTTATTCCTTTCTTAAACCGATTAGTGGAGCTCTTCACCATCGTGCTTCATGTACACTGCAATAGTCAAACAGTACAGACGTGACTGTGAATTGGATATATGTACTGTAGTAGCTATGTAATACATGACTTATCTCTTAACAACACTCCTATACATCTAACGCATTCCAATATCATGGCGGCCGCCCGAAGGTTCAAATTATCCGGCGACAGAAGCGCCGTTAGTGAGTCTAGTTATTTCTTACAAGGCCTTTGGACCAGCCCAATGCAGCAACAGCTCTCGACCAACCGACCCCCTCCTCGCTACTCCCTTCGCTCCACCCATCACCATCTAGAAGGTGTTGCTCCACCACGGCGCATGCATCGGTCGAGAGTTGCAAGGCAGCGATAGCGCTGTAGACAAATCGATAACAGGGTGGACGTAAACAAAATCGGTTGGGGAGGGAAATTTGAAATGAACGACCACGGTTCACTATCCTACTTACTTCATGGCAATATCTCAATGGCTGTCCAAATTCGAACCGAAATCGTATGTCACGTGATTAATGACTGGCAAAGATTTAAGTGTTTCACGGTGGAGCAGTGTGTGGCCTCTTATGATACGAAATACTTCTATCAAGCAAATATGAATAAGCCGTATACTTATGGGACAACCTGTGAACTTATAGCAGCTGGGGAAATATTCCCGTTTCAGTTTCAACTGTTTCAAGGTAGCACACTTATTGCAGCCTTTGGTGAGACACTACAAGGAGTAAAAAGACTGACAAGGAAAGTACTTGGGCTCGAACAAACACATATACACCAAAATCGTATGAGAGATAATGTAAAGGTCCCTTATTGCACTAGTGATACTCCCGCATCTGCAAAACTCTGCAGTCGTCCATTAGAGGCCTCTGCGTGTGCCATGCCGCACTGCACTTTGACCTGTCGGTTCGCCAGTAGGGACGGCGCAGTGTGCCTCCGAAGTTGCGTTTTGTGACGTTACTTGTGTGGTGAAGCGTCAGATGGGGCGGCGATTGCTAATCAATCCTGCTAATGTATTGCGATTAGTTGAGATAAAGTTACGAAGAACCCTTCTTCGTGAAGATGGTATTAGTGTAGAAGATGAATCATTTGCATGCTTTCTCGTATCTGTTATGGTACAGAAATATGAGCATAAGTTAGATACTGGTGTTACAAACTCATAATAATGATAATAGGAATGATAATGACGAACAACTCATTGCAAGCGGTAGCGCTACGGTAAGTGCGGGAAGAGGCGATTGAAGCAGTGGCAGTGAATACCAATAGTCTTTCGGTAAGAAGGTTAAAGTTGCAACTATCTTCACGTATTTTGATGACAATTCGCTAGAGAACATGTACGATGATTATTACATAAGTTATAGTTAAGATATCTGCATTACGTATGGCGTCTACAATTACATCTACAGTGCTATCTAGAGCATGGTTGCAGAGCTTTGCAGAAAAACGACACCCACCAGCATATTGAGGTGTACGTAGTGATCCTGTAATCAAACGTTCATACAGAGCCCATGTACTTCCCTTGTGAGTTGTAATGGATACTTTAATGAAGGACACTGACGTGTTAATTCCAGTGGCTGACCCGACAATTTTACCAGTTGTTGACGCTATACAGTGTGAGCCAATTTTGTCACCCTATGTAGTTGAGCTGCCACTACCCACTTTCGACTCATTATATTACTACCCAAATTTGTCATTTATCATGATTGAGCCTCAATTTGTTACCCTCAACTCGAAATATACAGAAAATAGTTCGTCTAATAAGGTGGAACTTTAACACAAGCACGGATGTTTCAAAAGAATCAAAACTTGCGTATTAGGTTTATTTCCTTTCGGTAGGACAGGTGCAAAACGCAGAAATAGATTTACAGATGTTATCAGAAGAAAACAAATAAAAGATAGTGTTAACAATTATAATCAAATGCATGCAGAAGTACATCGGGCCGCGGCCAGTAAACACGCTGAAAACCACCCACAGATGAATAGGACAGCAGTTAAAAATATGCCGAGAATAATCAGGAGGTGAATAGGACAGTTGTTAAAAAATATACCGAGAATCACGCAGAAACGTGAATAGGAGAGTTGTTAAAAAATATGCCAAGAATCATCCCGAGGTGACAACGACAGGCACTCAATAAGTACAAAAATAAACAAATAAATAAATAAATACATAAAATTAAAAAAAAGGGAAAAACCACTGTTTGGTAAAATAAGTTTATATCTGGCTGTCATTCAAAATGTTCAAATGTTTGTATAGCTTATGGGACTTAACTGCGGGGACATCAGTCCCTAAACTTACAAAGAACTTCTGAACTAGCTAATCCTAAGGACGGCACAAATATCCATGCCCGAGGGGGGATTCGAACCCCTGACCTTAGTGGGCGTGCAGATCGTGACTGGCGCGCCACAGTCCCCTCGGCCACCGCGGCCGGCTGTCTGTCATTATCACTAAAACATCGAGTACTGTAATGAGAAATTAGTTGTGCTGGGGCCATGGACACCCTGCAATTGGTGTCAAGCTTACAAATAACAGGAAGAATCCACTGGAATGTACTGTGCAGTGGTGAGAAAATTCAGCTGTCCGCCATTGAACGCTACCATGAACCGCTACATGGTCTTATTACCCGGCAGCATAGAATGTCACAGCACTTTTTGTCTTCGGTTCGACAATATAATGGTTGTTTTCAAATGGCCTCTTTTGCAGCCAAGGAGTTCAAAGACAGTAATTTTATGCCGACCTTCAAGGTACACGGACAGTGTACCACCGGATAGGTAGTATTATCGCCCATCCTCAACAAAAACCTTCTTTTCTGCAAACATACTTTGTCCGTGACAACAATAGCGAGAGAGACCTTCGTTGAGGAAATTTCATCAATGTTAAACCTGAGCTGGTCGCTGAATTACAAACATTTCTCCATGAAAATAATAAATATGTAATAGATTTCAAGGCCGTTGTTCATTCTGTACCTATAGGACAAAAAGAATTTAGTGATTAGCGCTAATAAAAATCTTGGAGAGCATCCTGGTCGTTTTAATGCCCCCACGTCTAGAGGAGTCGAAGTCGTCAAAGTCGGCCAAAAGTTCGAAAAAAGAGATATTGTTATTCACGGTAAGGACAACAAAGTGGTGCGCAGAAGTGAGTGCTTATGACTCATTTCAATATACCCTGATGTTCTGCCTTGGAGAAGATGGTTATCAAATTAACTTACCTCACTATGACTCACTAATCGAAATGTCTGCAAAAAAGTTTTTACTGCTGAATTTTACAGCTATAAAAATGTTTGTATAGCTTATGGGACTTAACTACGGGATCATCAGTCCAGAAACTTATAAACTACTTATGAACAGCTTATACTAAAGACTGCACAAACATCCATGCCCGAGGGGGGATCCGAACCCCCGACAGGGAACGGCCTCGCGCATCGTAGCATAGCGCCTCAATGCACTCGGCCGCTCCACCGCGGCTTTACAGCTATAGATAAACGGAGCGCAATGGTGAGGAATGCTATCTGATACTATTTTGTAGTCTTTCAAATCAATTTCTGGTCGACTTGTACGCGAAAATTGAAATTAGCGTCTAAATTTTTGTATCCCATCCTCGTCGCCACTTTTGTGTCTCGTTTCCGCCGGTTGTCCTGGGTGTCGGTGGCCGAGTAGAGAGAGACCGACACATGAAAATAGGATGCACGCGTGTGCAGGTACGGAGGTGACCAGCCAGTGAGACAGCAGAAACTAGAAACACTAAGCTAGATTAGTATAAGAGATATATTTCATAGAGAATACATTACTTAACTTGGACAGCAGCAGACTAGTAGAATGTTGATATATAGTTTAGATAGAGGCCTGCCTACTGATGATTCCTAGTGCCTATCCGATATCCAAGTCTTAAATGGTGCCTATCTGATTCCCAAGTGGCCGATGCAGCAGTCGTGGCCACGAGCGGAGTTGCAGCAGAGGGCGCTCGTGGCTGACGTCGTAAGAACGCCGCGTCGTGCGTGCATGGCGGCGCGCGGCGAAAGTACGTGGCGCGCACTTCATACTTGTGCGACACCACATAAATTACATTCGTTACAACGACAGAAAACTAAGGAGTGAAGAAAATGACCCCTTAAAAGACGTCAAGACAAGAACTGACAGTAAGCTTGCTCAATTTGGGAAGGTAGTAATGCTGCCATTATGTTTTACTGGAGGACCTCGCTACATGCACGAGCGTACTCAAGATGCGATGACTTACGTCCGCCATTATCGACGGCCAGATTTGTTCGTAACATTCACGTGCAATGCAAAATCACCAGAAATTATAGCGCATTTGAAGCAAGAGCAAAAATCTCAAGGTAGACATAACCTGGTAGCAAGAATTTTCCACATAAAAGTGAAACAAATCATGAATCTTCTTACGATTGGTAATATATTTGGGACTAGTAGGTGCTATGTGCATTCAGTAAGTGTCAGAAACGAGGTCTGCCTCATGTCCACATTCTCTTGATGCTTGCTGAGAAGATCAGACCAGAGTCAACTGATAATAAGCGCAGAGATATCTGACACTGACTTAGACCCAGCTCTTCATGAAATTGTAACGACCGCGACGATTCACGGGCCTCGCGGAGCTCTCAGTAGGAATTGGCCCTGCCTGGTGGATGGCTCGTGCTCTAAACGATACCCCCGCGCATTTGTGAAGGGGGCACAGGCTGGAGAAGACGGATATCCCAAATATCGGCGGCGGCCCGCGGCTGATGGCGGGTTCATCGCAAAATTAAATGGATACGGGGTAGATAACCGTTTGGCAGTGCCTTATAACCCCGTTCTGTCTCGCAACTTCTCGGCCCATGTCAATATTGAATACTGTAATTCTTCAAATCCATCTAATATATAAAGCAGAGTGTCCGTATATTTGTACGTGTTCGTATATTATGGCATAATTCGTGTTCTTAAAAAAATTTTGGTACTGGCAGGTTGCTGTATTCACAAGGTAAGAACCTATGCCCGCCTGCTGTGGCCGAGGGGACTGAGGCGCTCCAGGCACGGTCTGCACGGCCACTACGGTCGGGGGTTCGAATCCCCCCTCGGCCATGGATATTTGTGCCGTCCTTAGTATTAGCGAGTTCATAAGTAGTTTGTAAGTTTAGGGACTGATGATCCCGTAGTTAAGTCCCAAAAGCTATACAAACATTTGAACATTTTTTTATTTGTACGTGATGCATACAAATCTACAGTTTTGTTCCAATCTTTATGAAATTTTGTACACGTAAGCTTCAATCCATGAGGTCGGTCGCCGTAAGTGTAAGAATCACATACGATATATAGTTCACGAGATATGACGTCATAAACAATTAGATGCGCGGAAAACTGCTGCATTTTGCGACAATGCTGCTCATTTTCACCTAAATCATTGGACCGATTACAACCAAATTTGGTACACACATTCCTTACCGTGAGGTAACAATTGCTGCATGGTTAAGAATCACATACGGCATATGGTTCAAAAGATATTACGTCATAACCAATAGAAATCGCAAAAAATGACATATAATGCGGCGAGACTTTTATTTATTTTTATTTATTTGTTTTTTTCTGTTCCATAGGACCCACTTCAGGAGTAAGACTCCATGGTCATGGAACAAGTCAATACATTGTTACACAAGAATGGTAATAGAAAAATTTTAAGTAGTCCTTTGCACACGACAATCTTAAGACAAAGTGAAAAGAATCAATAAAGAAAAAATGAATTAGCTTAATTGTTTAACTTTCTAGGAGTTCCTCGACAGAATAAAAGGAGTGAGCCACGAGGTAACTCTTCAATTTAAATTTGAAAGCATGTGGATTAGTGCTAAGATTCTTAAGTTCTTGTGGCAGCTTATTGAAAATGGATGCCGCAGAATACTGCACCCCTTTCTACACAAGTGTTAAGGTGGTGTGGTGCAAATGTAGTTTAGACATCTGTCTAGTATTCACCGAGTGAAAGCTACTAACTCGTAGGAAAAAGCTGATATTATTAACAACAAACGACATTAAAGAAAAAACGTATTGTGACGCCAGAGTCAAAATTCCCAGACTACTGAAAAGGGGTCGACATGACGTTCGCGAACTTACACCAGATATTGCTCGAACCGCCCGTTTTTGAGCCAGAAATATCCTTTTTGCATCAGGCGAGTTACCCCAAAAAACAATGCCGTACGTCATAAGTGAGTGAAAGTAAGCGAAATAGACTACTTTTCGTGTTGAAAAATCACTTATCTCAGATATTGTTCTAATGGTAAATATAGCAGAATTTAGTTTTGGAACAAGATCCTGAACATGGGCTTTCCATGACAGCTTACTGTCTATATGAACACCTAGAAATTTGAACTGTTCAGTCTCACTTATCACATGCCCATTATGTGTAATCATAATGTCAGATTTCGTCAAATTATGTGTTAGAAATTGTAAAAACTGAGTTTTACTGTGATTTAACATCAACTTGTTTTCTATTAGCCATGAACTTATCTCTTGAACTGCATTATTTGATACTGTGTCAATATTACGAGCAACATCCTTCACTACGAAGCTGGTATCATCAGCAAACAAAAATATTTTACAATCACCTGTTATACTCGAAGGCATATCATTTATATAAATAAGAAACAGCAATGGTCCCAAAACAGACCCCTGGGGAACCCCATACTTAATTGTGCCCCATTGGGATTGCACGTCATAGCCATTTTCTACACTGCGGAGAATTACCTTCTGTTGTCTATTATTAAAGTAAGAGGTGAACCAGTTGTGGGCTACTCCCCGTATTCCATAATGTTCGAACTTCTGCAACAATATTTTGTGATCAACACAATCAAACGCTTTTGTTAAATCAAAGAAGACGCCTAATGTCCGTAGCCTCTTATTTAACCCACCAAGTGCCTCACAGAGAAACGAAAATATAGCGTTTTCGGTCGTTAAACCACTTCTAAAACCAAACTGTACGTTTGACAGGAAATTATGTGAACTGAAATGATCAATTAATCTTGAATATACAGCCTTTTCAATAACTTTGGAAAAACCGATGGCATAGAAATAGGTCTATAGTTGTCTACATTATCCCTTTCTCCTTTTTTATAAAGCGGTTTCACTACTGAGTACTTTAATCTGTTAGGAAACTGACCATTCTGAAAGGAAAAATTACAAATATGGCTTAGTACTGGGCTAACATATGGAGAACAGTACTTTAGAATTCTGCTAGATACCCCATCATATCCACAAGAGTCCTTAGTCTTTAGTGATTTAATTATTGACTCAATCTCACCTATGGAAGTATCATGAAGGATCATTTCAGGTAACAGCCTCGGAAACGCATTTTCTAAAAACGTTATATGATTACCTGTAGAAACTAGAGTTTTGTTTAGTTCCTCTACTATATTCAGAAAGTGATTATTGAATATTGCACATATATCTAACTTGTCAGTAACAGAAACATTCCTACTACGCACTGACGTTATATCTTCTACCTGCTGCTCCTGACCAGACACTTCCTTCACGACTGACCAGATAGTTTTAATTTTATCCCGAGAGTTTGCTATTCTTTTTGCGTACCACATACTTTTTGCATTCTTAATGACGTTTTTCAGAACCTTACAGTACTGTTTGTAATGAGCTACTGCATCTTCATTCTGACTGCTTCTAACATTTTGATACAACTCCCGCTTAGTTCTACATGATACTCTTATCCCCTTTGTCATCCACCCTGGCTGTCTGTTACTGAAAGTACCCTGTTTTGAGCGTTCTAGCAACTTTCAAACAGCATAATAAATGTGTTCAGAAAAGCATTATATTTATCATCTGCATTATCAGCACTATAAACATCCTGCCATTCTTGTTCCTTAATTAGGCTTAAAAAGGTCTCAATTGCAACTGGATTAACTTTTCTGTGTAGTTGATATTTATGTTTAACATTTGTTTGAGAACAAATACTTTTTAGAATTAAAAGTTGGGCATCGTGGTCTGACAGGCCATTTACTATTCTGCTGACAGAGTGCCCCTCTAATAATGAAGAATGAACAAAAATATTGTCAATGGTAGAACTGCTATTTCCTTGTACTGTCGTTGGAAAAAATACTGTTTGCATCATGTTATAGGAATTAAATAGATCTAACAGCTGACTTTTCCTTGAGCTATCACCTACACAATTAATGTTGAAATCTCCACACACAATTAAATTTTTATACTTCCTATACAGTGAACCCAGAACCAATTCCAGCTTGGGCAGAAACATTTTAAAATCTGAGTCAGGGGATCTATAAATAACAACTATTACTAGTTTAGTTCCATTAACATTAACAACTCCTGCACAACATTCAAATATCTGTTCTGTGCAGTGTTTAGAAAAATCGATTGACTCCGATGAAAAATCGTTTTTTACATACATGGCCACTCCCCCACACTGCAAGGAACTCCTAGAGTAGAATGCAGCTAACCTGTATCCTGGCAAAGGAGAGTCTCTTAATTGTCACACCACTTAAAAAGTGCTCTGAAATTCCAATAATGTCAGAATCAGTATCAATAAGCATTTCATTAACTTTATCTCTGATACCCTGTATATTTTGATGAAAAACAGTAATTCCCTTATTACTTATATTCTTAGACTTTGTCAAAGGTGGTTCAATTCTTAGAGAGACTTCCTTTAAGCAGGAATATCTATCAGCTGTCTTCAGTCTAAAAAAGGTGCAGCCCTAGCACCAACTACTACAGGAATTTTTCCATGAGTGAAACCCCCACCCCTACTACACTGTCACCTATGAGCTTTGCCAACCTCCCCTTCCCATACCTATTGAGGTGCAGACCGTGCCTAGTAAAATCCGACCTTTGGATAGTTTCAACTGGCACCACTGCAATGTGATCCATGCCCTCCGTCATCAGCGCCTTCTCAAGCCCCATGTTAACACGGCTGACAGCCGTATTAAGACAAGGCCTATCATGACGCTGAAACAGCTGCACGAAATGCACATTCGTGCCACCAGTTTCAGTTGCTATCCTTTCCAGATCACCACCTATATCATATTCCCCGTCCCTATCAAGACTATTCCCGGCCCCACCCACTATAACTACCTGATCCTCTTTTGAAAAATTCCTACATAAGTCCCCTATGTTGCAAGTGACCTGAGCTAACCCTGCACTAGGCTTCACCATGCTGGTGACCTGGTACTCACTCCCAAGTACTTCCTGCAACTGTTGGCCAACACCTCTGCCATGAGAACTACCTAGCAGCAGAACCTTCTTCTTCCTAAGAGACCTCTCTACAGATTTCGGCTTACCAAAAGCTGAGGTCTGCTGCGTACTTCCTACACCTACAGCTACAGGAGGTTCATCTCCACTCAACTCTGACAGTTGGTCAAACCTATTTGCAACTTGCAATGTAAAGCTATCTGAATACCTTCTCCTAGCTACCTTCTTGCCAACTGCCAGTTCCCATTCCCCAGCCCCCCTTCCCCTCCTCAGCCTACCTAGTTCCTCTTCAGCGTTTTTCAGCTGCACCTGAAGGGCGCAGATCAAACGCTCCTGCTCCTCTATCAACTTATTCCTGCTGCAAATCCTACAGTTCCAGGAGAGAACCTCACCACAATGCCCACTGGCTTCCCCACTGCACTCCCCCCCATGAAAATACTTACTGTAAATCCCACACTGCAGCCCACTACGCACGACCCTACGACAGAGCCCACATTTTTCACTCATGGTAAAATTTCACAATTAAGTTATTAAGTTACGTTTCTAGAAAAGAACTAGGAAGTACCTCTTAACTACAGCAATCAACAAACCTCAGTCTCTACAAAATCAAGTAACAACAACTAATAGTATCAGAAAAGAACAAATAACACTACCACTGAAACTTTACACTATTGCTTGTATAAACAAGTTCAAATTCAAGCGTCACTAATAAACTAACCAAACACAGTAAAAGTACAAGAGTTATCAAATACCGTAACTTAAAGTTTCCCAACCTCAACTACGTTAAAAACAGCACGTCACCTGTTGAAAAGTACTAAATTTAATAAATAACTAGCGTGATAACACCTTCTGAATCTACTCACTTTAATAATTTAACTACAATAACACAAACACTTATTGGAACTTAGCTTTCGGAGACCGCTACGGCTGGAACCACTCGCCACCAGATGTAAACCATACTGTATGAGAATGACAGTACCATACTGTATGAGAATGACAGTACTTAGCGACTTGCAACAAACTTAAAACATAGTTTTAAACCTTTATTCAACTTTTTCTCGCTCACAACCACAGCGAAATGATGAAAAGAAAAAAGTTTCTCGTTTACTACTTTCCCGCTGTTTATGGAGTAAAACAGCGGCATTCGGTATGACGTTAAAATTCATAATTTGTACACTGCAAATTGAAGCCGCCGAAAATTTTACAGACAGTATACAAATATATAGTTGAATTTACCTTCTAAATTGTATCACAGTAAGACACGTAGTTCATGAGATATGAGCACATAAACAGTAACGTTCCGCTGTTCATGGACTAAAACTACGGCATTCGGTATGACGTTACAATGTATAGTTTCTATACTACAAATTGTAGCCGCAGGAAATTTTACAAAAAGTATACACGTATATAATTGAGTTTACCTTCTAAATTGTATCACACTACGACACGCAGTTCATAAGATATGAGCAGATGAACAGTAACGTTCATGGAAAACCGCCCCATCACCCACCAAATTTTAATCTATTACTTCTTTACTACTAATTTTATTCCCAAAAGATTTTACAGACATACAGCCCTTATACGCCAGAAAAAGGGCAGGAATAAATTAATAAATACTCGGGCAACGCCGGGTTTTCAGCTAGTTAAGTATATCTGCAAGTATGTGAACAAAGGTACCGACCAAGAAACGTTCACTGTCGAAAATAAAGGTATGAAACAGAACGGTATATGAGTAGCTCTGAAGTAGCTTGGCCTATCTTCTGTTTCCCCATTCACGAAAGATATCCTCCTCTTGTGCGCCTCGAAATGCATCTCGAAAATGGACAAAGATTATATTTCTCTGACGACAACGTCATTAATAAGATCAAGAGCCCTCCTAAAATCACACTGATGGCTTTTTTCGAGCTCTGCCAAGTTGACACTTTCGCAAAGAATCTTTTATATCACGTGGTGCCTGCTTATTATACTTGGAAAAGAAAAGTATTTCACAGAAGGAAGCAAGGGCAACCTGTACCAGATTATGCGGGAATGAAGAAAGATGTGGTATTAGGTCGAGTTTATTATACTGTTCATCCTATTAACAACGCAGAGTGCTATTACTTGCGTCTTCTTTTGCATGAATTTCGCGGTTCTACCGCATTAAATTGTTCAACGACCGTGTCTACAGTAGTACACCCAACATTTCAAGCGGCATACAAAGCACTTAGATTCTGGAAGATAGCGCGTATTGGGACCGCACTTTGGAGGAAGCTTCACTATGTCACTCGCCTAATAAGATTCGAGAACTATTTGCCATCCTGTTAGTTTTCTGCCAGTTGTCAGATCCAAAAAGATTGTGGGAAAAACACCGTGGCAGAGGTCTTGCAGAGGACATTGCAAGACAACTAGAAGAGCATGTAATAATATAGCATTGCTTCAAGAAGATATATTCTTAAACTACGTGTTGAAGTCACCTATCACTAAGATATTTGATTATTTGCTTCATTAATAATCGATTAAACTTTCCTATTTGTAAAAATAAATTTGACTTATTTGTATCCAATTATAAACACTGTGTACAAAATGGTTAGCATTATATTTTGCTTGACTAACGACCTGTATCGAAAGACTGCTCTCCGCACCTACCCCAAAGAATAACTTATGGTTAGCTGGGTAGGGACAGAGGAAGGATTACCAATGTCAGACCAGTACTTTAGATATTTAAATATGCTTTATTGTATAATACTATGATTATTGATTTATTTATTACAACTTTTTAATTTTTTCTTTTTTCTTATTTTTAGCTGGGAAGAACGGAATGTCGCAATTTGGATGAAGCAGATGGCAATTCGATCATAATACCAACGTCACACTGCACTCGCATACGTATATGCTACTGCGCAAGTAGCTAAGATTTTTTGTACATGGAAATGAATTTTATTTTTAATCCGCATTGTTTCTATTGTTACTGTAAAAGCAACACCTGGGTTTGTCTTCAAAACTAATATCAGTCAACTGAATAAAGTAATTAATGTAACTATTGTCGTAAGAATTAAGAGCTGAAATTTGAGACTTTCCCAATGTTTGTTTTTTTCCATGAAATAGTAGATGATCTGTCGGTTGTTCGTAGCCCGCTGCCACTGGCGGGTCGCCAGAAGTTTCATGGATGGTTTTATTACATTCCATCAATAAACTTTTTAATAATGTTCACTTTGTGTGGTAACATGTAACAATGTTCTTATTAAAAATGTTAGCGAAGTTTATTTTTTTATTTTGTTTCCTTCACTGATCACTTCCTGAGATGAGACGCACTTATGTCGCTGCTTACAGCATTTCCACTGTTTACACTTGTTACTGTGGAGCAAGCAATCTATTCTCCTGTTCTGTTATTGTTATCAATGCATCGAAACAACTGTGCTTTTAAAAATGGGCCAGTGCATCAAGATACTACCCTTTCACTTTTCTCATTCGTTTCAATGGAAGTGTGTCAGGCAGCCAGAAAGAAGAACTGCTTACTGCAGCATACAGCATACAGCCTCTGCTGAACGAGGATCGCTTTATTTGCGTTGGTTTGCATTATGTTTTCTATAAAAATAGCACGTGTAGCGCAAAATATAGCAGAAAAAAACTCGAAGAAAATTATCACACTGGTCATTTTCATTTTTCTAATGACGCAGATCTTTAAAAAAAATTGAAACTTTGGTTAACAGTAGTTACCGGTAAAATTTAATTAGCCACATAAGCATAAAACAATATTAATACTTATGGGAGCAACAAGTCAGATGTTTATTTAATCATAATTTTTTTCTTTTTTCTTTTTTAGTATTTTGCCCTAAAGGTGGGTTTTTATAACTTTTATCACAAATTTTTAGTTCACGTTTTCCTTTCGTATACTACCTGCACATAGTCAATATTGCCATGGGTTCCATCTGCCTATTAAAACATGACATAAACGTTGAACATTTGTTTATTATTGTAGTAATAATCCGGCATTATTGTTACACTATTTTTCTCTCTAAAATAACAGACATGACCATACTTTCATTTTGTTGTGCACTTGTAGACACTATCTCAGAATTACTACATAATATATTTTTTCCATTTATATTCTTTTAGTTTATTGCTGTGTTCACGTCTCGTCAAGGTTCCTTTTTTATACCGCTATATGCACAGTTAGGTAAGGTTTGAATGATATGAGGGAAAGTAACAAAGTAGAAGAGGAATGAATAGCTTTGAGAGGTAAAGTAATGAAGGTTGCAGAGGATCATATAGGTAAGAGGAGAAGGACTAATAGAAATCCGTGGGTAATACGGAAGACACTGAACTTAATTGATGAAAGGAGAAAATATAAAAATGCATCAAGTGAAGCGGACTACAAATAGGTTAATAGGAAGTGCAGATTAGCTAAGCAGGAGTGGCTAGAGAAGAAATACAAGTCTATAGAAAAATATATAACTCGAGGAAAGATAGACACCGCCTACAGGAAAATAAAATAAACGTTTGGACACAAGCAGCTGTATGAATATAAAGAGCTCAGATGGAAAACCACTACTAAGCAAAGAAGGGAAAGCTGGAAGATGGAAGGAATATATTGAGGGCCTATGCAAGGGAAATAAAAAGAGTATTGTAAAAACGGTAGAGGAAGTAGATGAAGATGGAGAGAGAAGATACGATTCTGCGTGATGAATTTGACAGATCACTGAAGGATTTGAGTCGACATAAGGCCCTTGGATTTGGTAATATTCCCTCTGAACTGTGTGTCTCTAAGACATCCTGATGTTAATATCATGTTAGAAAGGTTCAAATTTTTATAGGAAAACTATCCAATTCAAATGAGATGTGTTGCTATGTCGTGTTGCGAACTTAGATGTAGTTCGTTGACAAAATAAACGAACTACATCTGGGGGGGCCTATGTAACACTACATCACGATCACAGCACAAACTAACCATTTTCATCCTGATTCAATTCTAATAATTTGTAAGAGGCAGAACGTTTTACATATTTGTCAAAATTTCAGTAACAGTCAATATATATTTGAAGTATTGAAACAGTAAAGTCTCAGAGTAACTGCTTCTAAACACCGTAAATCAAAGTAATCTTTTGTCGCAATAGTAGTATAAATAGTTCCGCAGTATAGCTACTCGCTCTCTCAGTCTTTGCTTCTCCCAATGTTAACAGCTCTCAGAATTTGTTGCTCGTAACGATAAGATCTCACTCAGTCTTTGTGGTTGTATCTGAAATAGATAGTCAGGTGCAAAAAATATACCTAACTTTTGGTTTACTATGATTGAATTTATTTGAAAGGCTTAATTAAATCGAACTTATACGCGAGTGCATAAATAATATCTGTGGACTTTAATTCTGGATAGGCTACAGACTTAGAAAAATTCTGCCTCTCAATAGGAACGTAATAGTCAAGAAAATATTAATCATTGCTAAAAAAAATTTCTTCATTGACACACATTAAATCAAATAACTTTAACTTGTTCAAAAAAATAAAAAAATAAAATAAAAAATAAATAAATAAATAATAATTTTAAATATTGACTTTGCCAAGAATAGCAAACTGCGATTTTGTGAAATGAACTATAGAGAAATGCTTATTTAAAATACATCGTGTGACTTTGACAGTGTTTTGTAAATCTGTAAATCTGTGAAATATAGGAGAAATATTAATTAAAATTTTGTGTCGACCATATCAATCGTAGTTAGCACCTGACCTTTCCATTGATAATTGAAGAACTTTTAAAAATAACATCTTTGAATTATCTGTGAATCAAAGTGACTGAAAATAATTAAAATGTTATGACTTTTATAGGTGTAGACTAGTGAATGTTTACGTGATGTGCTTCGTTAAATGGAACTACCGGGAAAGAAAAGATTATATTACAAAAAGAATTTATAATTTTTTTAAAACAAGCCCCGAGATCATAGAGTCCATGTTCATCAGTTAAAATGTAATCCATAAACTGTGTTAGGCTACAGCACAGACATATATTCCTAGACTGGCAGTGCCCAATGCAGTATCATTGGTATCACTGAAGCTTCGCCGCCATATTGGGTTACTATAAATCGTGTCTGCAGTGGTGTGTGTTACCGAAAAAGGTCTTAAAATATCTGATGAATTTACGTAATTACGTTTTGTTTAGAGTTCCAACATAATGGTCAATTTGTGTGTAATATATGGCTTTAATTTTTCGTACAGCAAACGAAAGGAACAAGGAAAATAACATGTTTCAATCCATGGGTAAGTAGAAACATACTGTTTATATTCGGTTTTGTACTGCATGTAAGTCTAAATATTTACATTACAGTTTGTCTTACATGAAGAACCGCCAATGTTTGAATAGTACATGTATATTTTAAGCGTTGTAATAGATGTAGCTTAATAATGTGTCTTTAACTACTGGCACAGACACTTCGTTGTTACTTGTGTTGTTATTGTCTCTTATCTCGTGTTATTGTGATGTTTCAGATTTCCAAAAAGGAAAGAGCTGAGTGATACTTGGGTAAAAGCAATTCGCAGGGAGAACTGGTCACCTACAAATGCTTCAGCTGTTTGTTCGGAGCACTTTCGTGAGGGAGACATGGATTTAACTGGGCAGACAAGAAGACTTCGAGAAGGAGCTGTTCCTTCTGTATTTCCTTCGTATCCATCGTATTATCAGAAAATTGTTGTCTCAAGGAAGCCTCCTGTTCGGGAATCAGCTAGTGATAAAACTTTACAAGTGTGTGATAGCAGTTTGTCGAGTTGCCAAGTGCCTGGTGTAACAGATCTGTCACCACGCAAAAGGAAACTGATGGAAGAATTGAAGGAAAAAACCATGCAGTTAACTAGTGCAATGAAAAAAATAAAGGTGCTACAGCAGAAAATTAGACGAAATGAGAAGCGAATGCAATCAGACGGCGAAGTTATTGATTTACTTCTTAAAGATAGGATAATTAATGAAAACAGTGCGGAAATGATAAGAAATTCGTTACCGTCGGATGTTTGCTATTTGCTTGAAAAAGCAGCACAGAATGGCAGTAGCCATGTAAACAGACCAGGCATAAAATATGATCCTGATTTAAGGTCATTTGCATTGACTTTACATTATTTGTCGCCTAAAGCGTATAATTTTGTTAGAATGAAATTTAATAATGCTTTGCCATCACCAAGAACAATCCGATCTTGGTACATGAAACTGAATTGCGAACCAGGTTTCAGCCAAGAATGTTTTAGTGCACTTGAGCAGAAAGCTAAAGAGTGCAAAGAAAACGGTATAGTACCATTAGTGGCACTTAGCATTGACGACATGCGCTTAAAAGAACATGACTTTGCTAATGGTAGTGTTGTTGGTTATGTTGGCATTGGAACTGAAATCAACAGTGACTGCCTTCCAACTGCCAAAATGGCATGTGTAATTATGTGCACAGATGTAGCAGACAGCTGGAAAATTCCTTGCGGATATTTCTTTATCGACTCTTTGTCTGGAGAAGAAAGGCCCACCTTAATAAAATCTTGTATTGAGAGACTGCATGACATAGGGGTTAAAGTTATTTCTGTAACATTTGATGGGGCAAGCTGTAATCTCACCTTGTCCAAATGTTTGGGTGCAGATTTGTGTGATAAAATCAATTTCAACAGATTCTTTCCACATCCCTCATTGCCCTCTTCTTCTATTGCTATTCTTCTTAATGCATGCCACATGATAAAATTGATTCGGAACTGTCTAGTAGAGAAGAAAGTTATTTATACGCCTAATGGTGAGGTTAAATGGGCATATGTACAATCCCTTTTGGAACTACAGAGTGCTGAAGGTTTGGATCTAGCAAATAAGTTAAGTAGTAAACATATGCTCTGGTTCAAGAATAAAATGCGTGTACGATTAGCTGTCCAGATCTTAAGCAATTCCGTAGCTGAGGCGCTACAATTCTGTGACAGACATTTAGGTCTGAAGGAATTTGCAGGGTCTCAAAAAACTGTGAAATTCATTACCATAATTGATAAAGCTTTTGATTTGCTTAACTCATCAAGTAAATTTGACAGAGGTTACAAGGTACCTCTTACTGTAGAGAATGAACCTTTCTGGCAGCAATTTGTTCATGACACACTCTGTTATATTAACACACTCTATGTAGACAAGGAATGTCAGTTTAAAATCATTCACAGCAACAGAAAGGAAGGGTTCTTGGGTCTTGAAGTAAGTCTGCTTAGTGTTAGTGCACCATTTAATTTGTATGTAAGATCACATGACGTCAAGTATTTGCTCACATACAAACTTAGCCAAGATCATCTTGAATTGTTCTTTCGGCTAATACGGCAACGTGGTGGCTAGAATGTGAATCCAACATGCTTGCAGTTTAAGTCTGCATTTAAGAGATTAGTCAGTAGGACTGAAGAAAAATGCAGGAAAACTGGGAACTGTCTATCACAAGATAATGTTAGCATTCTATTTGTAAGCAGCTACCACAACTTGCAGACCCCACAATTTCTTGAAACTCAAACTGAAACTAATGATGTCTGTGTCCCTGACCATGATTACTGTTCAGTTAATACTACCCTTTCCCTGCTTTTGGAAAATATCATTGAGTACATTGCTGGTTTTGTGGTTAAAATTGTTAGGATCATTAAGTGTACTGATTGCGTTAATGCAGTTGTGCAAACAGATGCTACTTATGATTTTCTGTCGTTTAAAGAAAAGGGAAGTTTGATAATACCATCAAAAGATGTTGTGCAGGTGTGCAAAATGACGGAACTTGCTGTTAGGGAATCTCAAGCTCACTTGCACAGAGTTCTCAGTTACAACACACACTGCCAAGTTGCAATACATGCTTATGATCTGAATTTATTTTGTTTCCTGAACACATGTTTGTAGCCTAATCAAGACAATATCTGAACAATATATAAAGATTCGCATTTCCCGTATGACAAAAACTTTGAATGAGAAAAAACTTGATAACAGATCAATATATAACAGACTGGCAGTTTTTAAACACCTGTAAATGGACCTCAATAATTTCTTTCGTATGTTTGTGTATGCAGAATATATTACTTCCAAAGCAAATAAATGAAAATACTAAAGATGTTTATGTTTATTTTTTCATAGCAGTGAAATGATTGTTGAGTTTGAGTTAATACAGCGCAATGAGTAACTGTAATAAGGATTTCCCAATTTGAGAAACTTTGGTGGCATAATTGAAGATGTGGATACCAACCATAAGCTTTGGCCAATGACATCATTGGAATGGAAGTGACTTACATTATCTACAGCAAACTGTCCCACCCACGTAATGACTGGTTCTTGATGTACTTCTCTAAATTTTGATCTGGTAGCAATTAATATTCCTAAATAAATTCTTTGAACTTGATTGTGACTTAAGATATGATGTCATTCCTGAAATATTATGGGTAATATCCCAGTCTTCACTTGTAATGCTTTGATTTCTTCAGATGATGTGCTTTTTATAGCAGAATTTTACAGGTTGGACTGAGCATTTGGCATTAATGATTTTGTATGGGTGTTTTTATGAAGACTTACATGTTATGTAAATGTGGGTTGCGACGAAACTGCTGGCCCTCTCATCTCAATGTTATCGTGCGATACCGTTTGCCTGGTCCTCCCATCTCAATGTTACCATACGATACCGTCTGCGTTGGACCTGGAATCGTGTGGTGTAATAGTGATACATTTTGCGTGTGAAGTTACAAACGAAATAGCCAGCCTAGGAATCAGTGTAGGACAGTGTCTCAGTGATACTGTGATTAAAACAAGTGATAGATTTCATTAATTAAGAGATTCATATATTTTCTTTCCAGACAGTTCTATAAACAATAGTTGCATCATTGTATGTTATTTCAAGACTTACACAGACGAATTGTAAAATCTTTTGTAAAAAACAAAAAGAAATGAAAATTAATAGCATTGTATGTATGTTAGGCTCAAAAACAAGTTGTATAGACCAGCTAATTCGATTAATTAATTTAATAATAGTAATTTGAATATTGTAATTCTTTGTATATATTGTCTGACACGAGATTTTGAACTTATTTTGAGAATTGCCAAGATAATTGACAGTTCAATATATGTTAGGAACATGTATGATGTACTCGTTAACTAATTAATTGATATTTAACATTTTGGTTTGCTGTCAAACAAAAAGTAGCGTGACTAAACCTTAAAAAGATAGGTGCGATCTGAAACTATTGTGTGCATGGTTTTCATTTTATATTGTGATTATTCCTGTGTACATGAAATGTTTTCTTTGTGTGTTTGGTAATTGTAAATTAGTATATTCAATTGTTATGAACAATGCATAATGTAATGCCATTATTGCTAATGTTATATATTTGTATGTTATTCCAATAAATAGACAGACGAATGGTAAATAAATAACATTGTATATATATATATATATATATATATATATATATATATATATATATATGTGTGTGTGTGTGTGTGTGTGTGTGTGTGTGTGTGTGTGTGTGTGTGTTAAGCTCATAAACAAGTGTGTTGACCAGCTAATTGTGTTAATTAATGTCATAGTCGAAAATTCAGTATTATAATTCTTTGTATATATTCACTGATGTGAGATTTTGAACCTATTTGGAGAATTGCCAAGATGTTTGATAGTTCAATATATGTTAGGAACATGTATGATGTACTCATTAGCTAATTATTTGACATTTAACATTGCTGTTTGTTGTGAAACCGAAAGTACGACTTAAAAAGATATGCGCCATCTAAAACTATTGTATGTATAGTTTCCATTTTATATTGTGATTATTTTTGTGTACATGAAATGTTTTCGTTGTGTGTTTGGTAATTGTAAATTAGTATATTCAATTGTTATGAACAATGCGTAATGTAATGCCATTATTGCTGATGTTATATATTTGCCTCACCGCCTTGTGTGGGGGAGTTCGAGTTTTAGCGTTTTCAAAGTGCACTGGAAGATATGTCAGTTTGTTGTTTCAAAATGGAAGTTCTGTCATCTAAGTTCTGATACATTGTGTACGTTTTGAAACTGTAATGTTTTGGCGGAGAATAAGTTTGGTTTCAAATTAAAGAAGAAGTGAAAAATTGTACATAACGAGTATTTATTTCTACCATGACGCCCCAGGAGAATAATGTTGCAGTGAGCAGAACCCCCATACATCGCAATGTTGAAAAGATGCGTATCGGTAGAATGAACTGTAATTACTTAAAATCTATTAAAACAAAGGGTCAGTTTATTGCAAGAACGTTTAGTAAATAGCAAAATGTCGATCTGTTGTGGCTTTAATTGGGCAAATGTAGTGATTAAGACATGCCCTGGGGAAAGAAAAATTCATCCTATAGACTTTTTACATCATTGCTCTGACAACTTCACAGTAGAAATGACTGATGCAATGAAAATTAAATTTGTAAAGAGATTTTTGGACAATGAAGCTTATACTTGGGTCAATCATTTACATACAGAGGACATGTCATATAATGAGTTTGAGAGGTGCTTTTTGAACAAATTCTGGTCGAAAATCAAGCAGGCTAGAGTAAAAAGTGATTTCTTGTACGGGGGAAAGTACAGGGGAAGTTATGGCAGTATGAGGGACTTTTGTGAGGCTAAAATCAGAAAATTAGTGCATCTTGACTCACCTTTAGATGAAATCACATTGGTGGACACCCTACATAGAAGATTACCAGGAAGAATACAGCAAGCGTTAGATTGTGGACCTAACGATTCAGTTGAGGACTTCTTAAGATTTATTGGAAGATTAGACAGTAGTTATGAGAGAGAAAGGGATAGAAACTGGTACCAAGAAGATCATCATGGAAGAGACAGAAGAGATGATCACCAAGAAGATAGTCGTGAGAACCGAAGTAGACAGCAAGCTGGGAGTACGGATTATAGGAACAGACAAGGAAGAAACAATAGGAACCAAGGTTACCACAAGTTTAATGGAAACTGGCAGGAAAACTAAATGTCGCCCCTATGGAAGCCTGTCAGCTTGGCGTGAGAAATACAACAAGAAATCAGGCTAACACAAACACGATCAGATTTGGACACAAATGGGAAAATGAGCAATATAGACAGGGACAGAAGGTAACACACAGGGTAAATCGGCTCAAGTTTAACAAAGAACTATGGGAAGTCATTAAGAACCAGGCTTGGAAAGAAGAGGACAAGTGTATAGAACCAGAAGAGGTTGTACTAGATGATGATACTGTAGCCAATATGTATAATGCAAGCGAAGATATTTTCGCAGAAGAACCCAAAATAAGTGAAGAACAAGATGTGTTTGGACTGTGTAATTTGCTAAATGATAAGGTTAAAGATGCTGAAGACAGACTGAATGTTACTGCTCATGAAACTGTGAAGACTGAGGATCGTGAAGATTTTGATGTTTTGTCTACTGTGAGTTCATTGAAGTCAGAGGATGACAATGTTGAAGATAGTGAAGAAGATGTGGAGGTCATGGAGTTTGAAGATTTGGAGAAGGAACTTGAGGGGATGATTTATGTTGAAGTCAAGGAAGGTTGCATCATGTCTGATGGCCAGTGCGAGACAATGTGTGTTGTATAGATGATGTCAAGTCTTGTGAGAATCAAGTCGTACCAGTGAAATTGAGCAGTACTGAAAGTTGTCGAAGCAGAAACAGACAAGAAGAGGTAGGGAAAGACATCTTGCATTGTGTCATACAGAGCAACGTCGATAAGGAAGAGAAAGCCATTGGTCTAGATAAGTTAATCTGTAAATATCATGAGCTAGAAGATAATGTACCTAAGTTAGAGCAGTGTGTTACCAATGATAATTGTGTTGCTAATGGATATATGGCTCATCAACCTATTAAACGTAATGTGTCTCTGAATCATGTACAAGCTAATGATGATTCCTGTACTATGAAACATGAAGATATTATTGAAGATCTTACTCATGAAGAAGAGAAAGATATACAATATGATGTCACTGGTTGCCCATATATTACTGTATACATTGATGGAAAAGGCGAGGAAGCGTTAGTTGATACAGGTAGTCGAATCAGTGGAATTTCTGAACAGTTTAGAGATTGGGTGAAACATGTACCGGACTACATAGAGATGCCTGTAGTAGGAGTCAAGATCAAGGGTGCTACCGGCAGACACAGCAAGGTAGTTGACCGGCAAGCCTTGTTGAACTTTAGTGTGAATGATGTCAATTTATGTCAAGGATGTCTAGTAATACCTGATCTATCTGAGGGTATCTTGCTAGGAACTGACTGGATCATGAAAGTGAATGGTGTATTTGACTGGGGAGGAAGAAAAGTTATGTTTGTGGACCCGAAGACTGGTGTTTTACATTGTACTGCTAAGGTGTTGAAAAATGGGAATAGCCTCACTAAACAGAGTGTAGAATTAGATTTATTGGATCATAATAGAGATGTAGAAGACATGCATGAAGAGCCTGAAGAAGCCATGGAGGATATTAATTATCATGAACTCGTAAATATCAAAGTGGAGGAAGCCAACAAATTAGACAAAGAACAAAAAGAAGAGCTGAGAAGAGTCTTGTGGAACTATCATGATGTGTTCGATGACAGACTGGGGAAAGTGAAAAACTACCAGTGTACCTTGCGGGTCAAACCACATGAACCATTTTACATCAAACCATACGGTGTCCCCATTGCAAAAAGGAAAGCTGTAGAGAAAGAACTTGAAAAGATGGAAAAATGTAACATAATTGAGAGGAGTACTAGTGAATACAACAACCCGATCATCGTGATATCCAAAAAGAATGCAGATGTGAGAATTGTACTTGACTCCAGACATCTGAACAAGTTTTTAGAAATGGAAACTGACCATCCAGAGAGCATCGACGAACTATTGTATAAATTTGAAAATATAAAATATATGACGACCCTGGACTTGACTTCTGGTTTTCATCAGGTGCCACTTGACAGAGACTCAAGGAAGTACAGTGCTTTCTTGTATAACGGAAGAATCTATCAGTACTGCGTGGTCCCATTCGGATTAAATGTTTCTGTAGCTGAATTTATCAGAGCTTTGGATTTGGTATTAGGCAAAGATCTTGTCGAAAAGTTAACTGTGTATGTGGACGATATCCTTATCACTGGTCAAACGTGGGAAGAACACATAAGCCTACTGGAAGAAGTGTGCAGAAGATTAAGAGCAGGAGGGATGTCTCTAAAGCTAGAGAAATGTAAATTTTCTGTGGAACAGTTAAAATTTCTTGGTCACATTGTATCTGAAGAAGATATACTCCCAACCAATGAGAAAATTGAAGCCATAGCTACGTTTCCTGTGCCCAAGACCAAGAAACAACTCAAGTCGTTTTTTTGGCATGCATGGATTTTACCGAAAATATATAAGTACTCAAGCCTTGAATGCCCCATGTTTGAACAACCTGCTGAAGAAAAATACTGTTTGGAATTGGTCAGAAGAATGCATACAAGCCTTTGAAGAGATAAAAAAAAAGCAGCTTTGTAACAGCAATGTTTTATACAGACCGGACTTGTCATTACCGTTTTGTTTAAGTACTGACAGTAGTGATTATGGAATTGGTGCTCATTTATTTCAAGTGAAAACCATTGATAACCAGCCAGAACACCGGACCATTGCCTTTGCAAGCAGGACATTACAGAAACACGAGAAGGCATACACCGTTACCGAAAAGGAACTTTTAGCAATTTTTTGGGCTTTCAAAAAATTCAGAAACTACTTGTTAGGGCACAAAAGTATTGTATTCACAGACCATAAGGCTTTGACCTACATTCAGGAGTGCAAACTTTACCATAACCGGATTACCAGACGGGCACTGTTCTTGCAACAGTTTGATTTCTCTGTGGAATACATTAAGGGCAAGGACAATCTCATGGTTGATCCACTCTCTCGTTTGCCAGTGGGGGGAGGGGTGAATTTGAAGATAGCAGTGGAGCCCCTGAAAAAGAATTCAGAGTCATGTACCTGAAAGGTATTAAAGAAGAAGCAGAAATCCGAAAAATTTGTGACAAGATTAGGAGGTACCAAAATCATGATGATAATTGGAGATTAGTCAAGAGCTTATTAGGCAAAACAGGGGAAGATAGGGTAGGGCAATACTATAAGACATACAAGGGGATGTTGTTTAGACGTATGAGTGTCGACAGTGATAAATGGAAGTTGTGTTGGCCCGAGAACTGTGTTGATGTATTAATAAAGTATGAAAAGTATGTTCACGAAAGTTTTGGCCACTGTGGTATTCAAAAGTGTATACAGAAAATTCAAGAGAACATCTATTTTTATAACATTGCCAGGAGAGTTAAGAAATTAGTGACTACATGTGACAGATGCCAACGAGTCAAGGTGTCCATGTAAAGGCCTCATGCAGAACATCTTGCCACAAGAATTACTTGAAACTGTAGCTGTGGAATTTTATGGAAGTCTTCCAAAGACCAGAGGTGGTTATAGCCATATATTTGTTGCAGTTGATCTGTTCTCTAAATTTATTTAATTGTATCCTGTGAAGAAAGCCACCAGCAAAACCATAATCAACAAATTCAGAAATGACTATTTTCAGACATTCGGCAAACCTAAGAAAATCTTGTCTGATAATGGAACTCAGTTTACCTCGAAGCATTGGAAATCATTCATACAAGATGAAAATATCAGACACATATTGCAATGCGGCAGAAAGATACATGAGGGTAATTGGCATATTGTTCAGGACATATTGCAACAAAAATCATGCATCATGGATAGATTATGTATATGAATTTGAAGAGATTTTGAACAGCCTTCAACATACTTCCACGAAATTCTGCCATTACGAAATCATGTTTGGAAAATCATCACCTAACCTAATCAGTGAACTCGTCAACTATCCACCTTGTAAAGAATTGAGCAAACAAGAGAGAGAGGAGATCGTATGTTGAACTATGAAGGAACAAGCTGAAGCCAGGAAGAGAAGACATGACAGAAGTTTGAAAACTACCAGTTTTGATACCAGACAAATGGTTTTGGTCAAAGCCCAAGAAAGATCTAAGGATATCAACCATGAACTCAAGAAATTCTTATATATATATACAGAAGGATGGAAAATCTGGTAGAAGCCGACCTCGGGGAAGATCAGTTTGGGTTCAGGAGAAATGTAGGAACACGGGAGGCAATACTCACTTTACGGCTTATCCTAGAAGATAGATTAAGAAAAGGCAAACCAACATTTCTAGCGTTTGTAGATTTGGAGAAGGCTTTTGACAATGTTGATTGGAATAAACTCTTTCAAGTTCTGAAGCAAGCAGGAGTAAAATATAGGGAACGTAAGGTTATTTACAACTTGTACAACAACCAGACAGCGGTCGTCAGAGTTGAAGGGCATGAAAGGGATGCAGTGGTTGGAAAGGGAGTAAGACAGGGTTGTAGCCTTTCCCCAATGTTGTTCAATTTGTACATTGAGCAAGCTATAAAGGAAAGCAAGGAGAAATTTGGAGAAGGAATTCAAGTTCAGGGTGAAGAATTAAAAACATTGCGTTTTGCCGACGACATAGTAATTCTGTCAGATACAGCAAAGGACCTGGAAGAGCAATTGAACGGAATGGACAGTGTGCTGAAAGGTGCATATAAGATGAACATTAACAAGACTAAAACTAGGGTAATGGAGTGCAGTGTAAGAAAATCAGGTGATGCTGAAGGAATTAGATTAGGTAACGAAACAATAAAGGAGGTAGATGAGTTTTGTTACTTGGGCAGTAAAATAACAAATGATGGTCGCAGTACAGATGATATAAAATGCAGAATGGCAATGGGTAGAAAGGCGTTTTTGAAAAAGAGAAATTTGTTAACATCGAATATTGATTTAAGCCTAAGGAAGTCCTTTCTGAAGGCATTTGTATGGAGCGTTGCCTTGTATGGGAGTGAGACATGGACAGTACGGACAGGAAGAGGATTGAGGCTTTTGAAATACGGTGCTACAGAAGAATGCTGAAGATTAAGTGGGTGGATCGCGTAACTAATGAGGAGGTACTGAATAGAATTGGGGAGAAAAGAAATTTCTGGCATACCTTGACTAAAAGAAGGGATAGATTGGTAGGACACATTCTTAGACATCAAGGAATTGTGAATTTAGCGTTGGAGGGAAGTGTGTGGGGTAAAAACCGCAGAGGGAGGCCAGGAGACGCGTATAGTAAGCAGATTCAAGTGGATGTGGGTTGTCGTTCTTATGAGGAGATGAAAAGGCTTGCTCAGGATAGAGTAGGGTGGAGAGCTGCATCAAACCAGTCTCTGGACTGAAGACCACAACAACAACACACACACATATATATATATATATATATATATATATATATATATATATATATATATATATATATATATATATTGGTCCTTTCAAAGTTGTGGGAAACCCTCATCCCAATGCTTACAGGTTAGAGTATCCTAAGTCAGGAAAATCATTTGGACTGAGGAATATAACAGAAATCAAGCCATACAGACACTAGTGGGTAATAATAAGACTTTGTACAGGTGCTAATTTTGTAAAATTTATTGTAGCTATAAGTGTTTTGTATGTATATATTAGTTGATGAAATATCTTGGAACTTGTATTTTCAATATGTTGGATATTAACGTTTGTAACCTCAGGAAAGTACACTTTGTGTGTGTGCTAAGTGCATTGGCAAGCACTGGGTTTCCAGCTATGTGGTAGCATGCTTCTGATTTCGGTTTCTGGTGCCACATCTCCTACTCATTCTGTAACCTGTTCAAATTATCTCATATCTATCATTCTATCTATCTTCTTCAGTGTTAAGATATGAATTGTGTGTATATAATTTTTTTATGTTAATAAGAACATTGATTTCAATATAGTTTGTTCATCAATGTACTAATTTATGTCACAGTTAAAATTTGAATTCAAATGGTTGCCTGAGTATTATCGAGTTAAAGTATTTCAGATATTGATTGAAGTCATGATAGAATCAGTTAATTAATGTTAGTGTCTAGTGATTTTGAAAGCTACCAAGTTTCATGTCCTCAGAGTTTAAAAAAAATTCAGTTCAGAAAGAGAACAGTAAATTTTACAATATAGTTATGTGGATATTTTTTTGTCATGTGTTTTCTTGTGTATTTTGTTTTGATGCTTAAAAAGGTCAGACAAGTTCAGTGTGGCAGATTCTTGAGTGTCAGCTGTTCCTGATTCTGCCCTCTGCTCTGGGGAGGCCATACCCTTGTCACCAACTTACTGCACTTGGAACTTTCAGGATCTGGTGATGCTGAGTGTGTGGACTATGCTGTGCCAACCCCAGACAGGACTAAGTGAGGTACTGATGCAGCCAAGCCAGCCACCAGATCCAAGCCATCCAAAGTAGGTGCTCTACTCTTACATCACCTCGACTTATGAGGGCATTGTTGAGCTGATTGGGGGGGGGGGTATTGTGACGATACTGCTGGCCCTCTCATCTCAGTGTTATCGTGCAATACCATTTGCCTGGTTCTCCCATCTCAATGTTACTGTACAATACCGTCTGTGTCGGACCCAGAATCGTGTGGTGTAATAGTGATAGCTATATTTTGCGTGTGAAGTTACAAACGAAATAGCCAGCCTAGGTATCAGTGTAGGACAGTGTATCGGTGATACTGTGATAAAACAAGTGATAGATTTCATTAATTAAGAGATTCATATATTTTCTTTCCGGACAGTTCTATAAACAATAGTTGCATCATTGTATGTTATTTCAAGACTTACACAGACGAATTGTAAACTCTTTTGTAAAAAACAAAAAGAAATGAAAATTAATAGCATTGTATGTATGTTAGGCTCAGAAACAAGTTGTGTAGACCAGCTAATTGTATTAATTAATTTAATAGTAGAAATTTGAATATTGCAATTCTTGTATATATTGTCTGACATGAGATTTTGAACTTATTTTGAGAATTGCCAAGATAATTGATAGTTCAATATATGTTAGGAACATGTATGAGTACTCGTTAACTAATTAACTGACATTTAACATTTTGGTTTGTTGTCAAACAAAAAGTAGCGTGATTAAACCTTAAAAAGATAGGTGCGATCTAAAACTATTGTGTGCATAGTTTTCATTTTATATTGTGATGATTCCTGTGTACATGAAATGTTTTCTTTGTGTGTTTGGTAATTGTAAATTAGTATATTCAATTGTTATGAACAATGCGTAATGTAATGCCATTATTGTTGATGTTATATATTTGCCTCACCGCCTTGCATGGGGGTGTTCGAGTTTTAGCGTTTGCAAAGTGCACTGGAAGCTATGTCAGTTTGTTGTTTCAAAATGGAAGTTCTCTCAGCTATGTTCTGATATATTGCGTATATTTTGAAACTGTAATGTTTTGGTGGAGAATAAGTTTGGTTTCAAATTAAAGAAGAAGTGAAAAATCGTACATAACGAGTATTTATTTCTACCACGACGCCCCAGGAGAATAATGTTGCAGTGAGCAGGACCCCCATACATCGCAATGTTGAAAAGATGAGTATTGGTAGAATGAACTGTAATTACTTAAAATCTATTAAAACATTCATGCTAAGGTGTTACCATGTAATTTTAAATTTGTCAAAAACAGCTTCAACTGAATTGCAGAAATTTTTCAGACCAACTGGTATAGCTTATAAAATCGGCAATGACCTAAATATCATTCAGGTTTGCTAAGTGGTATAAGTCTTTTATTTTTCAGGCCACCTGGTATAGCTTATTAAGTCAATGAAGAACTAAATCTCATTTAGGTTTACTAAGTGGCAGGAGTCTGTTTTATTCACTATGAGCAGCATGGAGTGGGTAATTTTGTGTTCATTATTCTGTTTAAAGTTTGTCAACATCTGCTTTTCTTTGAGAAGTGTTCTCGTAATAGAAGTGGTTTTAGAGGATAACAAGTGTCCATACAAACTGTAGTCTACTTAGATACATCCAGTAATGGCTCACTGTGTTGTAGTCTGTTAAAAGTTTCGATCAACATACACTTTTTTTTCGATGGTGATTGTGTTACAAAAGTGTTGTTTATGGTTCATAACAAGTCTATTCATTTGAGTGTTCTTACGAAAACTACCGCCTATTTTGATACATACAGTAGGAAATCACATTAGTTTGCTGTTTTTATCAATCTGTTACCAGTTTCGATCAACTACGGTATTTCTTTCAATAACATGACCGTTATGAACGAGCTAATTGTCGTGGTTAAGACGTATTTTTATTTATCGGGATGTCTTTTCGACATCTACGATCTGCTTTAATCGTAAAATCTACTTTCATATCGTGAGTTCTTGTTGAAGTGAGTGCTTTATGGTACACTGTATTTGTTGTTTATACTTATATTTACGCGAAAATTATGAAATAGGGACGGCCGCGGTGGCCACGGGGACTGAGGCGTTCAGGCACGGTCTGCACGGCCACTACGGTCGGGGGTTCGTATCCCCCCTCGAGCATGGATATTTGTGCCATCCTAGTTCGTAAGTAGTTCATAAGAAGTTTGTAAGTTTAGGGACTGATGACCCCGTAGTTAAGTGACGTAGACTATACAAACATTTGATATTTTTGATATTATGAAATAGATTCGGACTTGAATATCGAATTGCTGTTTATTTGTACTACAAAAATGACAGCAGCCATGACGAAAAATATTTGCAATGTAACAAAATGAATCGTTGGATCCAATCGCAGGAAATGCATGAACCATCTCTGATGCATTAACTATACGAACGCTTAAAACGGCAGTAACAACAGCAATAAAGTGTCAATATAACAAGCTGTTGGCAGACTGATGCAGCTCTCCACACTACTCTGTTCTGTGCAAGGCGCTTCATAACACGATTATGCAATTTGTGTTTTAAATTCAACTATTACGCAGGTATTGGCTCAAATGCAAATCATGTTTAAAACAACTACGAAAGCTTACAACGTCATTTCGTGTCAAAATATGATAGTAGTACCAGACAGAAATTTTTTGACATGAGGTAGGGCAAGATGGCGGCGTCAAGTTTCAGTCAGAGAGGTAAGTTTGCCAGTCTAGGAATATATGTCTGTAGCATTGATCTATATAATATGGAGATCACTGGTCTGTGGGCTACGGAAAGTTGAACGAGAGGCATCCGTAACGGAATATATGAAATATTATCAGGTGTACCAACTTAAATAACCAACGTATGCCTCAAATAAAAATTTTACGTGCCTACTGAATCTTTATGTGAAGACGACGAAAGCTTGCACTACCGCTGACGTCACTTCTATCATACCGAAGCACTACAACAAACCGAATAAATTTCCACCACCAACCAAAAAATCAAATAAAAGGACGTCACATAAAATGTCGCCTAGAATGTGGGGCTCGACTAAGAAGAAAGAAGAAAGAAAAATCTGAATTTGAATAAATTAACCTTGAAAGATTGTAGAAGAATCCACGATTAAAAGTACACATTAAACCCTGAGATTAAGAAGTGGAATAATTGGAACCAGAGGATTGATGACCATTGTTGTAATTGGACCTGTAGCAGAAAATTAAAGAAAAAGGTGATTATCATCATAAACTGTTATTTTGTGAAATATTTAAGAGACTGAAATATTTGCTTTTAGTGTGTGTGTCTATGCATAATATTGTATGTGTACTAATCCGAACAATTTTTTTTTTTCTCTTTCCTGTTTAATATGTAAATGTATTGTGGATTGTGAGCATACTTGGAGAAATCTGCATATTTGAATGCTCATGTATAAAAGAATAATTGAAAAGAGATTTAATCTGTGCTACTGTCAGAAACTATAAAAGGTAAGGACTGTTTTTATCTACATTTTGCCTTGTGGAATAGTGGGCCATAATTACATCTGTTCTGTGCATACAATAACGAATTATAAAAGAGAAAACTGTACGAATCCGCAAGGCAAAATACTTATTGTATTGTATTATAGTGTATGTACCAATGTGTATATATATATATATATATATATATATATATATATATATATATATATATATATATATTTGTGTGTCGGTTAAGTGACAGTGCATGTGAAGTATTTTTAATTTTAATTTATTATTTTGTATATTAGAGATGAATCTATTGTATTATGGTTAGGCCAACATCTAAAACAAAAATGGCATCAGGAAACAGGATTGTTACTCGATCGCAGGATAACCTTAATGTTATGAGCGAAGACGAGAGGGAGTACTTTTCAGAACCCGATTTAACCGAATATGCTGAAGCTAAGCAACCTGAACACGTTTTTGAACATCGCGATCCCCAACCTAGTACTTCTTGAAGTCCAGGATTCACAACCAAATTCCAGAGGCCTCAAAATTTTAATCAGAATGTTAATATAGCCACAATAGTCGATCCTTTTACCTTGATTGCACAGAAATTAGAAGAGCAGGTACTGCAGCTATCTTAACAAATTCAGATTACTCGAGAGGAACAGGTTAAAAGACAAGAAGGACAGGCTAAAAGACAGGAAGAAAAGGCTAAAAGAGAGGAATAACAGGCTAAAAGAGTAAAACAACAAGTACGAAAATTATCTTCACAATTTCAGATTAGTCGTGAAAAAAAGCCAGAAAATTAAATGATCACTGTAGATTAATTAACGAACAGTTTAAAAAGCAAGAAGCTACTATTAATGAAATCCGAACGGAAACTAGTAAAAATTACGAATCACTAAAAGAGCGTCTGGAAGGTCAACAGTAACAGCACGAACAGCTTAAACAAGAGTTACACAACACCACTACCAGTATCAAATCCGAAATAGAAGAAAGGGACACACGCTGCGACCGCATAACAAACCATTTAATTTCAGAGTTCAAAAATTTGAGATTGGAAGTGGAAGAGGATAAAACCACTTTCGAGGGCGTTCCCCAAAAAGTAGAAGAATTACAACCCGATTTAAATAAAATAAAAGATGCACAAAACATTACACAGCCAACTATTGAAGAACTAAATAATAAAATACACAATTTACAATTAAATGCTAACCAAACTATTAATAATTTCTTGCAAGAATCATCTAAAAAGATCAATAGCAACATGCAAGACTGGTTAGATAATCAGGCGACTGTAATCCAAAAAAAAAAAAAAAAATTGAAAAGGAGGTAGGGAGAGTGGGGCTAGTGTGGGCAATTTTTGTGTTTCATGTTTTATCTTGAACATATTTAATGCAGGTTTTTGATATTAACTGTCTTAGTATTAAACAGAATCTAGCCTAAAAGAATCAGTGAAGTAATTCTTTGTATCTTCAGTATTCTGACCACCAAATCAAAAAAACAAGATGTCTGCAATCTGTCCACATGTACCCCATGGTGTGGTAAGTGTGACCATTGTTTGAAATTCGATGGGGTTAAAGTGGTCAGTTTCTTTTTTTATATAAATAAGGCCATATTTCCCAAAAAAAGTTGTATTTACACCTTAATGCATGTTATACATATCAAAATTAACATAAAGAATTTTTTGTTGGTTTTTCTTTAACAAATATTGTGCATTTCAAAATTGACATTGAACTGGAACATCCTTCCTTGTCTTTGGGTCCCAGTTGTTTTCGCAGAAGGCAAGACACATGTATTGTCAGACCTCTCCACTACTGACTCGCTGGGACATCAGGGAACACAAATCCAGATCCTTTTTTTTTTTTTTTTTTTCTCAAAAATGAAACAAACACTTCCGATTTCCGATCTGTACTCTTAACTCGGCCTACATAATATTTAAAAGTCTTCTTTGTGGCGAAACGAACCAAAACAAACTCACCAGACCTCAGTTCATCATCTGTTAACTTTTGTAAGATTTGGGTTTCATCGTCATCTGTTTCACAGCATCCTTCATCCTCAGATTCCAGCACACTTGATGGAAGGCTTTCTGATTCAGTGTCTGTATCGTCATAGATTTTATTTTTTCCAGGTATCTTCAGTTCCCTCTTGTCCTCCAATAATGTTTTCTTTAAAGATGGTCTCATTTTAGCCATTGCTGCTGCTTCCAGCTCATCTTTGACTGGAGTGCTTGTATAAACTGCTGATTTCTTTTGCCTTAATTTTGCTTCTCGCCTCGCAGCTTTTGGGAAGGGTCTACATTCTTCAGGAGTTGATATTTCAGTTAGGGCTGTACCTAAAGTGGAAGGTGAATCATCACACAGGTGCTCCAGGTGAAGGTGTATCACAACGTGATGTAGAGGTTGCTGGCTGCTCAGTAACATCCGATGGCCTAAAATCTTCTTTGTTGTATTCCAATCTATTAAGTGGCCACAACCCAGACACCTTGAAGCCAGATGTGATATTTTTTTGAGTAAAGGAAAGTGATAATGCTATTCCAGAAAACACAGCAATCTCAGTTCCTCGAATCCCCTTTTTGAACAGAACTTCTTTTATAGCTCTTTGAACATTTCCTTCATCAATATTAGCTATGTCGATTTTGCGTATATATTTCATCACCATCTGTAGTATAGATAATGCTCTTAAAGTAATTTTAATGGTAAAAATACAAGGCTGGCACGTGACCTTTGGTCCCACAAATAAGTGGGGTAAGAGTGGACACTGTCCACTTTGACCCCATTTCACCTGTCCACAGTTACCCCAAGGGGCCATTTTGAATATGAAACCAAACTCTAGCGAACATATTTTATTTAAATGAAATATTATACAAGAGAAAGATAGGTCACTTTTCATAGAATCATATACCACAACTTTTAATATTCTCACTACAAACCTTTTGCAGTTATCTGGAAATTTGTTTATCACAAAAATCTAATACAAAAGTACTGAAATCTTATTTTCACTTCTGTTGCCTACAACAATCACCAGACTGGCGCCAAATTTTGTTTAATTGTGTAGTACATTTTGTGGTACTACCAACATGAAAATAAAAAAAATCCAAAGATTGTATCCTTGAAATAATTGTATGTCCACTCTTACCCTGTGTCCACTCTAGCCCCACTCTCCCCCTACAGTCGAATTTGAATAAGACACATAATAATAATCATAAAAGTGAAACCAAAATCAAACAGATTATCATTTTTTCATCCCTCCATCTCAACCAAATCAAACTGAACACACACATTCAGAAATATTTTAAACGTAAAAAATTGCAACCAGAGCGTGCCAATTTGGATGCGAAGCAATCAGCAGTGCCAACATAACAACCATACGGAAGCGACTGCTAGTAAAATTATGAGGTGCCGGGCAATGAAACTGATGCTAACTTTCCGCACACTGCAACAGGAGCAAGACCAGCTAGATTTCAATTTACTGATTCTACTGGATGCAAATTACCGCGAAGTCCTGCTGCAAGTCATATTAGAGAAACATGTCACCATAGTTGTTCTCATTTTCAGACTTTGAATAGAGATTTGAAAATATTGAAAAATAGACACTTCCAGACATTTTCGTCTGAGAAGGAAGATACCCATCCGACCATTTTCATCAGAAGCTTCCGAAATGTATTTCCCTATAATTGGGATGAATATAGCAAACTCCAATTTATTGCTTCTCACATAGTTGGCGAAGCTTCTTTGTGGGTCAATGATGTAATTGAGATGTGTGAGTCCACCGAAGAATTTGAGAGGTTATTTGTAGGCAGGTACTTTTCGAGAAGCTAACAGGAAAGATTAAGAAATGAAATTTATTATCCGGAGTATTATAATCCTAAAAAAGGGACACTCCGAAAATATTTCCAGAAATATATTAACAAGACAAGATACTGGTATAATCCAATACCTACTTGGGAAGTATTAAAATATTAAAGGGTAGGATTCCTTTTGATTTTAGAGAGAAATTAATGTACGTACCTGACCATGACCTTGAAAGTTTTCTGGCTCATGTCGACGTACTTGACCAAATTGTAGATGATAAAAAGTATATGCGTCACAATTTTAGATTTGGTGTATATAACGACAGTAACAGTAACAGTAATGGGAATAGGAATAATAATAATAATCATGAAGCGAACAACAACCCAAATAATGGGCACCAGAATGGTTATAATTTTCAAAATTCAAGTAACCGTAATTGGGCCAGAATGGTCTCCCAAACGGAAAGCAAAGAAACAGCAATAGTAATGGAAACAATAACGCACAAAACTCTACGAACAACAAACATAATAACAATTTCAATAGCAACCAAAACTTTCGGCCCCAGAATTATCAACACTCGAATAACGACCAACAAAATAATGATAATTTTAATTCAAAACCACGTAAAAGAATGTATAACCAAATTTAAATAATACAAGTCAACATATATGATTGATCGAAGTAACTGGGGACACTACAAATTCTTCAAACAATAGTAATTCTTTAAACTAGTATTGACATGTTTTCATCTTCCTGGACCTGTCGGTACACATAAGGAAGGACCACATTCTAACAAGATAAAAATGTTAAGATATAATGATGGTAAGAATATTTTAGACGACTTGAATGAAGAACCAATTAACCTACCTCAAAAGAAGGAACCTTTAGTTCAAGCAGTAGTGAGCGCTAAGATTTCAGCAATTAGTGAAAGTTTTTATAAAGTAATTTCTAAGAAAGTGACAATTCCCACACTACCTGTGCAATGTTGTACGGTAACAGGAGCTTTAGGTTTAGTTTCTCAAAGAATTAAAACTCAATGCTGGTTGGCAGTGAATTTAGAGGATGATGATCTAAAAGACGCATACCTCATAGAACCAAAACTGACCACACCATAGGGATTTAATATTTTAAGTATGAGGGAGGCATAGATTGACCTCTCCTTAGGTTATTTAGTTTTAAGTGGCTGAAGTGGCTGAATAAAATTGTCTTTGAATAGTGTTGGGAATGCACAATCTTTGAAAAGAATTAATTGTATAGCGCCCACAACGTGCTTCATCACGAGTAATTTTCATGAGGGAAACTGTAAAAGTGAAGAATCTGTGTCTGATAAAAATTGTGTTATCTCGGAGAAGGTTTCTGAATCAGGTTGTTTTACTAATCAGCAACAAACTGAATTGTCATCCTTACTTAAGCATTATGTACAAGTATTTGATGAAAAACCAGGTATTATCAAAGGGTATGTATATCATATGAATGTTTATCCTCATAAAATATATTGTCGGTCCTCTTATTCAGTGCCTTGGTCTAAAAGGGATAAGGTACAAGCTGAGATACAGAAAATGTTAGATTGGAAAATTATAGAACCGTCACAATCAGAATATTGTAATCCTCTACTGGCAATTTACAAAGCAGACAATAGTGTTAGACTTGTGATGGATGCTAGAGAAGTGAATAAAATTATAGTGGCTGTAAGAACTCACCCAGAAAAACTTGATGAGTTACTGCAGAAATTTCATGGTGTTCAGTATTTATCATCTATTGATTTGAAATCTAGTTATTGGCAAATTTTACTAGACAAAGAATCTAGGAAGTATACTGCATTTCATTTTGCTGGAAGATCTTATCAGTTTTGTGTAATGCCATTTGGATTTTCAGTTAGTGGAGGAGTATTTATTTAAGCCCTAGATACTGTTCTAAAACCAGATTTGATTAACAGAGTAACAGTGTATGTTGATGATTTATTGATAGCATGGGAAGAGAATTTAGAGGACCTTATGAAATAGTTAACATTCCTAATCAGAATAGTTATTGGATTGTGAATCCAAGAACCAAAGTAGCAAAAGGTTTGTACCCTTATAAGAATCTCAAAAGATTTCATGAGTAATATTACTTTGTGTGTCATGTGTTTATTGAATATATATATATATATATATATATATATATATATATATATATATATATATATATATATATATATATATATATATATATATATTGTGTCTTAGTAGTGATAAATGATTATTAACATGTATATGTAATGTTTATTGAACGTTGTAATGACATGATAAAATGAGTAATACATCTAAATGAAGTTCAAAATATTATGACGAAGATACCTATTCAGTTGGCATTTTACTAAGTGACTATCATATAAAGTGAATAATGTTGCTAAGTGTAGTATTATGAAAGAAGTTGGACAGAGTAAAAATCCATATGAGGACCCATGTAGTGTTGCGCTACTGTTGGCAGCGCTAAGTGTATAAACAGTCAATAGTTAGTGAAATTCCACTAAGCGGCTCACTAGAGTGGTGCCATAAGGTTGGCAATGCAATGTGTGAACTCCTAATGGACACGTAATGCGTGACAGTGATGCGAGTTTCTCGCAGGCAAAATTATAGACTGACATAATATATGTCTTGAATATTGTGTTGCTGATACCGTGCCCACAGGTGCGGTTCCTGTAGGAAGATGCTTGTCTCCTGTTGGTCGAGCTGATCTCTACGAGATTACGAGAGTAACTCGGGCGTCCGATCCTTGATTGTCGTGAGTGCATTCGTGTTCTCTCGATAATCTATTTTTGTCCGGGGCAAGTCCCGGAGATAAATTAAATAGGTCCCAATCCCCTGGCTCCGACCAAGGTTTTCGGTAGGTTTTCCTTGGTTGTAAGGCGTATGCCGGAGCTGGTAAGCCCCTCCCACATATTCCCAATTGGGATCCCCCTTTGCCCCACTATCAGCTTGTCTGATATTGGCTGAATAGAACCGCGACTCTTTATGGGCCGGATCTCAAACAGCCCGCTCCACTCCTCGGAGTGGAGAATGAAAAGAGATAAGTTTTGTTGCTCATGCATACATAGTAGAATTTTTCTTTTCACATGATTTTATTTTAGACAGCAATATGATTCAATTGTTTATTTAAATAATTATGATGTAGTACTACATAAGTTGTAATGAGATTTCTTTTGAAAGTAAAAATTTTTTTTTGTAAATAAATGTTTGAAGGAAGCTTCTCTCAATTACATGACAGTAACTGAATGAAGATTAAGCAGCCTTCTGCTGCATAATTATAACTTAATTAGAAATAAAAGAAACTTTTATGATTGTCTTTGTATAGATTTAAAATGTTGTTATGTCTAGTCATTAAGTAATCATTTATTTTATTTGTTGAGGTGAGTGCACAGTTAAAAACAGATGAAATTATAGTGCAAGATTCCTGATAGCTTCACAGTTAGGGACAAATTCCGTAATAGTAGTGGACATTTCCGCGGGAAATTAAAAATTTTTTCGTAATCGCGAATAACTTTATTTCTTTTAAAAATGATTTGGTAAGAGGAAATTTGCAGTTAAAAATGATAGTCCAAAACAAACATGACCCCAATTTCAAATACATTTCATTTCATTCCATTTTATGGTAATCAAATATGTTTCAGTTAACCCTAGTGTGATTAATATAATTATAAATTGCTAAATTGAAATTATTATTGATTTTGTTATGCAAGGTGCTTGATAAGACTGTCAGTGATACAGCGATCAACAGCCTAAATCTCATATGATATTACATCGAATAAACTGTACTGCACAGTGTTCAATCGTGATACAATGTTGATGAAACTGTCATTATACAGTGATCGACACAAAAATAAATCAGTGAAAGTGATCATTGTGGATTAATGTGACTATGATATACCGAATTATGACAAATATTGACCCATTGTATATGATAGAGATGTGCAAATACGCAATGGTTTAAACAGTTATAGTGTGAAATACAGCTATCGTCAGTGCCAGTCAAACTGTTTACTCAGTCTAACGGAACACTTGAGACTGCCAATACAAATAAAGTGACATCAGTCGAAACATAGAATGAACAGTGCACTCAAAGTAGAGGAACGAACCACTCGAGTGTTTTCTATGTTTTCAGGGACTTTAACCATGCCAAGTATAACATTTTTTGTACAATTTTGTTTCATGAATGAACGTGTATGGTGATGATCGAGAACAAGACAGACCCTGGGAGCCCTGTTCCAGTCAAACTAGTACCTATGGCAACGCCACATGTCAGCTGCACGTCGGAAGAACACAAAAATTATTTTTTAAGAATACAGAGACACTTTTCACACGTGGTAGTAGGAGCAATTGTCGCTCAACTACACCACAACACAATAATAAAGGACCATGAGTCCCCCACACATACTAGGATGTTCTTTTTGATTTTTTCAGCTATATTATGATTTAAAATGATGAAATATTTATGATATATATATTATTTTAATGTCAATTATGCCTTATGTAATTTTAAGTTGAAATACTTAAGAATGAAATATTATTTAACTTATCTTAAGCTGAAGTACTTAAAATGAAAGATCATTTTAATAATTTTAATTTGAAATACTTAAGATGAATTATACTTACTGTATATGCATATATATTTAGTGTTAATATCATGTTAGAAAGGTTCAAATTTTTATAGGAAAACTATCCAATCCAAATGAGATGTGTTGGGATGTCGTGTTGCGAACTTAGATGTAGTTCATTGACAAGATAAATGAACTACATCTAGGTGGCCTATGTAACACTACATCACAATCACACCACAAACTAGCCATTTTCATCCTGATTCAATTCTAATAATTTGTAAGAGGCAGAATTTTTTTTACGTATCTGTCAAAATTTCAGTAACAGTCAATATATATTTGAAGTATCGAAACAGTACAGCCTCAGAGTAATTGCGTCTAAACACCATAAATCAGAGTAATCTTTTGTACCTATAGTAGTATAAATAGTTCCGCAGTATAGCTACTCGCTCTCTCAGTCTTTGTTTCTCCCAATGTTAACAGCTCTCAAAATTTGTTTCTTGTAACGATAAGATGTCACTCAGTCTTTGTGGTTGTATCTGAAATAGATAGTCAGGTGCAAAAAATTATCCGAACTTTTGGTTTACTATGATTGAATTTATTTGAAAGGCTTAATTAAATTGAACATATACGCAAGTGCGTAAATAATATCTGTGGACTTTAATTCGATAGGAACGTAATAGTCAAGAAAATATAAATCATTGCTAAAAAGGTTTTTTCATTGTCAAACATTAAATCAGATAACTTTAACTTGTTGAAAAAAAAGGAATAATTTTAAGTATTGACTTTGCCAAGAATATCAAACTGCCATTTTGTGAAATAAACAATAGAGAACTGCTTATTTAAAATATATCATGTGACTTTGACAGTGTTTTGTAAATCTGTGCTTAAGGTGAAATATGGGAGAAATATTAATTTAAAATTTTGTGTTGACCATATCAATCGTAGTTAGCACCTGACCTTTCCATTGATAATTGAAGAACTTTAAAAATAACATCTTTGAATTATCTGTGAATCAAAGTGACTGAAAATAATTAAAATGTTATGACTTTTATAGGTGTAGACTAGTGAATGTTTACGTGACGTGCTTCGTTAAATGGAACTACCGGGAAAGAAAAGATTATATTACAAAAAGAATTTATAATTTTTTTTTAAAACAAGCCCCTGAGATCACAGAGTCCATGTTCATCAGTTAAAATATAATCCATAAACTGTGTTATGCTACAGAAAGTTAAACCAGAGGCTTCCGTAACTGAATATAAGAAATATTATCAGGTGTAGCAACTTAAATAACCAATGTATGCCTCAAATAAAAAAGTTACGTCCCTACTGAATCTTTATGTGAATACGACGAAAGCTTGTACTACCGCTGACGCCGCTTCTATCATACCGAAGCACTACAACAAACCAAATAAATTTCCACCACCAACCAAAAAATCAAACAAAAGGCCGTCTCAACACTCTTGTCCACTAGAGCCTCCATCGATATATAAGGTGTTTTATACACAAGGTCTTTCATTACCTCGACAGAGAAACATACATTGGTGACAGATAGGGTGATCGTGGTGTGACTGTCCCAGTGGGACAATCTAGTGGCCAGGAAAGATTGGCTGCAGACGTGCCCTCACTTGTTTGCTGAAGTTGAATGCGACGAATGGCCATACACTTGCTCAAACCAAATGGAGAACCAGGTGAGATATCATACACAGTATACACATGGTAATGTATTTTATTCAGATATTGGTTACAATTGTAATGTGTGCGTCTGATACAGTACGATATTTTACTGTTTCAATTCTTTATTTGGGGTTTACATGGCGTTTACTTAGAGCGAGGCACCATAGGGCTACCATAATAGTGCAAGAATCATTCTCGTTGGCCTTTAATATGATCTGTGATCACCTCGGACGGTCAGTACGGTTGCACACCTCCGTGACATGGGTACTATGAGGTTATCAATCAGCTCTTGAGGGATATTTGGCTATTATTCCATGAGTGTAATAACGAGTGCTGCTACCATCGTGGTAGGTGCTGGTCTGGCTGTAATGAGTCCGGTAGAACTTCCAGGTTATAAGGCCGTGGTCCATAAAACTTTCCAGTTTCACCTTACGTTTCGTCCAGAGCTGCGCCGGACATCCTCAGAGGTCTTTTTACTTGCGTTGAGTCTTGCCGACTGATGAGTCGGGTGTCTGAGAGCGCCATATATACTGAGAAAAGTGGCCGTGGTCAAGTTGTCACGTTATCAGCAGAGATAGTCCTTGTCAAAGATAAAACATCACTATCGATTGCAATCGGTCAGAGATAAAACCTGTCGATCTTTCAAAGCTACTATCCATATGTCACTAAGTTTCATAGCTTCTTCTTTCCTGTTAAAATTTTCTTTATGTTTGTATATTTCAATAGCTTCCCTGTATTGTCGTGGATAACAATTCGTCATTGTAGATAAAACTGATGTTTCTGAAAACCTCACTATATGACTTCCAGATTGAAGAGCATGCTCTGCCACAGCCGATTCCTCTGTTTTTCCTAGTCGGCAAAGACTTTTGTGTTCCTTCATCCTAGTTTCTATACTTATTTTTGTGGTTCCAATATAAACTTTACCACATGTACACGGAATTTTATAAACGCTACAAGCAGAAAGAGTAGGTCGTTGATCTTTCACAGAACGGAGTACCTGACAAATTTTCTTAGTTGGTCTGAAAACCGGTCTGATGTTGTGTTTGCGTAATATTTTTCCTATTTGATCAGATACTTTTCCGATGAATGGCAGGGTAACCGTGTTCTTCCATCGTTTTGTTTGATCACGTGTTTTTAGACTATTGTTATTTGGTCCCAGAACCCTGTTTATTTCTTTATCTGAATACCCATTTTTCGTGAAAGCTTGCTTCAGGTGTTTTAATTCAGCATCTGAAGCAAGCTTTCAAGAAAAATGGGTATTCAGATAAAGAAATCGTTCAATGAGTCTGCCACGTGCTTTCCAGACAAGCTCACTCGGGATTAAGTGCGGCGAACAAGCTGTCCACTCCGTTCAATTTCTTCAGCTTCAAGCTTGTTGTCAGCCAGTGCAGCTCTATGGGGACGAACGTTATCGTCCACCAGAAGGAACCCGTTTTCAGTAGTACAAGCGTAGAGCACAACAAAACGTCGAAGGGTATCGTCTCTGTACCTCTGAGCAGTCAAAGCGCCAATCTGAGCGACAAAGAGGTGCATACGATCGCCAATACTGTCTCCTGCCGCCGGCCGCGGTGGCCGAGCGGTCTGCGGCGCGCCAGTCACAGTCTGCTCGGCCGCTACGTTTGGGGGTTCGAATCCCCCTCGGGTATGGATGTTTGTGTCGTCTTTAGTATAAGGTAGTTCATAAGTAGTTTGTAAGTTTAGGGACTGCTGACCCTGCAGTCAAGTCCCATATGCCCTACAAACATTTGATCATTTTGACTCCTGCCCGCATCATTCTTCCACCACCACGACATGTACCCTGCACATAAGCGAGATTGTTCCCAGTTCCGCGTTTTCTCCAGATGAGGGAACGACGATTGTCCGGCTGAACACAAAATCTTTACTCATGTGTGTATAGAACCCGGCGCCATTCGTTACGACTCCAGTTTCTACGTGCTAAACAGTGTAGTGGTTTTAATGTGACACACACCATAGGCCTCAGTAGGTAGGCGACGACAATTTCGGACTGTTTATGTTGATATTACGCGTCCTGTTGCTACGTGCAGGGTGCAATGTAACTGAGTTGCATTCAGCCTCCTTTCTAGACGGGCTATTAACCGGAGATCATGGTCATCTCTTGCTACTGAAAAAAAAAAAAAAAAAAAAAAAAAAAAAAAGGTAAAGCAGTCATCAATCCGAAGATTGGTTTGAACACCACAGTGCTTTACTAAGCATGGTCCTGTTTGGAGGTGGTATGCCGTTGCCTTCCTCCGACCTTCGAACTGACTTACCCAGCCAGTTATAGGGGGACCTACAGCTTAACGTGGGTTCCGAACCACGGTGCTACTCGGTGTTTTTCACATGAGCGATACTGCCAGAGGTGAAAGAAGTGGAAAGTGACAGATAAAAATCCTAGGACCTGGCGGGGATCGAACCCGCGACATTTAGATTTGTAGTGTGGCACTCTACCACTGTGCAACCGAGGAGCACCTCTTGCTACTCTTACCCGTGAATAGGAAAATATCGTACTGTATCAGACACAAATTACAGCTGTAACCAATATCTGAATGAGGTATGTTACCATATGTATATTGTGTATGATATCTCACCTAATCCCCTAATTGTATTGAGCAGTGTATTTAGTACGTCTGGCTCAATTAAACAGTCTCTGAAGATGCCAGAGATCGTAGAGACTTCTCGTGGCGTTTGCGACCCCCGGTTGCTTTGTGATTACTGCTACCTGACATTTGCCCGATGTGCCGTGTCAGTTTGTAACTATTTGGACCCTCTTTAGGGTTAGTAATACAAGGTGGACCGTTTGCGGTGATTTTTATTATCTCGAAACTTAATTGCAAATAACGACTTAACAGTTCATCTGAGGCAAAAATTGTGTAAACGGATGCGGAGAAAATTTGTACAACTTTGCTCCCTCTTTTTGTGGCCCACTTTAGGTTACAGTAGTAAAAGTGGGCCATTGCGGTAGCCTTTTGACAGCTCGAAATTTAAATGAAAATAACGACTTAGCCGTGCATCTGACACGAAAATTGAATTAACGAATTTGGAGAGAAATGGAAATGAGCGTATGGCTTTCTTGGCCGGGAGATCCCTTGCGGGATTGTTCGGCCGCCCTAGTGTAAGTCTTTTTATTTGATGCCGCGTTGGCGACTTACGGGTTAATGATGATGAGATGATGATGATTAGGACAACACGCAACACCCAGTCCCCTGCCGGGAATCGAACCGAACCTGGGCCTCCAGCGTGGTAGACAGCGACGCTACGGGTGAGCTACGGAGGCGGACTTTGGAGAGAAGAAAATTCTGTACACCTTTGCTCTATTATGTAATTTTTTTTTTTTTTCATGGGCTGCATCGTTTCAAAGATATTTGCAAAAATAACGGCGATTTTAAGATATCTGTCCGTATCGTGTTCCCACTTTTTAAGTCGAACTGTTCAACCGATCGTCACCAAATTTTACAGACAAAAATAGTTCAAATGTTTGTTAAGCTTAAGGTGCTTAACTGCGGGGTCATCAGTCCCTAAACTTACAAACTACTTATGAACTACGTTATACTTTTGACGACACAAAAATCCATACCCTAGGGGGCATTCGAACCCCTGACGGCCGCGCGCACCGCAACACGGCGCTCCAGTACGCGCGGCAAATCTGCTGTGACAATTTTACAGATATAATAGTTGGCCGCTAAAGAACAGAACCTTCCTTTTTCAAATTTTTCGGGCAGAAAATACGTCAGTAACAAGAAAAATGTCGTTTGTAATTATAATTGCAAACAAACCGTGATGATACTAGTAGTTTCATATGTAAGGGAAGTCCTAGATTTCTGTGGCAATTGTTCCTTGATGAAATAGAAGGGAAGTGTATATATGCCACAAATTACCTTGCGAAAACCTCTTAAGAAACAAGATGGAAAAAATGCCTGTGGCAGTTTTTATTTATTTCTATACTTTTTGTTCTTCAGGTATATCGATGCTTTGCGGTCGTTTGTTCATGCCCGTTCTGAGTTGTTCGTTGGGAATTTATCCCAGTTATTTTATTATATTTGGCACCGAGCCCTCTTTCTTTTCCTCTCTTTTCATTGGTTCTTCGGTTTGATCAGTTGTTTAGGGACGTTGGTTTATTTTGTTTCATTTTGAACGTTTCGTCATTGACTCAGTTTTTCGTTAGAGAGGGCGTCGTGCTACCATGCCGGCAACCCTCTGACTGGGCGCTCTAAGCCACCGCGCCCTAGTAAGTTTCGAACCATCGGCTAACATGTTCGTGCATCACAAATTTATTCGTCGCCCATTACGCTATGGCGAACAGATGCGAGAGTAATCCGTAATTCTCGTACCATCGATGGTGCGTGTTAACTGCTAACGTGACATTTTTAGACATTTATAATTCATTGTCTTAAGAACGACGTGTTTTTGATAATTTTCAGTACGCCATTGCTTTGAAATGACAATTCTTCAGCTATTATAAGAAAATAATCAAATACAGAAAGCTGGATGGCGTATGCAAAAGAGTGTTTAGGGCGAGGGATGTCACGTGACTGATTTCCGAACGCCAAATGTACGCTACGTTCGTTCCAGCCTATAGTCATTCGTAACCAGACAAATAAAATAAACTTAGAACTACCAAGGCAAGACAGGTGATAGTATTTTAACGGGAAAATATAATGAAAATGTGGGAGAGATATTAAAATGATAATTCAAAGAGGTAAAAGTTCAAAAATAGTATGTTTGACAAAGCTAAACTCAAATATCATATAATTTTGCCTGTTTGTTGAAATACGGTGAGAAAGAATATTACTTGTTGGGTGAATAGATATTATCACAACAGTAGAGACGTAATCGTATAGCCCATAATTTTTTAATATTTACATTTATATTATTTTTTCCGAAATTTTGCAAAAAATCATAATACCACAAGCGAATCTAAAGTGAGCCATAAAACACGTCAGTGCAATTTTTTTATACATATATCTCGCACAGTTTCAGAGATATTTCCAAAAATAACGTTGTGTGTTCTGTCTGTAATGTCTTCAACGTGTTGCTTCTTTTTAGGTCGCGGTGTTCAGCCGATCGCCACAAAACTTTACGACCGTATTTCTTGGTACCCAGCGACCAGAACTTCCATCTTGCAGCATAGCTGGACGCCGCTAGAGACCAGCACTATACCGTTTCTCGGCTCATGCGTCGAATCGTTAAAAATTCTCAAGTAAGACTGCTTCAAAATCGAATATCGAGTTTTTTCGCGATATTTTGACTCAGAAAGAAATATATATTCCATTATTTTTTATATTTAATATTGTATTTTTATTATTTTGTTGTGTGAACTATCTGCAAAAATCATGAAACTATAGGACAACCTAGAGTGGGCCATAAAAGATGCCTGTGTCAGTCATTTTTAATTACCAGAGCCCCCGAAAATTGGGGGAGGCAAATTGATCGAACTACATGGCTTCGGGGGAGGGGGAGGTGATTTTAGCGGTTACAAAATCTAGTCAAATTTACAAAGAACCGACACTAGGATCCGACTGATTACTATGATATTGCAGCCCCTCTGTACCCCATCTGGGATACAAATTACTTCCGCTGCACTGAAATTGTGGTGTCGCACAAGTACAAAGTGCGCGCCACCTACTTTCGCCGCGCGTCGCCATGCACGCACGGCGCGGCGTTCTTACGACGACAGCCACGAGCGCCCTCTGCTGCAACCCCGCTCGTGGCCACCACGGAAAGACATCGTTCACTTGGGACTGAGATAGCAACCAGTTAGGACCTTCGGAATCAGATAGGCACCAGTGAAGACTTGGCTATCGTACAGGCACTAGGCAGGCCTCTAGCTCAACTATGTATCAGCCTTCTGCAGTACTATGTAAAAGTTAAGTATTGTATAAATTCTGTTCAATATATATCTCGTTCTAATTTACTCTAGTGTTTCTAGTTTCTGGCTGCTCCCCTCCGTACCTGCACCAGCGTGCTATCTTTATTCCTGTGTCGGTCGGACTTCCTACTCGGCCACCGACACGTACGATGGAAACGAGACACAAAAGCGGCGACGAGGCTGGGACACAAAAGAAATAATATGCTTGTGATCGGAACCAACTTAATACTAGTCTTGTCTTGGGTCTGTCACCCGCAAGACTCTTGACTGCAGTATAACCCCTGCCATTGCTTCTTTCTACTCAGTCGGGCTGATTACATGTTGCACTCCACGAACGGTGTGAAATTTTTCTCCGGTCCTTAGTCTGTGTAGTGACACAAAACTAGCAATATGCGTTGCCTTGGTGTACATGGGGTTACCAGATGTCCGCATTTATGCGGATACGTCCCCATTTTCAACGTTTAATCTGGCGTCCTCATATATTTTTTACGATTTCTGCTAACGCCCGCATTTTTTTAGTTTTGGGAAGTAATATTTTGATTTTTGTTTTCCATCTCGTATCATCAGCAATGTATATACTACAGCTATTGAATAACTTCATTTGTTATGTGCTTGTAATAGTCTATGTGTTATGTTTCGATAACCAGTTTGAAATGTAAAACATACGTGGGCCATCCGGAAAGTGGTACCCGTGAGCGTCGCATTGACGACTGGGGTAGCCGCTGGGCAGGGTCAGACCGCATCATGTAGAGCTGGGCAAAACGGTTATTCCCCGATATCAGTTATAACAGTTATCGTTATTTTTTTCTATCGGTTAATTGTAACGGTTATAGATAACTGCACATTATTTCTCCAACTAACCCCCAGATGGCGTTGCTACAACATACTAGCTAGAGCCCTGTATTGGGAGTTTATTCATTTTTTTTTCTTTATTGTGTTTTATGCCAGTATACAGGCAGGTTGGCAACAGCACTATAGGCCGCTCTTCAGCCGAGAGTAGTAAAAGACGTATATAAGTTGAGAAGTAAAATACAAAATAGGAGATAAAACAACGGGGATACAGTGACACAGACAAGGCGACAGTTTGGAGTACATTACAATAGACAGATGATTAAAACCACATTGAGTTAGTTAAACATGATGAGCCACGGTGACCTAAAAAACAAACAAACAAACAATGTAGGACGACAATAACACAGGACGGCGAGTACACGGAAACACTATTTAAAAACACACGGTGCGACACTTGTCTGATTGCGGTGGACGCAGTTAAAAAACATACACTTCGCTGGAGCACCGCACACAACACTTGACGTAGCACTCTAAAAACTGTCGGTCCAGGACCTCGAGAAGGGGGGGGGGGGAGGGAAGTGCGGGGGAGAGGAAAAATGGCGGGGAAGGAGTTGGTAGGGAGGAGCCGTAGGGACTCCTGGGCAGGGAGGGGGTAGCCAAGCGGGGTAGTGGAAGGGGGGAGGGGGAGAGGGGGCCCTTTATCTACGGGGGGGGGGGGATCAGAGCTGGTAGGACGGGTATATGTCGGAACGGAGGACGTTATCAGGGAGGGGGAGGTGGCGGAAATTACCCTGGGAGAGGACATGGAGGGTGTGGAGATGAAGGGAAGGGGGTATAATGCGGTAGAGGCGTGGCAGAGGCCCAGGGTTGGTAAGGATGGGGTGGACCAGGGGGTTGCGGGAGTCTATTTTACGGGTGGTATAGAGGATACGGATGTGCTGGAGGTGTTCAAGGAGGTGGGGAAACGGGATCAGGTCATACAGGATCCGCATGGGGGAAGGGAGCCGGATGCGGTAGGCGAGGCGGAGGGCGTGGCGCTCAAGGACTTGAAGGGTTTTATAGTAGGATGTGGGAGCGGAGATCCAGACGGGATGGAAGCTGCAAAGGACAGGACGCATGAGGGAGCGGTAGGTGTAGAGGATGGTGGAGGGGCTGAGACCCCACGTCCGGCCGGTGAGGAGTTTGAGGAGGTTAAGGCGGGAGAGGGCTTTCTGTCGGACAGTGCGGAGGTGGGGGGTCCGGGCTGTATTGGGAGAGTAGCGCCAACCTTTTATGTGTGGCTTGCCAACAACCGCCGGCTGCCATTGGTCAGTTGAGCGCGGGTGGGGCACGTCCGCCATTTTAGGCCTAAGCAATCCATCAGCGTAAATGGCATATTTCACTTAACTAGCTGTTATTTTAGCATTTAGATGTGTTGGAAATGTGTAGACTCATTATGTATTAAATTAAGAGCTTAACGTAGCATATTCCACTTTTATATGGTGAAAAATGCCGCAGTGTTGGCAGTGAATTATTATAATAAGACAGTCCGAGGTAGCACGTTTTACGCATTCCACAGGGCGAAAGAAATGCGAAAAGACGCGAATTGAGGGTACATCGCATTAGAAGAAAAGATGCATTTCTATACGAGAACGCAAAATTTTGCGAAGTAAGTAAATTTTTATTGAAATATCGAGTAAAGTTCTAGGTTTATCTGTTCACATACATTAATCATATTAAAAACACACCACTACACCTACAGCTTCCTTTTAAAAAAATAAGAAGAAGAAACACCATTAAGTCTAAAATGACTGACTTTATACTAAAAAGAGGAAATGCCAAATTTAATCTCGTCTTAATTAATTAAATTTTTCCCCGTACCTTTAGTTTCTTGCGAGCAATATTGGACGGACAATCATGTAAGAGAAAAGATATTTTTAAAGACATAAATACATCAAAATCTAACATAATGTGCCGTATTTGACGATTTTCGTATTTATACTTAGCCCGCATATTACGAAAGTTTGGACGGTAAATGAAACCGCCCATTAAATAGATCTCCAAAACTCGAATTTTAAGATAAGGTTCATTTTACTGAAGTACCCACCAGTGCGATAACAATGTATAAAAAATTAACCCTTCCCAAAATGTTAGATCAATTAATGTTATGTGATAATATCACATGTAGGTTAGCACACAACAACTAGCAGCATTAGGTACTACATTAATGGAAATCAAAATGTATTATTTACATCTACTTTAATGAAAACCAATATATTAGAGATAAAAACGGGAGTCCTTAGCTAAATTGAAAGCAGGAACGTCACTTATTGCGAAAGCAGTGCATTCGGTACAGGGTTAAAATTTTACTTATCGTCCTTGCTGCCTCGCGCGATAATGTTGGCAATCATGTCACGTTGGCATTAGCCAATCGCGTTACAATGCAAATGTTTTGTCATGAAATCTTCGTTGTACGAGGACAAGTACTTTCACTGAGCGAACAAGGGTGCTTACAAGAACCTGTCAACCACAGAGCAGGAACAGCACTATTTACGTCACGGACTGTACTAAACACAAATCAAGTCATTCTATTCGGATTTCTTAGAATATAAACATCTTGGCAATGATTTTCTATCTTGTTCTTGTTGTTGACAACATATCCACGTGAGGCCGCCGAAGTGGTAGGGAAAATTTTTGCCTATGTAGGGAATATAACTGTCGCGCATCTGAATAAAAGTTTAATTTTGTCTCCTACAATTTCTGGCCTCGAACTATATGGTTATGTAGGAATACTCATACAGTACACATTGACGATGTTACAAGTACAGTAGTTAGACCCATACTATTACATAATATACTCTTGTTTCATGGTTTCAAAACAGTGTTTCGAAACCTCACTATATACGGTTTCATTTGTCCTGAAACCGTCAGATATTTCAGTTTTCTCATCTCTAACTATTACATTACAGTTTAACGTGGGTTTTCATTTTTTAGCTGTATTTTACGCCTGATCAGTTTTAGACAAACCGCAAGAATGGCGTTAAGAAAATAAAACCTAATGGGGTACCTAGTACAGTCATCGCCCTCAAATTAAGGAACGACAGCCATCAAAAGACAGGGGTGTGCAAAGTGAATCTGACTGCACAGGCAGAAACAGGTACCGTTTACAGATATTTTATGTATATAAAAAAGATTCGTATCTTACTCATTTTACGTAAATTTATCGCAATGTATTTCGACAAAACGTTTTTATACATTTCCAGATAGTGAACAATCCTGCTTGCACATAAATCAAACAATGAACGTGTTCAAAATATTCCGTCTTGTCACAGTGCTGTGGAAAACGTTGTGCACGTATTTTTAACCACTGGAATATATATTCTTCTGAAAAAAAGGCAGAGAAGGATTCCTCAGCAAAATGCGGTAGTAAAAGTAGTGGCATGATGAATGCAATGAAGGTATATTAAGACGCAAATTTTTTAGAGAAATAAATTAATTTGTAATTTTGCAATTTTTATTCTTTTCCTTAGCGGTCTAAATAACGAAAGAACACATTTGTATTTCAATAAGTATCAGTACTTAAAATCAAATATGTTAACTCAAACGACTTGAAGTTTATTATCATTAAAGCTAAACTTGGCATGAAACAATTTTACAACTGGTTTGCTCAAAAATAAAAGGTCTTGATGTCCAATGTCGATTTCAGATTACCAATTTTTCATTAATATTCGCTGTAGACGTGATGAAATGATTAAAAACTTAGGTTCGTTCTTTACTTAACGCACTGTCAAACCACGTCGATGTACAGACCGGTTCGCATCATCATAAATGTTAATTTAACAGGTCCGCCCATAGCGCTGCTATGGCGAGATAGGCCTACAATGGCGGCGCTCGCCCGGTTGGCGGTACTCTCCCAATACAGGGCTCTAATACTAGCTTCGTTCGAGTTGCGGTTGCAACCAAGCTAAAGTAATGTTCAAATGTTTGTAAATCTATCGGACTCAACAGCTTGGTTATCGGTCCGTAGCTTGCAAACTACTTAAACTGAGGTAAACTAACCTAAGGACAACACAAACACCCATGCCCGAAAGGGGACTCGAACCCACGACGGCGAACGGCCGCGTGCACCGCAGCACGGCACTTTTAAAGCGCTCAAGTTGCGGTCGCCACCGTTTCTAACTAAATATGACTGCCAGTAAGGCGTTCGAGTTGCGGTGCGAAAAGAGTTGCAATTGTTTGTGACTGTAAGAGGAAATTCTTCTGACCAACTCCAAAGCGTTTTAGAAGCTTGCACCAGATAGATAAACCAGCACATGTGCAAAGTGTTTTGTATGCAACTCGTTCCTTTTCTTTAAAGAAAGGTAGTGCGAAATTCTGGTTATTCTTTTAAACGGGCGGTACATAGTAGTCTCGTGACAATTTAATATATCCTCGGTTGCACAGTAGTAGAGTGCCAGACAGCAAATCCAAAGTTCGCGGGTTCGATCCCCACCAGGTCCTAGGATTTTTATCTGTCACTTTCCACTTCTTTCACCTCTGGCAGTATTGCTCATGTGAAAATTACCGAGTAGCACCGTGGTTCGGAACCCACGTTAAACTGTAGGTCCCCCTATAACTGGCTGGGTAAGTCAGTTCGAAGGTCGGAGGAAGGCAACGGCATACCACCTCCAAACAGGAACATGCCTAGTAAAGCACTGTGGTGTTCGAACCAATCTTCGGATTGTTGACTGCTTTACCTTTTTTTAGTATTATTTTATTCAATTTAGCGATTTTTCAGCAGATATCTGAAGTTTACATATATCTAATGATGTCAAAACTAAGAGCTCACTTTAAAAATTAATTTTGCTTCTTCCGTACAAGGATCATATTACAAAGTCCAACAACTATGGGTCACTGTTAGTGATTGGCCTACTATAAAAAGTGTGCCCTGTGCAATTTTGAAAGCAACTACTGACCACTGTTTCTTTTTAAATACTGTTGGTTTTCATATTCATTGCTCCTAACATGTAAACAACTTCGTTTATACACGAAATACCTCTAGCACCAGCCATACGTTTGCACACTGGACATGTTGCAGACTCTTCCTATGAAATTAATGAGTTAGAATTCTTAACCTTTCTTGGCATTAGACATTTTACAGCATTACGGTTGGTCATGAACAACATTTTAGTTTATCAACACTGACATTAAATAACAGCTAATTAGCGCCAATCAACGGCGAAATTTTTGTCAAAATATGTATCACAATTTAATCAAATTTGTCCAATTCCTTTAATCTAAAATGTAAAGTAAAACAGGATGTTCAGGAGAAACTGATGTCCGTAGTTATTAAGAGCTTTCAAAATATCCACTGGTGTACTGCACTATAGACCGGTGGACACTAGAGACCGACAGTACACCCATGGATATTTTGATTATCAAATACGCCATGAGAAACTCAAGAATCACATTAAGAGTTCGGTTTAACAATTTGACATAATTTCATTCAATATAATTGATGTTTTTAGATATCCATTACTTGTTTAAGGAAACACTGAAAGATATCTGAATGCTGTTAATGCTTTGTATGATGCGTATTGAGTAGGCTATTTCTCGAGATGAAGATCGAACATTTACGTACCGTACGTAATGGAGGCTATTTTTTTGACTTAACTGCCTCTCTCGCACTGTAATCAGCTTGAGGTTACACACACACACACAAATACCACCATTTTTTTCCGTTTTCCATATGAAATATTCAGTGATATGGATTAGATTAGATCACATTAATACTTGTTTCATAGATCATATATACGACATTTCGTAACGATGTGGAACGTGTTAGTTTAGTAAATGTTGCCTATATGACAAAAAATATTTTAAGAATTTTTTATTTACATCTTTTATTGTTTTTTATTTTATTTATTTATTCATTTTTTATAAGTTTTATCTAAAAACTCATCTACAGTGTAGGAGTTGCCATTCAGAAATTCCTTTAATTTCTTTTTAAATACTAGTTGGCTCTCTGTCAGACTTTTGATGCTACTTGGTAAGTGACCGAAAACTGCTTAGCATAAAAAGTTGTTGCTGCTGTTGTATTTCTTTATTTAAATCATAAATCTTTTATCCAAGCAGCCGAGAGAGCAACTGAGTCAACTAGCGCTACAGGTGGCCAAACCACGAAACACGGGTGATTCTATTTACACTTCGGTAAAATCAAACGTGATGTCACTATGACGTATCCACACTATCGACGTCCAGAAGAGCGGCGCATCGACTTTTGCGATCGGTCTAGACGCTGGTTTTGGGTGGGACAAAATGCTTAATTCGACATTCTTTCTGAACTGCATACTTTTTTCCTTCGTAGTTTAGTGACAAAACTAGGCCTTACTTAATATTGGTATCATGTTTTGGAAAGCACTGGCGGAAATTTCAGTAAATGCAAATTGAAAATTATGTCAGAAATAACGCAGACCGACCCTTAGAGAACGGCAACTTCACACATTTTCAAAGAAAAGTACTAGCATGTTGCAGCAACTTGGCGGTAGATGAGTACCCAGTTTTACGAAATGTGTTACCTGATGTTCGCAGAGCCTCTGTAACAAATGACTGTATTAATATCCAGCTCAATTGATTTATAGTTTCGTCGAAAACATACATATACCTACGACGACTATATGTTGTTTTTGTATGTCGCATATTTTGACATGTCCGAGTACACATTGTCGCTTCATAGCCTGGTAACCGTATTTTGTCCTCTTAGTTTAACGTAGACTCCGTACTACAATGCAACTCGATAGCATTTTTCGCTCAGAGAAAAGGTTTCCATTAGTTTTAAACACAACCTTCACAAATGGGCCACGATGACAACATCAGATTTGCTGAATAACGTTTCAGAGCTCACGGTGTAGGTCCTTTTTCGGAAAGTTTATAGCTTCTTACTTTCAAAAAAAGAAAGCAAAGTTATAGCTTCCGAAACTGTAATGAATATACCACTACCAACTGAACATATTATCAGCTACTCCTTTAATTCGTCTGCTACAATTGCAACAGCAGTTTTACGTCTAGAACGGCCACACAAGTCGATCATGGCTCCAGTCGTCTTCGATTGTGTGGATACGTCATAATGACGTCACGTCTGATTTTAACGAAGTGTAAATAGAATCACCCACGAAACACGAGACAGGCGTTCGAGCTGGAGTTTGGAGTTGCAACTGGCGGAGGCCGCGCATGCGCAGTAGAGGTAGACAGAAAATGTGCGTAAATAACGAGTAAACTGGATATTCTAGTTGAAATTCTAACATTGCTTTGATAAATGTAGGATCTTGATATTCAACATAAAAGTAGTCGTAATGCTAGGCGTATAGTTTCGTTTATTCCTCTATAAGATATTCTGTTTAAGGAACCTGAAAGTTCCCTTTTGAAAAACAGTTTGATATCTACAAAATTTTCTTCAATTAATGACAGCGACATTCACAGACGCCGACTTTTGAGTCTTGGGGTATGCTTATTGGCGTAAAAAATTGCTTCATCTAGTGTTAATTTAAGATCATTTTAATCTCTGAGAGGAGAAAAGTCATTTTTAATACACAGTAAGGAAATTAACAGCCATCAATTTCAATCTCACTTTCTAGAAGTACTGGGCGGGTTTTTCGACCATTTGAACCTGTTTTCCCGTTGTTGTAACTACTAAAATCATTTTTAGCGTTCTCGTCTTCTGAGACACGCATATCAGGTAATGATATGCCTGTATTGTGAATACTGTGTTTACTATCGCAATCACTTATATCGTATCGTCTTCGTGGCTTCATTCTTCTGCAGATTTATTTTCTATACAGTAAGAAGCGGCATTCCATTAACATTCTGACTATTTAAGAAACGATCAGTTCACTCACATGTCAACGTGGATTTTAATACTTACGAATTCTATTAGCTGTCTGTTTTAAGATACTATTTTTTCAGCGGTGTATTACAAACGCCAGCCGTCCATCAATGGGATAAGAGAGTCGATTTTAATTATAGTCAAGAAATATAACGTAAAAAATAACTAAATAAATAAAATAAAATAAATAATACGAGCATTTTCAGTGGGGTGTGCCGAGCATACCTACTCATATTTTTGGGGTATGCTTGAGTGACTCAGCAGACCCGTAGTCGCCGCCTAAGGCGTCATTTTTAAGTGTGAGATTAACTACGTTTATCCAAGCCCCCAATGTTGTTAAGTTCAGCATTTCGCTATGCAGAACGCTAGTGGATGAATAATTGATGTGTAAGCTTCACACGAGTAGCAGTTTTAAGTGTAACAAACGTAACTACATTTCTAGAGTCAACTGAAATTCGTGATACTTCCTGTCAGCATTGATCCCTGACGTCAGGGTGTTGTTGTTTGACTTGATCATTTTATTTGTTGCGAATGTGACATTACTTTTTACAATAAAAACTGATCAATTTTCGTTTACCCATCCTCCTACCCAAACCCCACGTTTTAATAAAAAAAGACACAAAACACTGGGGACCATTGTTTGTAATGGCAACTGCTTGTCAGAGAAAAAAAGTTTTTGTGCGTATTATAAAGTTTTATTTTATGAGTATTGTTTTGTGTTTTGTAATGTTGATTCCCGCGTTTCTTCCGTTGGCAGGACCACGTAATTGACGTCACAGGTCAAAGCAGGCAGTTGGTATCGGGTCCTTCAGTATTGCCCATATTATGCTAAATTCTAGAAGTGGATCGCACTGATCTTGTTCACAGTGCAAATGTCGGTGACGCATCTGTTAGTATGGCAGTCAAATGGTACCGGAAAATACAAAATTTTAAAAACTTAGTTATGGACAATAGGCTGATCTGGAGTGAAGCACAAGAGAGAGGCTACGTTGGGAGGCAATAGTTTGCTTGTGAGCTTATAAAGCCAAGTAATGAGAGTCTACAGAACTTAGTTGTGGTTAAGCACATTTGTCAGAATCCTGTAAAACGAAGTATTAGCAACACAAATCAGCTGTTCCACCTTAGATCCACATCACTACTCTTTTACTTCGTTCATATTCTCTACACACTCCGCTTGTGAGATTCTCAACATACAAATATAACTCATATTATGTTGTTAGCTTTATATCTGATAAATTTTTGAAGACTAACAACAATAACATACTGTCATGAGAGACTCACCTAACTTACTTTGACCTCTTTTATTGCAAAATCATGAATTAAATATATGTAAATAAATAAAGGCCTAAACCTCAACCTGGTAACTGTGCACATGACGGGAATTGAGCTCTTTAAAAAGAACAACCTATAAAAACATGCATTTTAGTATTCACGTGTGCTACCCTCAATGGCAACTCTGTCTTGCTACTAATTAAAGTAGGTGACTTAACTGTTGTAAACATAGAACTTGTCATTCAAAATATGCCTCCATGACATGCTAAATTTGCCATACACAGCCTATGTCCTAAGTGTGAATATGTCATTGGACAGTTTTTGTTTGTAATAGTGATGTGCTCAATACAATAGAAAATATTAGGTCTATAGTCAAAACGTAAGTACCACATGTAACTTATGTATACTATTTGAAAAGGCACTGCCACTGTTTTTCTCACAGTAATCTCACAGAACAAAGTATCACTTATCAATCACATAAGTGTGTTGTACTCTGAAGTTATTGAGATGTACTGGTATTTTAATATGATTAATGTGATACCACACTGACATTTTTCCTCACAATGATCCCATTAAACACCAGAGATATGATATGTTTTGAGATTTTTTAGGGCTGCTTACAATTTTAGGTCACCTTCACATACACTTTCGTATGTGTTATGTCCCTAAAATAAATTTAACATAATGCATTCCAGTATTCTTTACAGTTCCTCATAGATGTGTAGGACTACTGTGTAGGAGGTAGTACACTTTATGATATTCCTCACAGTTTTATGAAACATTTTTTTTTTTTAAATTGAGATTTACCTTGTTGCCTCTTTTCCCTACCATCCCAAACTGATTAACACATTATATTCTGACAAACATATTGCAGAACTGTACAATATTTTTTTGTTTAATGTAAGAAAAAAAAGGTCATTCTTCCTCCTATGTTTATTAACTGCTCTCATTAAGATCATTCAGAATAAGGGGGGGTTGCAATGCATGACAACATAAACTGCAACTTGGTGATTTCAAAAAATTGCTTAATGGAGTGAGGTAAAAAAGGAAGAAAAATGCTCACTTAAATAAGGGATAAAATTTAAAAAAGTATATGTTGAATTTGTTTATGTAGCTTGACTGTACTATACAGTAAAACTGAGAATTTCTTAACACATTACATTATCATATAAGGAAGGAAGAAATGGGATAACATGTTAGTACAGTCTGAGAACAAATTATTATCGGACAAGAATGAAGAAACATGTATCTATTTAAGGGATTTCGCTATCATTAAATAATAACAGCAGAAGGTATCTGCTTCAATGCTCACTAATACAATCATAACCACCAACTGGTGACATCTATAACATTGCATATTGCCGAAAGTGTTTTGAAAACGGGTTGTGTAATGCTAAGATTGGCCACACACTGTATGACACTTCATTGGTAAGATTTGTAAACTACACTGAAACTGATGCACTGACAGTCTAATACGATACGAATTCTATTCTTTTCTTTTTCAACGGTAAAATTTTACTTATTACAGCAGGAGAAATGTAGTGTGCTGATGCTGGCAACGACTTTTGAAAGCTCAAACACACAGTATGAGGGTGAATAATTATTAGTGCTGTACCTGCTCCATCAATAATGAAAAGTTCTTGCATGTAGGCCTATTCGTGTCCGGTCAGTAAACTAATTATCCTTGTGAAGTGTACACTTCGTTGTCATCATTAACACACTACCCCTCTGAAGCCGCAAGTAAAATTTAGCCCTTCTCATAGGTGAACATTTTTCTCGTTGTTGACATCTACAGTGTACGCCAAATGGTAGCATGTCCCGTTTCTTTCCTCATTTACGGGTTAATAAACAGAATGTAGATAGGTACCAGTATTTATTTATTTATTTATTCTCGCCTTAAAGTAGATGTACTTAAAAGATTGTCAATTCAATTCAAATTAAAAGGAAACCATTTGCAATAAGTACAATATACTGATGTGGACGTACGTCTAAACCTTTTGTAAATAATATTGTAATATATTTATGTACGTGTACGATCATGTCAGATTGGTAGTTTCAATTTGAGTCCAAAAAGCATTATACTTACATAAACCTTTCCAATTAAACAAAATATATAAATAAATAAATAAATAAAAACGCACCCAGACACGAAAACGCTACAAGTGTGGGCTGATAATGTTTCTGTGCTTCCATTTCAGATAAAATCTATACGGTCTGTAAATGTTAAGTTACCAATGACTGTTGAACTTTGTCTTTTCATGTACCACCGCAAAAAAGTGAGCACCAATGAAGAGACCTGTGGCTACAGACGGCCAAGACAGACAGCCACCTACACGACATCACGTGCCAGTCTAGCAAGCGACATTGATCTCAACCAAGATGGTGGGTCATTTGAAAGCAGAAGCTGTTCGGCGAGGTGCGCACACCAGCTGCGCGCATCGTATGCTGCTCGAACGAAGAAGATGAACCAACTGCTGTTCGGAAGAGTCGATACGCAAAAACAATTCTAGACAACCAGTGTTTTTATTGTAAACAAAGAAATATTAGTGTATCCAAACTCACTAATCCTAATGAACGATATAAAAACGAAAAAATACTCTTGTACAGTAAAATTTTATGTAATTGAATATGCTATTGTAAATAACTATTTTGTAAATATTACTATAAGTCGAACTTATGTAAGAAATTATATATGTAAAAAGGTGAAAAACCAATGTATATAACCGAAACCGAAATGTGGACAACCAAAACTGAACTGGAGCACTATGTGAAAATGTACAAAAATGAACCCATGTAACAATTTGATGTTTTTATGATTCTGAAAATGAAACAATTGTCTTTGCCTTCGGTTTGTCCGTTTTCACGGTCGTTCCGAAGCAAAAGAGGTGGCAGTGAAACGATACAACTAAAATTAATAACTGGCCGAACATATATTTTTCTGTCTCTCTTTGAAACTTAAGCCACATTCCCTTGTTTTTTTTTTTTTTTTTTTTTTTCTGACGAGAAACAGAACAACGTTCCGATTCGTCTGTGCCCGGCCTCAGATTACATACGACATATCTGTACCGGCTCCTTTGATTCATTCGTACAGAATGTAAGTATAGTGCTCTAATTTGTTAAATACACCATAAAATATCTCAAAAATTCAATATGACGATCTTTCATTTTTTAACATCCCATATTTGATATGGCGTAGATAATTCTGCCCATTGATGTTGTGAGGTGGGTTTAGACGCCATTACGGCAGACGAGATCTTGTGCAGGGATTGTTGTAAGTTTTATTAATTTTTTAATCCTTATCATTCCCCCTTCAAAACCGAACGGCTTTTAGAACCTGCAATCGCGTTTCTTTTTATAAATGTTAAATTTCGAGATCCGATAACTTTCCGCGTAATATTTTTCCCGCAACTTCGTTTGGACACTGAATTAAAATTTAACGTACGGTGCGCTGCACGAGCAAACCACGTAACTAGTCCAACCCCACATCACGACGGTGTCTTACCTTAAAGAATATGAATTTTTATTGCAGCAAGCAACTGAATAAGCCAATGTATGTTTTAAAAAGTAGGAACCGTACCTTTTTACGAGGCGCGTAAGTTCCGTTTCAATTTATCTCCGCTGTAGCGCTGCGATTGCAGTTCCGCACATGCGCTGTAGTCGATGTGTATCAAAGAGAAGAACGTGCGCCATTTGGAGATCGCTGTCAGTTACGTACGCTTTGTTGTACTTGTTTGAAATGTCGGCGTTGATTGAAAATCCCGCCGCCTGTGAAATCAGATCGGTGATTCGGTTTCTGAAAGCGAGAAAGTGAAACCAAGTAAAATTTATCGGCAAATTTGCGATTTTTACGGACCAAATGCGATGAGTGATTCGATGGTGAGAAAATGGGTCCGACAGTTCAATAGCGAGCGTAGTGATGTGCACGATGAAAAACGAAGTGGGCGTCCACCTTTGGTTACGGAAGAACTGGTTCACGCGATTGATGACAAGATCCAGGAAAACCGTAGGTTTACAATTTGTGCTCTCGCTATGGACTTCCCCCAAATTTCACGATCACTGATGCATGAAATTGTTACCAAACAACTGAAATTCCGTAAACTTTGCTCACGTTGGGTAACAAAGATTCTTACTGAGCAACACAAAACGCAACGGATGGGGGTGCACTTGAGTTTTTGACCCGTTATGCTGAAAGCGGAGAAGAATTTCTGAGATGGATAGTCACAGGAGATGAAACGTGGGTTTCCTACGACACCCCTGAGAGTAAGCGGCAATCAATGGAATGGAGGCACACTTTATCCCCACCAAAGATAAAGCCGAAGCACATCATGACACCTCGGAAAATGATGTTCACAGTGTTCTGGGACTGGAAAGGCATCCTACTCATTGACTTCTTACTGCGTGGTCAAACAATCAAAGCAGATGCTTATTGCGAGACACTTCGGAAATTGCGCCGTGCAATTCAGAATAAGCGCCAGGGACTGCTGTCAAAAGGGGTTGTTTTGCTTCACGACAACTCACGACCACACACTGCAAATGTGACGGAAACCTCCTACAAGGATTTGGCTGGGATCATCCTCCGTACAGCCCTGACCTCGCTCCTAGCGACTTCCATCGGTTCTTACATCTCAAGTCTTTCCTTGGCGGTCATCACTTCACCAATGAAGATGAGCTGAAAGAAACCGTTTCCAACTGGTTGAAGACACAGGCGGCAGATTTCCTATGAAGAAAGTATACAAAACCTGGTGCCATGCTATGACAAATGCCTGAAAAATTTCGGCAGTTATATGGAAAAAGTAGTTTAAGAGGAATTTTGTCCAATAAAAATTTCTTCTGTATCTGTGTAAAATTTCATTTTATTACCAAACGGAACATACTTTCTGGACGCGCCTCGTGTAATGTAACTGCCGCCAACACCTACCATTCAATCTTCCAAAATATTATAAAGAATCAAAATTAATTCCACTGTTTATTTATAAATTTTCACCCCTGCAAGTATTATTTACGAAATTTTGACCACCGAAATCCCATTTCTAGCCTACAAACTATTTACGAAATTAATTAAGTACTAAAAGTTAAACATTTCCCTAAAACCTTAACTTGTATGGCAGTTTCATTATAACATCTACCCTCCATACAGCTCCGATTCAGCACAACCGGTGGCCAACACTAGGACTATAGTAGTCTGGACATTTAAATCGCCGAAACCGGTCTCACTAAAATAAATTTGCGATCTGGACTGACTTTTGTATGGACGAAGATCATATGATTGAAAATACAGCCCCACGTTAAGCGAAGATGGTGATTAAATCGGTACTGACTGTTGCTGTCATTACTACCACTGCAGCAAAGAAGCTCTGTTGGAGAATAGCTTCCACATATCGGCAAGTTGAACTGCAGTAGCAGTGGTTGGTGTCTCCGTAATGTGCGAGAAGACATTTTTGATGATCGAGAGATCGGGAAAACAGGGGAACCAATGTAGCAATGTAATGTGCCGAAGTCTAAATCATTAAATGCCACGTGTGGTAATGCATTATCCTCTTGCAATGTTGCCATCAGCAAACTCTGAATGCATGGCACGATAACACCGCAACACTGCCTGGGTGACATGAATGTATTAAGTAAACAATCTGCAACAATAATACGTGCTGCACAGTTACTGATTCGACGGAAACGCCATAGACAAAAAAGACGAATACTGCCATATTTGTTTCTGGCTGATGAAGCCTTTGCTCTGTTTGAAAACCTTCTGAGACCATACCTCGGTAAGGACACGACTAACATTAAAAGAATTTGTAACTACCGTTTATCGTGTGCCAGACAGTACCTGGAATGTGCATAAGGTATTTTAGCCGATAAATGGCGTCCGACTGATGTCAGTATCGATTTGGTTGACATCATTGTTAAAGCCATTTGTGTAGTGCACAACTTTGTGAAGGAAAACGATGGGTACAACTCTGAAGGTTAAATCTAACTTTGCACAGAAAGAGGTGAATTACGCTGCCACAAAAGTCTTTAGTCACTTACCAAGTAGCATCAAAAGTCTGACAGATAGCCAACTAGTATGTAAAAAGAAATTAAAGGAATTCTTGAATGGCAACTCCTATATTTTAGATGAAATTTTAGATAAAACAAAATTTGTTTTAAATTTTTTTTAAATGGAAATTAAAAAATCATTAAAATATTGTCATGTACAGACACCATTTACTAAACTGACACGTCCCCTCTCATTTCGAAATGTCGTATATAATTATAATCTATGCAACAAGTATTTAATCTAATCTAATTTCATCCATAGTGTGTGGGATCCAGGAGAGGTATTTATCTACCGTTATGGCTAGGTATTTCGCTGAATCTTTGGCCTGTATTGATCCACCCCAGAGTTTAACTTTGGCATCTTTGAGGTTTTGATTTCGAGTCCTTGTGTTGCTGTGTTTAAAGTAGAGATGGGCAATCTGCTCATGAACTGATTCAAAGAGCCAGAACCTTCTAAGGAGTGAGTGATGGATGAATCCGAAAAAAAAGAGTGGTAGTTCATCTGATCCGAAAAGTCCCTCTGGTGACAGCAATGAGCAGCATAAGCACCCCTTGCCACATGCTTCAGAAGTTACCTAAGCCTCTTGCCACATGCTACATGGTATAGAACATGTGCAAGTATAAAACTGCAAAAAATGACAGCCTAAACACGTGCAGCGCCTCCGCGCTGCGAGTCGAGAATCGGTGAGTCGAGAGTCGGCAAGTCACACAAGCAGCATAATTCAGTGAGCGCGGACTCCCGAATCTCGCTGCTCCGCACGACTCCGGCGATCGAGGCGATCCGACTGCCAACTGAGTTGGTGAGTTAGCTGGTTCACCGGTTCACCTCTCCCCACCACTCTCCCCACTCCGCTCGCTTGCCCCACTTTTCTGGCGAAACACATGGTGGTGAACAAAGCGACTCCGCACATCTCTCTGTCTCTCAACTCCTGTGTCCTGATAAAGCTTGCAGCTCGCTTACAGAAACGATCATCTGAAGCAACAGAAACCGTCATGTAGGCAAATGACCTGTTCCGAATAGTATTCGAGATAAACGTATGTAATTTAATGTTATATGTTTTTTCTTAATAACAGGAAATCTGCAGTCTGTAGCAAAAATGCGGTACAGTACAAAGTTAAACTATATAAAATTTCTGCGAAAAAGATCCTACTCCATTTTTCTCAAAGACTTGTAGTTCGCATGAAGGGAGCAAGAGAGACAGTCTTGTGCAATGTGCATTCTCTGTTTCTTAGATAAATTTTGTAAGCCCATATCACACAATTTCCTGAGTTGATAGACAAGTGTCATGTATCAAATTATGTGTCTTTTATGCATCTACACTATTTTGGCATATTGAAAACAATGACTATATAATCGAATAACAAAGAAAATAACAATATGCATTAATGTTTTCTATCTCTGAAACCATTCAGTTTCGGGAATGTGTCCATTTGAAATTTTTGTTGCTGGCGTCAAATCTTTGACAGTAACAATAAACTTGTTTCCCAAGAGAGAGATAACACTAGGAAGTCAAACGAGATGTGTCTAAAATTACGTTTCTGAGTAAAATATCTTGTTATAATATTTCATTACGAATTTAATGTGTTTGGTATAGCGGGATGTGTGTGTTTGCAATTAAAGATAAAATATATTAGGAAGCACTTAAAAATAATTTGACTTGCTCTGTAGAGAGAAAATATAAAACTTTGCACAAATAACAGGTGAAAGAGTTGTAGTTACACGAATTGCAATATAAGATGGAACGGAAATCGTACCAGCAACTGCAAAACCTAGAACAATAGGAGTCCAGAACATTACCCCAGTACTACGCCAACTGTATCACCGCAGTTATTTACCTAATTATTTCCTTTGGTAAGGCTCTCTTCGAACTTAATCAGTAGTTGATGGTTTGTATTCCCAAAAGAAAAACTCATTGACGACATAGTCGAAAGTATCTGTACTCGTCGTATTTTCGAAGAATTTGGCTGGAGATCTTCAGTCTTTTTTTCGTATTTGAAGTTATGAATGAAATGGTCCACGAACATTCCTAGTTTTCTAAATTTAATGGACATTACTCTTTTGAGCCTTATTTCCTATACATTTAATTCCATTTCATGATAAAACTTTATTACTTACTCTGGAGCTATCATTATTTTATTGTTTATGGGTGTCAGACTTTTAGAAACCTTGTGTTCAGTTCTAGTGGCCATCTTGTAGCGAGAAGCTGTCGCGCTCACGTAAGACACCCGACCGTGTCGCCAAATGTCGTTGAATATCGCGCGCTGTCGCTCGCTTTTTGTCGCTCACGTAGTATGCGGCATTAGTGCGCATGGCTGTTTCGTCGCGGCAGTTGCCACGTCCTGCATGGACCTCTCGCACTATCACGTTTCAATCAACTTGCTCAAACTTGCAAACTACTCACTGTATAAATATGGAACTAGTATCATTTTATTCTGCAAATTATTGACTGAAAGTATAAAAATATAAAAATAAAAATTTTTCTTTTTGCAATTATTTCACCTGCAAAAATATTTAAATTCTGTTATAACATTTTTAATTTTTAATGTAGGTGTAACGAACAAATTTTAATTCTCGAAACTACTAAAGACTTACAATAAAATTATTACTCTTCTTTCTTCTTTCACAATATGGCCAAACAGATAAAGGTATAGTGACAAAAAAGCAATGTGACATTGTTTGGTGAGTGGGTGAGCCATGAAAAAGAACTAGTTCATCCCAGTGAGTGACTATTTTTGATCCGATCTCTGAAAAGATCGGTTTTGCCCATCTCTAGTATAGAGCGCACAAGCTGGTTTTGGTGGCGTTCGGTTTGATGCTCCATTTTTGGAGCTTATTGATGTAGGGCTGCACTCGTTGGTTGGCTTCTGTCGTGGAGTGGTTGAGGCACCAGTAGGCCATGACATCAGCATAAAGCATGATGCCTTCGTTCCATTTCAGTTGGAGAGGGATGTCTGATGTATATAAGCTGTGTAGGAGAGACGATGGAAACTTATGGAATTCCTGACTCTGGTGTGAATTCGTCCAAAATGCCTTCATTTACATGGACTCTCGATGATCGGTTGCCTACAATGTTCGACAGAAGTGTGGTGAACTGCGGGTTAAAACAGCGCAATCTCTCTCGGTCGAGCGTTGTGAAACGTTTAATGGCCGCAAATTACTTGGCAGCCCGTGCAGAGGCCAGTTAAACGAGCTGATAAAACAACGGGATTATCAGTGGTAGCACTGTGAAAGCAGTAAATTTTCGGTGACAGGAAGCACACGCGGCACAGAACAGGAAGCGGCGTCGGTCGCGTGTGGGCATCAGATAGTGGTCCGTATGAAAGCCGGCTGCTGGGATGGCGGCAGCTCACCTTGTTTGCACGATGCTGCGGCTGCTGCTGGTGGTTTCCTGGGCGCTGTTCGCCGGTACCCCTACCCTCGCAAACATTGCCCCCACGGTGAGTGCTCGACTCTTCTCAGCACCAGCTGCCGCACGGTATCTTTTATGTGTGACGTCAAAGCACCCAGAAAGAACAACTACGACATGTGTCTCGAGACTGGCTATCTTTCGCTCTGATGCGAAGCCTTCAGTCTAGTCGCATCTAGAATTCTTGAACATATACTCACAAGCAGAGGACGTCTACTCGTCATCGCCGAATTCGTACAAATTTATGGTATACTAGCTTAAACCCGCGGCTCCGCTTGTTGGTTGATTATGATAGATAAGCTAACTTTCAGTAATGTGCTATGAGACTGGTTTAGAAGGATGAAATGAAATACAATACCTTTTTTTTTTTTTTTTTAGAAACAAACATCTTTAATCAACATTCGAATAAAAAAAAAATTTATGTCAAGTGCTTAATGATTTACAATAAATAATACATACATCATTCCTTATAGCCTGTGTTGCAATATGTCAACACGTATAGTGAGAGTAATGTCCAAATTCATTTTAATTTCATTTTAGAGCATTCTAGTACTCTACGTTATTTGTAGTATTGTTTGGAGCGTAAATGTAGAGACCTTTTGGGTTGCCCACCCTTGAGCAAGCGACGTATAATTGATCATGTGAAAAACATGAGGGCTGTAAATGGATTCCTGCGACGTCTAATGACTGTCCTCGAGCTTTGTTGATTGTCATGGCTAAAGCTAGACGAACTGGAAACTGAAGTCTTTTGAACTGAAATGGCATATCTGAAGGGATTAAAGGAAATTAAACAATAATGATTGTAATACTATCACAGATCGATCACTTGATGTAATGTGCGAAACGTCAAATCGATTTTTTTAAACAGATGTATTAAAAGAAATTTCTTTTTTACTGCTTTATTTATTTATTCTTATATTTCCTTACAGAGAAAGAGCTGAAGACATTGTAGCACGCATAGATCAAAGATATGGTTGTGGCATCACGTTTCGCTGTATGTAACCTCCTTGCTATAGAGTCACAAACGTCATCGCTGGCCTTCAGTCCGAATTTTTTTACCATTTGACGACTTTCAACCACCATATCTTCCACCCCCTTATAGCTATCGGCATGGAACTGCTATGATGTACAACAGGTGACTTCGGACAACATTAATTACACACAGACCATTCGTTTGCGTTCTGTAGTTTTCACTGCAGAGCGAAATATTAAAACACTCACACACGTAGAATTTTATATACACCGATAACTTACCATCCCAATATACTCCATCCTTTTATCATTATCAAGCCTCAAGCAACAATGCAACCAATAAAACCATTTTCAAAGAGTAAATATAATATATTGTTCCACATTTCACGTTATATTCTTCAAATTACTAAATATCTATCAGATCGCTATAAAACCATGCCTAAAACCTTCCTCAGGTATAAATTAGTAACTGTAAAAATATTAAGTCTCTGTGTCTTGACGTTCGGTGTGATAAGCGTATACCAAACAGACATTCACATTAATATATATATAGATAAATAGCTATCCGATCGCCATAAAACCATGCCTAAAGCCTTCCCTGGGTAGACATTAGTAACTGTACAAATTTTTAACTCTTTATGTTTTGTGGTTCAGAGGTGATATACGTACACCGAATACATTTATAGATATAGATGTAGGGCATGGTGAGATACGAAAGTGCACCAAGTGGTAGCTCCAGATGGCTAAGCGTTTAGGATATAAAAGGAATTTTGATACAGGTCCATCCCCACGTGCACCTTATCAACTGCCACTGAGAGAGTCTGTTTAGAGAGCGATGTTTTGTTCAGCGGTAAGAGATCGGATTTATATTGAAAGGTTCGCGGATTCGATTCCGCCCAGCGGCAAATATTTTTTTGCTGCTTGGCAATGAGTACACTACTGACTTCACAATTAACCGCAACATCATATATGTTTCAAGGGTTGTTCATAAAGTAAGCTTCCCAATTATTTTTTTCAAAATAAAAAACAAATTATGTAAATAGCATTATATATTGAAAAAAGCTTAGAATATTTCCTATTTTTCTACATAATCGCCGTTAAGATTAATGCATTTTTGCATTCGATGTACCATCTTCTTGAGGCCGGCATTGTAGAATCCTCCCGCCGCGCTGCAAAGGCAGCGTAGAAGTTCTTCTTTCACTTCCTCTCCGGTTGCGTAAATCGTCCCGCCTAGGTGTTTCTTCAATTCGGGGAAGAGATGATAGTCACTTACGGCTAAATCTGAACTGTAGGGCGGATGTGTGACAATATCCATTTGAAAGTTGTCGATCAGTTCAGTTGTCACACGGTTGACATGCGGACGAGTGTTGTCTTGATGAAAACTCACTCCCTTCGTCAGCATGCCCCTCCTCTTGTTCTGAATCGCTCAGCGAAGGTTTCTTAATGTTTGCCGGCCGCGGTGGCCGAGGGGATTGAGGCGCTCCAGTCACGGTCCGCACGGCCACTACGGTCGGGGTTTCGAATCCCCCCTCGGGCATGGATATTTGTGCCGTCCTTAGTTGTAAGTAGTTCATAAGTAGTTTGTAAGTTTAGGGACTGATGACCCCGTAGTTAAGTCCCATAGACTGTACAATACACACAAACAAAAAATCTTAATTTTTCACAATAACGATCAGCATTTATTGTAGTCCCAGTAGGCATACATTCGCACAACAATAACTCCTTTCTGTCCCAAAACAAGCTCGCCATCACTTTGCCGGCACACAGTTGTTGCTTAAACTTACGCGGCTTCGGTGACGATGGATGTTTCCACTGACAGAATTGTTCCTTCGTTTCCGGTGTCGAACAGTGGACCCATGTCTCATCCCCAGTGACAATGGAGTCCAAGAATTCCTCTCCATGGCTTTTGTAGGCCTGGAGAAATTCGTAGGCTGCTGCAACGCGTTGCCGTTTCTGGTCTTTCACAAGCATTATCGGGACCCACCTTGAGCAAACCTTGGAATAACCGAAATTTTCTGTCAAAATGTTGTTTATGGTAGACTTGCTTACATCAGGGATAAGCTCACAAAGTTCTCGAACTGTTATTCGTCGATCAAAAAAAAATGTTCAAATGTTTGTTAAGCTTATGGGACTTAACTATGGGGTCATCAGTCCCTAAACTTACAAACTACTTATGAACTACTTACAAACTAGGACGGCACAAATATCCACGCCCGAGGAGGGATTCGAACCCCCAACCGTAGTGGCCGTGCTGACTGTGACTGGAGCGCCTCAGTCACCTCGGCCACCGCGGCCGGCTTTCGTCGATCATTCAGCATTGTCTCTTCCACTTTTGCGATCGTTTCGTCCGAAACCGATGGCCTACCAGAACGCTGTTCGTCATGGACATCTGTACGTCCTTCTTTGAATTCTTTGCACCACTTACGAACTTGCTGTACACTCATGCACTTGTCACCATAAACTTTACACAATTGTGGATGAATATCCATCGGCGCAGTGTTATTTGCTCACAAAAAACGAAATACTGCTCTTAACTCGCACCTGGCAGGAGAAACAAGCGGAAGTCCATCGCTAATGGCTGCCAAGGCTACACTGAACGTCGCAGACAGCTCCAACTTGTGGCAGTGGAGAGAGGGGAACCGAGCTGCATGACAGTGTTGCCAGATCACGCTTAACCGCATTCCTCGCGACTGTAGCGCAGTGGGAACCATACTTTATGGACAACCCTCGTCCTTTGTATTTATATGTGCATCAGTATGGGACGTCATTATTTAATCACTTACCGAGAAGCTTGCATCAAAGTACATTCCGTTATACATCAACAGCTGCCCTCGCAAGTATTCAGCGATTTGCTGCGTTACGCGTGTTTCGCTGCTGAACTGTACGATGAAAGAATTGTTTTTACAATTCACATTGTTTTCAGAATGTCAATCAAGTTTGTTTTTCTATGGAGAGATTACATAAAATGTAACTGCGAAAGGGCGGCGTTCATAACGTGCACAAGATGCGATCAAAATTATTGCTTCCTCTGTTTCTTTGATGAAAGTCACCACGGTACATGTAATTGATCAATAGCAAAAGAAAGGAAGTATCGATTTACATACACGACATCTCCAAGTACGTGTCAACTACAGTTCCTTTTTAAATGTTTCTAGTCCCGAATTTCATCCAATGCCCTTTCTTTTTTTTTTTTTTTTTGCTTATATAAATCAATAAAATAACTTATATGATGTTGCGCTTAATTGTAACTTCAGTCTACATCTACATATACATCAATACTCTGCAAACCAGAGTGAAGTGCATGGCAGAGAGTACCTCTCACTGTACCAGTTATTAGGGTTTTTTCCCCATTCCATTAACGTAGTGAGCGTGAGAATAAAGATTGTTTAAATGCCTCCGTGGGTGCTGTAATTAATCTAATCTTGTCCTCACGATCCTTGCGGGAACAATATGTAGGTGTACGCATTGCCAAGGAGCAGAAAAAAAAATTGCCGACGAGTGAAGTTGAACCATTGACCTTCTCTATTAGGCGCTATTTAGGCAATTTTGAAGCTAAAACTACAAAATTTCGGATTTTAAATCAGGGTTCGAATTTAAAAGACACGTGTTTCGGCTGTTTTTGAAATTCAACCAATAAGGGGGTAAAATAAGGGACGAAAAAAATTGATTTTCAAAAATATGTTACTGTTAATTCAAAATTTAAGCTACAACTACGAAACTTCGGATATGGAATCTTGGTCAGGATAAAAAAAAAAAAAATAATAAAAAATAAAATAAAATAAAAATTATAAAACCACGAGTTTCAGTATTGTTGGAAATTCAACAAGTAAGAGGGTAAAATAGGGGATGAAAAATTCTTTTTCAAAACACGTTGATATTAAGACAATTTTGAAGCTGTAGCTGCAAAAATTGATATTTGTATTGCCGGTTAGAATTTAAAAACATACATGTTTCGGTAGTTTTGGAAATTCGACCATCAAGGGGGTTAAACTGGAGAGGGGATGTTTTTCGAAAATCTTTTGCTATTAAGGCAAGTTTGAAGGTACAAACATATAAATAGGTATATGTTTCTTTTGGTTAGAATTAAAAAGACACGTGTTTCGGTATATTCAGAAAATTCATCATTTAGGGGGTGAAATAGGGGATGAAACATTTTTTGAAAATACGTTGCTACTATGCTAATTTTGGACCCAGAATTACTGAAAATGATATTTGTATACGTGGATGGAATTTAAAAGACACATGTTGGAGTATTTTTCGAAATTCAGTTATTAAGGGGTGCCATAGGGGGTTAGAAGTAGTAAAATCAAATGTTCAAATGTTTGTAAATCTTAAGAGACTTTGTGGTGCAACAGTGTTATCCTTGCCTGTTCACTGCAAGACACCAGAAGAATATATAAGTTAGTAATGGTTTTAGGTAATGTTGAATCGGGTTTTTAGAAGCCTGCTATTTAATTTACTCCTTGGCTTATGAGGCCCAGCTAGTCTGTTCCCCAACCAAGAAATCTCTTTCTTGAGGTAGCAGGCATCTGACAATCGTATCCAAAGTTGATCAGAGCGTGAGAGGAAGAGAAATTATCATTTCAATTCATAGATGCTTGTTCTACTCAAATGAAACAAATAACAGTACTCCTTTATTGTACTGTGACTTACAGAACTTCATTAACACTAAATACATTTACATATAATCAAGTTTCATATCATCATCAGTTCCAGTCTCAGATAGTTCCGACTATATAACTTCCCATACATGACAACAATGACAACAACCTTCAACACTACACTCATCTGTTTTTTCGTTGCACCATGGAACACTTATGTAATTAAGGACCCCATGCTGCGTCTATACAGGCTCCTGCTTCTCATGTTGATAGACCTGCACATACACTTCGCCGCCCGTAGCAGGTGACACCAGGAGCTTCCACCTAGGAAGACAGAAAACCCTAGACAGAATCTCGTCCCCTGACACGCTAAATTCCTTAAATTAATTAATTTGGTCGTCTTGAATCGGTAGGAAGGAATGTAGTGTCCCTAAGGCTTGCAAACTAATTAAACTTACGTAAACTAACTTATGCTAAGGACAACACAAACACCGATGCCCGAGGGGCGAATCGAACCCCTGACGGCGAACAGCAGCGCGCACCGCAGCATGGCGCCTCAATACGCACGGCCATTCTGTCGCTGCTACAAGTAGTATCACAACATTTGACCAGTGGCGGCTCGTACAAAATTTGACCACTGTGCTACAATATTACAAAAATAAACAGGAGACAAAATATACTAAAATAAAAAGTTAACCTTTGTATGATTGCCTTTAATTAAATATCAATTAATACTGTATTGACAGAAAGACCTTCAGGGGAATCTATAACAGCGCTGCCAACTGCATGTATTCACTGAAGGCAGTAAATATAACGTTTAAAAAAATTAATTTTATTTACAGAAATTAAAAATATAGACTCAGAGGTATTTGAATATGAGCATCACACAGGAAGGTTTGAGAGACAACGCGCAAGCCGACTGAGCCAGCGCGCTATTTGACTCTATATGCCGCAATATTCGTCATATACAACTCTTCCGCAGCCGTTACACGCAGCGCGAAGAGAAATATTGATCTGGTGCTGCAGTCGGTCTCAGCACATATGAGGTTCGTTCGAGTGGCCCAAACGCTGATAGTTCCTGATAGTTACCGACGATTTGGAAGGCCTCCACTGCGCATTCGCACTTTTTGACAGTTTCCGACTCCGAAGCCAACTCGAACGCTTATTTCACCTGTTTCGCAGTTTGGCCACCCATAGCGCTAGTTGGCATCTTTGCTCTCTACCGATGTTGAAAGTGAGGTTATGCCTGGCGATATGTTATGTATTTCTCAATTGAGAAAACTATTTAAGTCGTCATGAAACATTTGAAATGTACCGTTAAACCAAAGTATAATAATAAAGATTAACAAGACACATTTGCCTGCAAACCATGTATCTGTAGAGTATAAAATGAAAATCGCGTGACGAAACTAGGTTAACTTGCGAGTCGCGATGTTACCAGACGACCGTTCCATCAAAACATTCTTCTAGAGAAAGCTCGCGTTGACGTGAGGTGACGGACCGGCGACGGACAATGTTAATTTCGCCATTAGAAATGCATTGTGGAATACATTCTGATCATAAACTTCGACAAAACGCAAAATATACGTAAACATGTCCCCCCATTTACAAATAATGTAGCCAATTTAACCTGACAAAACCTCATACAAAAATGAGGTAAATTAGGATAGTTGTGTGTGAAAGGAATATTTGGTAACATACAACTTCATATGCATTTTGTTCCATTATTATGAGTTACAATAAAATTTAAAAAATGAAACATACAAATTAATATAAAAAAATTTGTAGGTGTTGTGCAAGAATTATCATCGTACATGATTTCCCCAGAAGTTACACATTTAGTGTAGAAACGCCCACATTGGCACTAATAGATTTCTATAATATATAACCACAAGGAGAATCACGGAACAGTAATTGTGAGACGCTATAGTGGCACATATAAAGCTAGATGTCGGTTATAAAAATCTATCACTGCTAACGCCTGTTGTGAACTATATTATTCTTATGTGTCAATCACTTCATTTACAGACGGCACAGAAAATCTATTTTGACTTCATGTTCAGGCGAATATATCACAATCCAAACTGTAAAAACATACGCATTCATCTTTAAATTCGTATGTTATGAAAATTTCCACACCTTTCATTTATAGTATGTATGGGTGTAATAAAAAGGGGACGTACTGTATTAGAAGGCCACATAAGTTGAAAGAGTGCCTGTCTAATATACAAAGCTCAGCCTCAATCAAGAGAAAATCGAAGACTTAGAACACAAACCTCTTCGTAAATATGCGGGCTTGTCTTTTGGAGGAGGCTTGTTAAACGCTTTGGAGTCAGTCAGAAAACAGTTTGACGAAAATCCGCTGACTTAAAGAAACGGTCGCAAACTACCAGCTCCGCCACTCGAACACCTGATTGGTCAGTCAGATATCGTCAGAAAGAGTCAATAGTGCCACTCGAACGCCTCAAACCGTTCCAGACCGTCAGCAGCGCCACTCGAACGAAGCTATGAGCTGCCAGGACTGACGTCACGTCTGCGCATGCGCACTAGCGAACAGACGCCTGCGCCGCCTCTCTGCGCACGTACCAGCGCGGCTGAATCCCACTTCAGCACACGGAGCTGGTTTCCAGCTATCGCGGCGAGAGTGCTCCAAAATGCGATTTCATCCTTATTACTAGCATTCTAATACTCATTGGAATGGAATTGGCATAATTTTATTGTGATATCTGGCCCGTATTCCAAGAGAAAGGATGTAATTTTATAGCGATTTCTCGCTTGCATTCGAAGAGAAATGGCATAATTTTAGAAACATATGTACAATGTGCTGCAGCACATTAGCACATTATCGCCAGCCGCCACTGCATTTGACTATGATAGTACTTAAGCCATATCTATGAAAATTTATATTAAGAGGGAGAAACAACTGGTGCAGACCAGCCAGCCTACGCACGCGAAGCAGCGGGCGTTAAGGTTGTGTACCATAAATTTGGACGGATTCGGCGATGACAAGTGGGCGACCTCACCTTGTCAGAATCTTTTTTTTTTTTCTTTTTTTACTATTAGAAGTTACAATGGTGGTCTGTAACCTTAAAAAACTAACACAGATCTTACAAACAATGTTATAATAACTACAGTATGTCTAGATAACTAGTTTACAGTATCTCATAACAAATTTTACAATTTCCCGCCACTTTGCAAGATCCTGAATGGTGCCAGGTCCTATCCCTAATGTCGTGGACGGGGCTTTCTAACTAGACCGCTGCTTGATATCACATGTACTATTGTGGCACAAATTTTTGTATGCCTTCATCGTAGAAGGTTGCCGCCTACGTATTCAACCAGTTATTTCAGCTCGTCATCATCGTTGAAGTGTTGACCGCCAAGGATTGATTTTAGGTGTAAGAAGAGACGAAAGTCGCTAGGAACGAGGCCCGGGCTGCAGGGAGGATGATCAAACACGTCCACGTGAAATTCCCGTAAGAGTTGATTGGTCGCATTGGCCATGTGAGGTCGGGCATTAACGTGGAAAAAAAACACCTTTTGACAGTAACCCCGGCGCTTGTTCTGTTTTGCGAGGCGCAATTTCTTAATGGTCTCGCAGTAACCAAGTGCATTGATTGTTTGGCCTCACGGTAAAAAATCAATCAGCCAAAAGCTTTTTCTGTCCCAAAAACCGGTGCACATGACTTTTCGAGGTGTCTAGATTTGCTTAGGCTTCACCTCCATTGGGGATGAAGTGTGCTCGATTCCATTGACTTCCGTTTTGTTTCAGGAGTATCATTCGATACCCAAGCTTCATCCCCCGTGACTATCCAAGAAAGAAAACCATCGTCTTCTTCATTGTAGCGTGTCAAAACCTGAAGTTCACTGCCCATCCGTTGTTTTTTGTGTTGTTCAGTAAGAATTTTGTGTACCCAATGTGAGTAAAGTTTTAGAAATCACAGTTTTTCAGTAACAGTTTCATGAATTAGTGATGGTGAGATTTGCGGAACTTCCATAGCAAGGGCACTAAGTGTAAACTTACGGTTGAGCTTAATCTTCTCTTCAATTGAGTGAACCAGTTCTTTAATAACCACAGACGGGTGTTCACTTCGTTCTTCATCGTGTACTTGACCACGTCCTATATTGAGCAGTTTGATCCATCTTCTAACTATTGAATAGCTCATAGCATTTTTATATATATTTTTGACGAATTACAGCGTACAAATGAATGAAATAAATCGCAATTTGCGATGTTATGGCTTCACTGTATTAGGTTTAGATGGAATACCAAACTGTGGTGAATGAAAATTTGTGCCCGGCTAGGATTCAAACCCTGGATCTCCTGCTTACTAGGCAGACGAGTTTACCGCTCCGCCACCGAGGACACAGTGACCAGCCCGACTGCAGAGGACTCTTCCCTGCACGTTTCCCGCCACACACAAATCTCCATTCGCCACGCTGTCGCTTTCCTATACCACAGCCTATTTATTCTATAATGCTTGCAGCCACAATACTGTATTCCCGCGTCAGGGAGAACAGGCCATGAGGTATCGAGACACAATGAATTGTCGTCAGAAGCCTCGGCTTGTATACAATTATATATATTTTTGACGAATTACAGCGTTCAAATGAATTAAATAAATCGCAATTTGCGATGTTATGGCTTCACTGTATTAGGTTTAGATGGAATACCAAAGTGTGGTGAATGAAAATTTGTGCCCGGCTAGGATTCGAACCCTGGATCTCCTGCTTACTAGGCAGACGAGTTTACCACACCACCACCGAGGACACAGTGACCAGCCCGACTGCAGAGGACTCTTCCCTGCACGTTTCCCGCCACACACAAATCTCCATTCGCCACGCTGTCGCTTTCCTATACCACAGCCTATTTATTCTATAATGCTTGCAGCCACAATACTGTATTCCCGCATCAGGGAGAACAGGCCATGAGGTATCGAGACACAATGAATTGTCGTCAGAAACCTCGGCTTGTATACAATTATATATATTTTTGACGAATTACAGCGTTCAAATGAATTAAATAAATCGCAATTTGCGATGTTATGGCTTCACTGTATTAGGTTTAGATGGAATACCAAACTGTGGTGAATGAAAATTTGTGCCCGGCTAGGATTCGAACCCTAGATCTCCTGCTTACTAGGCAGACGAGTTTACCACACCACCACCGAGGACACAGTGACCAGCCCGACTGCAGAGGACTCTTCCCTGCACGTTTCCCGCCACACACAAATCTCCATTCGCCACGCTGTCGCTTTCCTATACCACAGCCTATTTATTCTATAATGCTTGCAGCCACAATACTGTATTCCCGCATCAGGGAGAACAGGCCATGAGGTATCGAGACACAATGAATTGTCGTCAGAAGCCTCGGCTTGTATACAATTATATATATTTTTGACGAATTACAGCGTTCAAATGAATTAAATAAATCGCAATTTGCGATGTTATGGCTTCACTGTATTAGGTTTAGATGGAATACCAAACTGTGGTGAATGAAAATTTGTGCCCGGCTAGGATTCGAACCCTGGATCTCCTGCTTACTAGGCAGACGAGTTTACCACACCACCACCGAGGACACAGTGACCAGCCCGACTGCAGAGGACTCTTCCCTGCACGTTTCCCGCCACACACAAATCTCCATTCGCCACGCTGTCGCTTTCCTATACCACAGCCTATTTATTCTATAATGCTTGCAGCCACAATACTGTATTCCCGCATCAGGGAGAACAGGCCATGAGGTATCGAGACACAATGAATTGTCGTCAGAAGCCTCGGCTTGTATACAATTATATATATTTTTGACGAATTACAGCGTTCAAATGAATTAAATAAATCGCAATTTGCGATGTTATGGCTTCACTGTATTAGGTTTAGATGGAATACCAAAGTGTGGTGAATGAAAATTTGTGCCCGGCTAGGATTCGAACCCTGGATCTCCTGCTTACTAGGCAGACGAGTTTACCGCTCCGCCACCGAGGACACAGTGACCAGCCCGACTGCAGAGGACTCTTCCCTACACGTTTCCCGCCACACACAAATCTCCATTCGCCACGCTGTCGCTTTCCTATACCACAGCCTATTTATTCTATAATGCTTGCAGCCACAATACTGTATTCCCGCATCAGGGAGAACAGGCCATGAGGTATCGAGACACAATTAATTGTCGTCAGAAGCCTCGGCTTGTATACAATTATATATATTTTTGACGAATTACAGCGTTCAAATGAATTAAATAAATCGCAATTTGCGATGTTATGGCTTCACTGTATTAGGTTTAGATGGAATACCAAAGTGTGGTGAATGAAAATTTGTGCCCGGCTAGGATTCGAACCCTGGATCTCCTGCTTACTAGGCAGACGAGTTTACCACACCACCACCGAGGACACAGTGACCAGCCCGACTGCAGAGGACTCTTCCCTGCACGTTTCCCGCCACACACAAATCTCCATTCGCCACGCTGTCGCTTTCCTATACCACAGCCTATTTATTCTATAATGCTTGCAGCCACAATACTGTATTCCCGCATCAGGGAGAACAGGCCATGAGGTATCGAGACACAATGAATTGTCGTCAGAAGCCTCGGCTTGTATACAATTATATATATTTTTGACGAATTACAGCGTTCAAATGAATTAAATAAATCGCAATTTGCGATGTTATGGCTTCACTGTATTAGGTTTAGATGGAATACCAAACTGTGGTGAATGAAAATTTGTGCCCGGCTAGGATTCGAACCCTAGATCTCCTGCTTACTAGGCAGACGAGTTTACCACACCACCACCGAGGACACAGTGACCAGCCCGACTGCAGAGGACTCTTCCCTGCACGTTTCCCGCCACACACAAATCTCCATTCGCCACGCTGTCGCTTTCCTATACCACAGCCTATTTATTCTATAATGCTTGCAGCCACAATACTGTATTCCCGCATCAGGGAGAACAGGCCATGAGGTATCGAGACACAATGAATTGTCGTCAGAAGCCTCGGCTTATATACAATTATATATATTTTTGACGAATTACAGCGTTCAAATGAATTAAATAAATCGCAATTTGCGATGTTATGGCTTCACTGTATTAGGTTTAGATGGAATACCAAACTGTGGTGAATGAAAATTTGTGCCCGGCTAGGATTCGAACCCTGGATCTCCTGCTTACTAGGCAGACGAGTTTACCACACCACCACCGAGGACACAGTGACCAGCCCGACTGCAGAGGACTCTTCCCTGCACGTTTCCCGCCACACACAAATCTCCATTCGCCACGCTGTCGCTTTCCTATACCACAGCCTATTTATTCTATAATGCTTGCAGCCACAATACTGTATTCCCGCATCAGGGAGAACAGGCCATAGGTATCGAGACACAATGAATTGTCGTCAGAAGCCTCGGCTTGTATACAATTATATATATTTTTGACGAATTACAGCGTTCAAATGAATTAAATAAATCGCAATTTGCGATGTTATGGCTTCACTGTATTAGGTTTAGATGGAATACCAAACTGTGGTGAATGAAAATTTGTGCCCGGCTAGGATTCGAACCCTGGATCTCCTGCTTACTAGGCAGACGAGTTTACCACACCACCACCGAGGACACAGTGACCAGCCCGACTGCAGAGGACTCTTCCCTGCACGTTTCCCGCCACACACAAATCTCCATTCGCCACGCTGTCGCTTTCCTATACCACAGCCTATTTATTCTATAATGCTTGCAGCCACAATACTGTATTCCCGCATCAGGGAGAACAGGCCATGAGGTATCGAGACACAATGAATTGTCGTCAGAAGCCTCGGCTTGTATACAATTATATATATTTTTGACGAATTACAGCGTTCAAATGAATTAAATAAATCGCAATTTGCGATGTTATGGCTTCACTGTATTAGGTTTAGATGGAATACCAAACTGTGGTGAATGAAAATTTGTGCCCGGCTAGAATTCGAACCCTGGATCTCCTGCTTACTAGGCAGACGAGTTTACCACACCACCACCGAGGACACAGTGACCAGCCCGACTGCAGAGGACTCTTCCCTGCACGTTTCCCGCCACACACAAATCTCCATTCGCCACGCTGTCGCTTTCCTATACCACAGCCTATTTATTCTATAATGCTTGCAGCCACAATACTGTATTCCCGCATCAGGGAGAACAGGCCATGAGGTATCGAGACACAATGAATTGTCGTCAGAAGCCTCGGCTTGTATACAATTATATATATTTTTGACGAATTACAGCGTTCAAATGAATTAAATAAATCGCAATTTGCGATGTTATGGCTTCACTGTATTAGGTTTAGATGGAATACCAAACTGTGGTGAATGAAAATTTGTGCCCGGCTAGAATTCGAACCCTGGATCTCCTGCTTACTAGGCAGACGAGTTTACCACACCACCACCGAGGACACAGTGACCAGCCCGACTGCAGAGGACTCTTCCCTGCACGTTTCCCGCCACACACAAATCTCCATTCGCCACGCTGTCGCTTTCCTATACCACAGCCTATTTATTCTATAATGCTTGCAGCCACAATACTGTATTCCCGCATCAGGGAGAACAGGCCATGAGGTATCGAGACACAATGAATTGTCGTCAGAAGCCTCGGCTTGTATACAATTATATATATTTTTGACGAATTACAGCGTTCAAATGAATTAAATAAATCGCAATTTGCGATGTTATGGCTTCACTGTATTAGGTTTAGATGGAATACCAAACTGTGGTGAATGAAAATTTGTGCCCGGCTAGGATTCGAACCCTGGATCTCCTGCTTACTAGGCAGACGAGTTTACCACACCACCACCGAGGACACAGTGACCAGCCCGACTGCAGAGGACTCTTCCCTGCACGTTTCCCGCCACACACAAATCTCCATTCGCCACGCTGTCGCTTTCCTATACCACAGCCTATTTATTCTATAATGCTTGCAGCCACAATACTGTATTCCCGCATCAGGGAGAACAGGCCATGAGGTATCGAGACACAATGAATTGTCGTCAGAAGCCTCGGCTTGTATACAATTATATATATTTTTGACGAATTACAGCGTTCAAATGAATTAAATAAATCGCAATTTGCGATGTTATGGCTTCACTGTATTAGGTTTAGATGGAATACCAAACTGTGGTGAATGAAAATTTGTGCCCGGCTAGGATTCGAACCCTGGATCTCCTGCTTACTAGGCAGACGAGTTTACCACACCACCACCGAGGACACAGTGACCAGCCCGACTGCAGAGGACTCTTCCCTGCACGTTTCCCTCCACACACAAATCTCCATTCGCCACGCTGTCGCTTTCCTATACCACAGCCTATTTATTCTATAATGCTTGCAGCCACAATACTGTATTCCCGCATCAGGGAGAACAGGCCATGAGGTATCGAGACACAATGAATTGTCGTCAGAAGCCTCGGCTTGTATACAATTATATATATTTTTGACGAATTACAGCGTTCAAATGAATTAAATAAATCGCAATTTGCGATGTTATGGCTTCACTGTATTAGGTTTAGATGGAATACCAAATTGTGGTGAATGAAAATTTGTGCCCGGCTAGGATTCGAACCCTGGATCTCCTGCTTACTAGGCAGACGAGTTTACCACACCACCACCGAGGACACAGTGACCAGCCCGACTGCAGAGGACTCTTCCCTGCACGTTTCCCGCCACACACAAATCTCCATTCGCCACGCTGTCGCTTTCCTATACCACAGCCTATTTATTCTATAATGCTTGCAGCCACAATACTGTATTCCCGCATCAGGGAGAACAGGCCATGAGGTATCGAGACACAATGAATTGTCGTCAGAAGCCTCGGCTTGTATACAATTATATATATTTTTGACGAATTACAGCGTTCAAATGAATTAAATAAATCGCAATTTGCGATGTTATGGCTTCACTGTATTAGGTTTAGATGGAATACCAAACTGTGGTGAATGAAAATTTGTGCCCGGCTAGGATTCGAACCCTGGATCTCCTGCTTACTAGGCAGTCGAGTTTACCGCTCCGCCACCGAGGACACAGTGACCAGCCCGACTGCAGAGGACTCTTCCCTGCACGTTTCCCGCCACACACAAATCTCCATTCGCCACGCTGTCGCTTTCCTATACCACAGCCTATTTATTCTATAATGCTTGCAGCCACAATACTGTATTCCCGCATCAGGGAGAACAGGCCATGAGGTATCGAGACACAATGAATTGTCGCCAGAAGCCTCGGCTTGTATACAATTATATATATTTTTGACGAATTACAGCGTTCAAATGAATTAAATAAATCGCAATTTGCGATGTTATGGCTTCACTGTATTAGGTTTAGATGGAATACCAAACTGTGGTGAATGAAAATTTGTGCCCGGCTAGGATTCGAACCCTGGATCTCCTGCTTACTAGGCAGACGAGTTTACCACACCACCACCGAGGACACAGTGACCAGCCCGACTGCAGAGGACTCTTCCCTGCACGTTTCCCGCCACACACAAATCTCCATTCGCCACGCTGTCGCTTTCCTATACCACAGCCTATTTATTCTATAATGCTTGCAGCCACAATACTGTATTCCCGCATCAGGGAGAACAGGCCATGAGGTATCGAGACACAATGAATTGTCGTCAGAAGCCTCGGCTTGTATACAATTATATATATTTTTGACGAATTACAGCGTTCAAATGAATTAAATAAATCGCAATTTGCGATGTTATGGCTTCACTGTATTAGGTTTAGATGGAATACCAAACTGTGGTGAATGAAAATTTGTGCCCGGCTAGGATTCGAACCCTGGATCTCCTGCTTACTAGGCAGACGAGTTTACCACACCACCACCGAGGACACAGTGACCAGCCCGACTGCAGAGGACTCTTCCCTGCACGTTTCCCTCCACACACAAATCTCCATTCGCCACGCTGTCGCTTTCCTATACCACAGCCTATTTATTCTATAATGCTTGCAGCCACAATACTGTATTCCCGCATCAGGGAGAACAGGCCATGAGGTATCGAGACACAATGAATTGTCGTCAGAAGCCTCGGCTTGTATACAATTATATATATTTTTGACGAATTACAGCGTTCAAATGAATTAAATAAATCGCAATTTGCGATGTTATGGCTTCACTGTATTAGGTTTAGATGGAATACCAAATTGTGGTGAATGAAAATTTGTGCCCGGCTAGGATTCGAACCCTGGATCTCCTGCTTACTAGGCAGACGAGTTTACCACACCACCACCGAGGACACAGTGACCAGCCCGACTGCAGAGGACTCTTCCCTGCACGTTTCCCGCCACACACAAATCTCCATTCGCCACGCTGTCGCTTTCCTATACCACAGCCTATTTATTCTATAATGCTTGCAGCCACAATACTGTATTCCCGCATCAGGGAGAACAGGCCATGAGGTATCGAGACACAATGAATTGTCGCCAGAAGCCTCGGCTTGTATACAATTATATATATTTTTGACGAATTACAGCGTTCAAATGAATTAAATAAATCGCAATTTGCGATGTTATGGCTTCACTGTATTAGGTTTAGATGGAATACCAAACTGTGGTGAATGAAAATTTGTGCCCGGCTAGGATTCGAACCCTGGATCTCCTGCTTACTAGGCAGACGAGTTTACCACACCACCACCGAGGACACAGTGACCAGCCCGACTGCAGAGGACTCTTCCCTGCACGTTTCCCGCCACACACAAATCTCCATTCGCCACGCTGTCGCTTTCCTATACCACAGCCTATTTATTCTATAATGCTTGCAGCCACAATACTGTATTCCCGCATCAGGGAGAACAGGCCATGAGGTATCGAGACACAATGAATTGTCGTCAGAAGCCTCGGCTTGTATACAATTATATATATTTTTGACGAATTACAGCGTTCAAATGAATTAAATAAATCGCAATTTGCGATGTTATGGCTTCACTGTATTAGGTTTAGATGGAATACCAAACTGTGGTGAATGAAAATTTGTGCCCGGCTAGGATTCGAACCCTGGATCTCCTGCTTACTAGGCAGACGAGTTTACCACACCACCACCGAGGACACAGTGACCAGCCCGACTGCAGAGGACTCTTCCCTGCACGTTTCCCGCCACACACAAATCTCCATTCGCCACGCTGTCGCTTTCCTATACCACAGCCTATTTATTCTATAATGCTTGCAGCCACAATACTGTATTCCCGCATCAGGGAGAACAGGCCATGAGGTATCGAGACACAATGAATTGTCGTCAGAAGCCTCGGCTTGTATACAATTATATATATTTTTGACGAATTACAGCGTTCAAATGAATTAAATAAATCGCAATTTGCGATGTTATGGCTTCACTGTATTAGGTTTAGATGGAATACCAAACTGTGGTGAATGAAAATTTGTGCCCGGCTAGGATTCGAACCCTGGATCTCCTGCTTACTAGGCAGACGAGTTTACCACACCACCACCGAGGACACAGTGACCAGCCCGACTGCAGAGGACTCTTCCCTGCACGTTTCCCGCCACACACAAATCTCCATTCGCCACGCTGTCGCTTTCCTATACCACAGCCTATTTATTCTATAATGCTTGCAGCCACAATACTGTATTCCCGCATCAGGGAGAACAGGCCATGAGGTATCGAGACACAATGAATTGTCGTCAGAAGCCTCGGCTTGTATACAATTATATATATTTTTGACGAATTACAGCGTTCAAATGAATTAAATAAATCGCAGTTTGCGATGTTATGGCTTCACTGTATTAGGTTTAGATGGAATACCAAACTGTGGTGAATGAAAATTTGTGCCCGGCTAGGATTCGAACCCTGGATCTCCTGCTTACTAGGCAGACGAGTTTACCGCTCCGCCACCGAGGACACAGTGACCAGCCCGACTGCAGAGGACTCTTCCCTGCACGTTTCCCGCCACACACAAATATCCATTCGCCACGCTGTCGCTTTCCTATACCACAGCCTATTTATTCTATAATGCTTGCAGCCACAATACTGTATTCCCGCATCAGGGAGAACAGGCCATGAGGTATCGAGACACAATGAATTGTCGTCAGAAGCCTCGGCTTGTATACAATTATATATATTTTTGACGAATTACAGCGTTCAAATGAATTAAATAAATCGCAATTTGCGATGTTATGGCTTCACTGTATTAGGTTTAGATGGAATACCAAACTGTGGTGAATGAAAATTTGTGCCCGGCTAGGATTCGAACCCTGGATCTCCTGCTTACTAGGCAGACGAGTTTACCACACCACCACCGAGGACACAGTGACCAGCCCGACTGCAGAGGACTCTTCCCTGCACGTTTCCCGCCACACACAAATCTCCATTCGCCACGCTGTCGCTTTCCTATACCACAGCCTATTTATTCTATAATGCTTGCAGCCACAATACTGTATTCCCGCATCAGGGAGAACAGGCCATGAGGTATCGAGACACAATTAATTGTCGTCAGAAGCCTCGGCTTGTATACAATTATATATATTTTTGACGAATTACAGCGTTCAAATGAATTAAATAAATCGCAATATGCGATGTTATGGCTTTACTGTATTAGGTTTAGATGGAATACCAAACTGTGGTGAATGAAAATTTGTGCCCGGCTAGGATTCGAACCCTGGATCTCCTGCTTACTAGGCAGACGAGTTTACCACACCACCACCGAGGACACAGTGACCAGCCCGACTGCAGAGGACTCTTCCCTACACGTTTCCCGCCACACACAAATCTCCATTCGCCACGCTGTCGCTTTCCTATACCGCAGCCTATTTATTCTATAATGCTTGCAGCCACAATACTGTATTCCCGCATCAGGGAGAACAGGCCATGAGGTATCGAGACACAATGAATTGTCGTCAGAAGCCTCGGCTTGTATACAATTATATATATTTTTGACGAATTACAGCGTTCAAATGAATTAAATAAATCGCAATTTGCGATGTTATGGCTTCACTGTATTAGGTTTAGATGGAATACCAAACTGTGGTGAATGAAAATTTGTGCCCGGCTAGGATTCGAACCCTGGATCTCCTGCTTACTAGGCAGACGAGTTTACCACACCACCACCGAGGACACAGTGACCAGCCCGACTGCAGAGGACTCTTCCCTGCACGTTTCCCGCCACACACAAATCTCCATTCGCCACGCTGTCGCTTTCCTATACCACAGCCTATTTATTCTATAATGCTTGCAGCCACAATACTGTATTCCCGCATCAGGGAGAACAGGCCATGAGGTATCGAGACACAATGAATTGTCGTCAGAAGCCTCGGCTTGTATACAATTATATATATTTTTGACGAATTACAGCGTTCAAATGAATTAAATAAATCGCAATTTGCGATGTTATGGCTTCACTGTATTAGGTTTAGATGGAATACCAAACTGTGGTGAATGAAAATTTGTGCCCGGCTAGGATTCGAACCCTGGATCTCCTGCTTACTAGGCAGACGAGTTTACCACACCACCACCGAGGACACAGTGACCAGCCCGACTGCAGAGGACTCTTCCCTGCACGTTTCCCGCCACACACAAATCTCCATTCGCCACGCTGTCGCTTTCCTATACCACAGCCTATTTATTCTATAATGCTTGCAGCCACAATACTGTATTCCCGCATCAGGGAGAACAGGCCATGAGGTATCGAGACACAATGAATTGTCGTCAGAAGCCTCGGCTTGTATACAATTATATATATTTTTGACGAATTACAGCGTTCAAATGAATTAAATAAATCGCAGTTTGCGATGTTATGGCTTCACTGTATTAGGTTTAGATGGAATACCAAACTGTGGTGAATGAAAATTTGTGCCCGGCTAGGATTCGAACCCTGGATCTCCTGCTTACTAGGCAGACGAGTTTACCGCTCCGCCACCGAGGACACAGTGACCAGCCCGACTGCAGAGGACTCTTCCCTGCACGTTTCCCGCCACACACAAATCTCCATTCGCCACGCTGTCGCTTTCCTATACCACAGCCTATTTATTCTATAATGCTTGCAGCCACAATACTGTATTCCCGCATCAGGGAGAACAGGCCATGAGGTATCGAGACACAATGAATTGTCGTCAGAAACCTCGGCTTGTATACAATTATATATATTTTTGACGAATTACAGCGTTCAAATGAATTAAATAAATCGCAATTTGCGATGTTATGGCTTCACTGTATTAGGTTTAGATGGAATACCAAACTGTGGTGAATGAAAATTTGTGCCCGGCTAGGATTCGAACCCTGGATCTCCTGCTTACTAGGCAGACGAGTTTACCACACCACCACCGAGGACACAGTGACCAGCCCGACTGCAGAGGACTCTTCCCTGCACGTTTCCCGCCACACACAAATCTCCATTCGCCACGCTGTCGCTTTCCTATACCACAGCCTATTTATTCTATAATGCTTGCAGCCACAATACTGTATTCCCGCATCAGGGAGAACAGGCCATGAGGTATCGAGACACAATGAATTGTCGTCAGAAGCCTCGGCTTGTATACAATTATATATATTTTTGACGAATTACAGCGTTCAAATGAATTAAATAAATCGCAATTTGCGATGTTATGGCTTCACTGTATTAGGTTTAGATGGAATACCAAACTGTGGTGAATGAAAATTTGTGCCCGGCTAGGATTCGAACCCTGGATCTCCTGCTTACTAGGCAGACGAGTTTACCGCTCCGCCACCGAGGACACAGTGACCAGCCCGACTGCAGAGGACTCTTCCCTGCACGTTTCCCGCCACACACAAATCTCCATTCGCCACGCTGTCGCTTTCCTATACCACAGCCTATTTATTCTATAATGCTTGCAGCCACAATACTGTATTCCCGCATCAGGGAGAACAGGCCATGAGGTATCGAGACACAATGAATTGTCGTCAGAAACCTCGGCTTGTATACAATTATATATATTTTTGACGAATTACAGCGTTCAAATGAATTAAATAAATCGCAATTTGCGATGTTATGGCTTCACTGTATTAGGTTTAGATGGAATACCAAACTGTGGTGAATGAAAATTTGTGCCCGGCTAGGATTCGAACCCTGGATCTCCTGCTTACTAGGCAGACGAGTTTACCACACCACCACCGAGGACACAGTGACCAGCCCGACTGCAGAGGACTCTTCCCTGCACGTTTCCCGCCACACACAAATCTCCATTCGCCACGCTGTCGCTTTCCTATACCACAGCCTATTTATTCTATAATGCTTGCAGCCACAATACTGTATTCCCCCATCAGGGAGAACAGGCCATGAGGTATCGAGACACAATGAATTGTCGTCAGAAGCCTCGGCTTGTATACAATTATATATATTTTTGACGAATTACAGCGTTCAAATGAATTAAATAAATCGCAATTTGCGATGTTATGGCTTCACTGTATTAGGTTTAGATGGAATACCAAACTGTGGTGAATGAAAATTTGTGCCCGGCTAGGATTCGAACCCTGGATCTCCTGCTTACTAGGCAGACGAATTTACCACACCACCACCGAGGACACAGTGACCAGCCCGACTGCAGAGGACTCTTCCCTGCACGTTTCCCGCCACACACAAATCTCCATTCGCCACGCTGTCGCTTTCCTATACCACAGCCTATTTATTCTATAATGCTTGCAGCCACAATACTGTATTCCCGCATCAGGGAGAACAGGCCATGAGGTATCGAGACACAATGAATTGTCGTCAGAAACCTCGGCTTGTATACAATTCTATATATTTTTGACGAATTACAGCGTTCAAATGAATTAAATAAATCGCAATTTGCGATGTTATGGCTTCACTGTATTAGGTTTAGATGGAATACCAAACTGTGATGAATGAAAATTTGTGCCCGGCTAGGATTCGAACCCTGGATCTCCTGCTTACTAGGCAGACGAGTTTACCACACCACCACCGAGGACACAGTGACCAGCCCGACTGCAGAGGACTCTTCCCTGCACGTTTCCCGCCACACACAAATCTCCATTCGCCACGCTGTCGCTTTCCTATACCACAGCCTATTTATTCTATAATGCTTGCAGCCACAATACTGTATTCCCGCATCAGGGAGAACAGGCCATGAGGTATCGAGACACAATGAATTGTCGTCAGAAACCTCGGCTTGTATACAATTATATATATTTTTGACGAATTACAGCGTTCAAATGAATTAAATAAATCGCAATTTGCGATGTTATGGCTTCACTGTATTAGGTTTAGATGGAATACCAAACTGTGGTGAATCAAAATTTGTGCCCGGCTAGGATTCGAACCCTGGATCTAACGCTTACTAGGCAGACGAGTTTACCACACCACCACCGAGGACACAGTGACCAGCCCGACTGCAGAGGACTCTTCCCTGCACGTTTCCCGCCACACACAAATCTCCATTCGCCACGCTGTCGCTTTCCTATACCACAGCCTATTTATTCTATAATGCTTGCAGCCACAATACTGTATTCCCGCATCAGGGAGAACAGGCCATGAGGTATCGAGACACAATGAATTGTCGTCAGAAGCCTCGGCTTGTATACAATTATATATATTTTTGACGAATTACAGCGTTCAAATGAATTAAATAAATCGCAATTTGCGATGTTATGGCTTCACTGTATTAGGTTTAGATGGAATACCAAACTGTGGTGAATGAAAATTTGTGCCCGGCTAGGATTCGAACCCTGGATCTCCTGCTTACTAGGCAGACGAGTTTACCACACCACCACCGAGGACACAGTGACCAGCCCGACTGCAGAGGACTCTTCCCTGCACGTTTCCCGCCACACACAAATCTCCATTCGCCACGCTGTCGCTTTCCTATACCACAGCCTATTTATTCTATAATGCTTGCAGCCACAATACTGTATTCCCGCATCAGGGAGAACAGGCCATGAGGTATCGAGACACAATGAATTGTCGTCAGAAACCTCGGCTTGTATACAATTATATATATTTTTGACGAATTACAGCGTTCAAATGAATTAAATAAATCGCAATTTGCGATGTTATGGCTTCACTGTATTAGGTTTAGATGGAATACCAAACTGTGGTGAATGAAAATTTGTGCCCGGCTAGGATTCGAACCCTGGATCTCCTGCTTACTAGGCAGACGAGTTTACCACACCACCACCGAGGACACAGTGACCAGCCCGACTGCAGAGGACTCTTCCCTGCACGTTTCCCGCCACACACAAATCTCCATTCGCCACGCTGTCGCTTTCCTATACCACAGCCTATTTATTCTATAATGCTTGCAGCCACAATACTGTATTCCCGCATCAGGGAGAACAGGCCATGAGGTATCGAGACACAATGAATTGTCGTCAGAAGCCTCGGCTTGTATACAATTATATATATTTTTGACGAATTACAGCGTTCAAATGAATTAAATAAATCGCAATTTGCGATGTTATGGCTTCACTGTATTAGGTTTAGATGGAATACCAAACTGTGGTGAATGAAAATTTGTGCCCGGCTAGGATTCGAACCCTGGATCTCCTGCTTACTAGGCAGACGAGTTTACCACACCACCACCGAGGACACAGTGACCAGCCCGACTGCAGAGGACCCTTCCCTGCACGTTTCCCGCCACACACAAATCTCCATTCGCCACGCTGTCGCTTTCCTATACCACAGCCTATTTATTCTATAATGCTTGCAGCCACAATACTGTATTCCCGCATCAGGGAGAACAGGCCATGAGGTATCGAGACACAATGAATTGTCGTCAGAAGCCTCGGCTTGTATACAATTATATATATTTTTGACGAATTACAGCGTTCAAATGAATTAAATAAATCGCAATTTGCGATGTTATGGCTTCACTGTATTAGGTTTAGATGGAATACCAAACTGTGGTGAATGAAAATTTGTGCCCGGCTAGGATTCGAACCCTGGATCTCCTGCTTACTAGGCAGACGAGTTTACCACACCACCACCGAGGACACAGTGACCAGCCCGACTGCAGAGGACTCTTCCCTGCACGTTTCCCGCCACACACAAATCTCCATTCGCCACGCTGTCGCTTTCCTATACCACAGCCTATTTATTCTATAATGCTTGCAGCCACAATACTGTATTCCCGCATCAGGGAGAACAGGCCATGAGGTATCGAGACACAATGAATTGTCGTCAGAAGCCTCGGCTTGTATACAATTATATATATTTTTGACGAATTACAGCGTTCAAATGAATTAAATAAATCGCAATTTGCGATGTTATGGCTTCACTGTATTAGGTTTAGATGGAATACCAAACTGTGGTGAATGAAAATTTGTGCCCGGCTAGGATTCGAACCCTGGATCTCCTGCTTACTAGGCAGACGAGTTTACCACACCACCACCGAGGACACAGTGACCAGCCCGACTGCAGAGGACTCTTCCCTGCACGTTTCCCGCCACACACAAATCTCCATTCGCCACGCTGTCGCTTTCCTATACCACAGCCTATTTATTCTATAATGCTTGCAGCCACAATACTGTATTCCCGCATCAGGGAGAACAGGCCATGAGGTATCGAGACACAATGAATTGTCGTCAGAAGCCTCGGCTTGTATACAATTATATATATTTTTGACGAATTACAGCGTTCAAATGAATTAAATAAATCGCAATTTGCGATGTTATGGCTTCACTGTATTAGGTTTAGATGGAATACCAAACTGTGGTGAATGAAAATTTGTGCCCGGCTAGGATTCGAACCCTGGATCTCCTGCTTACTAGGCAGACGAGTTTACCACACCACCACCGAGGACACAGTGACCAGCCCGACTGCAGAGGACTCTTCCCTGCACGTTTCCCGCCACACACAAATCTCCATTCGCCACGCTGTCGCTTTCCTATACCACAGCCTATTTATTCTATAATGCTTGCAGCCACAATACTGTATTCCCGCATCAGGGAGAACAGGCCATGAGGTATCGAGACACAATGAATTGTCGTCAGAAGCCTGGGCTTGTATACAATTATATATATTTTTGACGAATTACAGCGTTCAAATGAATTAAATAAATCGCAATTTGCGATGTTATGGCTTCACTGTATTAGGTTTAGATGGAATACCAAACTGTGGTGAATGAAAATTTGTGCCCGGCTAGGATTCGAACCCTGGATCTCCTGCTTACTAGGCAGACGAGTTTACCACACCACCACCGAGGACACAGTGACCAGCCCGACTGCAGAGGACTCTTCCCTGCACGTTTCCCGCCACACACAAATCTCCATTCGCCACGCTGTCGCTTTCCTATACCACAGCCTATTTATTCTATAATGCTTGCAGCCACAATACTGTATTCCCGCATCAGGGAGAACAGGCCATGAGGTATCGAGACACAATGAATTGTCGTCAGAAGCCTCGGCTTGTATACAATTATATATATTTTTGACGAATTACAGCGTTCAAATGAATTAAATAAATCGCAATTTGCGATGTTATGGCTTCACTGTATTAGGTTTAGATGGAATACCAAACTGTGGTGAATGAAAATTTGTGCCCGGCTAGGATTCGAACCCTGGATCTCCTGCTTACTAGGCAGACGAGTTTACCACACCACCACCGAGGACACAGTGACCAGCCCGACTGCAGAGGACTCTTCCCTGCACGTTTCCCGCCACACACAAATCTCCATTCGCCACGCTGTCGCTTTCCTATACCACAGCCTATTTATTCTATAATGCTTGCAGCCACAATACTGTATTCCCGCATCAGGGAGAACAGGCCATGAGGTATCGAGACACAATGAATTGTCGTCAGAAGCCTCGGCTTGTATACAATTATATATATTTTTGACGAATTACAGCGTTCAAATGAATTAAATAAATCGCAATTTGCGATGTTATGGCTTCACTGTATTAGGTTTAGATGGAATACCAAACTGTGGTGAATGAAAATTTGTGCCCGGCTAGGATTCGAACCCTGGATCTCCTGCTTACTAGGCAGACGAGTTTACCACACCACCACCGAGGACACAGTGACCAGCCCGACTGCAGAGGACTCTTCCCTGCACGTTTCCCGCCACACACAAATCTCCATTCGCCACGCTGTCGCTTTCCTATACCACAGCCTATTTATTCTATAATGCTTGCAGCCACAATACTGTATTCCCGCATCAGGGAGAACAGGCCATGAGGTATCGAGACACAATGAATTGTCGTCAGAAGCCTCGGCTTGTATACAATTATATATATTTTTGACGAATTACAGCGTTCAAATGAATTAAATAAATCGCAATTTGCGATGTTATGGCTTCACTGTATTAGGTTTAGATGGAATACCAAACTGTGGTGAATGAAAATTTGTGCCCGGCTAGGATTCGAACCCTGGATCTCCTGCTTACTAGGCAGACGAGTTTACCGCTCCGCCACCGAGGACACAGTGACCAGCCCGACTGCAGAGGACTCTTCCCTGCACGTTTCCCGCCACACACAAATCTCCATTCGCCACGCTGTCGCTTTCCTATACCACAGCCTATTTATTCTATAATGCTTGCAGCCACAATACTGTATTCCCGCATCAGGGAGAACAGGCCATGAGGTATCGAGACACAATGAATTGTCGTCAGAAGCCTCGGCTTGTATACAATTATATATATTTTTGACGAATTACAGCGTTCAAATGAATTAAATAAATCGCAATTTGCGATGTTATGGCTTCACTGTATTAGGTTTAGATGGAATACCAAACTGTGGTGAATGAAAATTTGTGCCCGGCTAGGATTCGAACCCTGGATCTCCTGCTTACTAGGCAGACGAGTTTACCACACCACCACCGAGGACACAGTGACCAGCCCGACTGCAGAGGACTCTTCCCTGCACGTTTCCCGCCACACACAAATCTCCATTCGCCACGCTGTCGCTTTCCTATACCACAGCCTATTTATTCTATAATGCTTGCAGCCACAATACTGTATTCCCGCATCAGGGAGAACAGGCCATGAGGTATCGAGACACAATGAATTGTCGTCAGAAGCCTCGGCTTGTATACAATTATATATATTTTTGACGAATTACAGCGTTCAAATGAATTAAATAAATCGCAATTTGCGATGTTATGGCTTCACTGTATTAGGTTTAGATGGAATACCAAACTGTGGTGAATGAAAATTTGTGCCCGGCTAGGATTCGAACCCTGGATCTCCTGCTTACTAGGCAGACGAGTTTACCACACCACCACCGAGGACACAGTGACCAGCCCGACTGCAGAGGACTCTTCCCTGCACGTTTCCCGCCACACACAAATCTCCATTCGCCACGCTGTCGCTTTCCTATACCACAGCCTATTTATTCTATAATGCTTGCAGCCACAATACTGTATTCCCGCATCAGGGAGAACAGGCCATGAGGTATCGAGACACAATGAATTGTCGTCAGAAGCCTCGGCTTGTATACAATTATATATATTTTTGACGAATTACAGCGTTCAAATGAATTAAATAAATCGCAATTTGCGATGTTATGGCTTCACTGTATTAGGTTTAGATGGAATACCAAACTGTGGTGAATGAAAATTTGTGCCCGGCTAGGATTCGAACCCTGGATCTCCTGCTTACTAGGCAGACGAGTTTACCACACCACCACCGAGGACACAGTGACCAGCCCGACTGCAGAGGACTCTTCCCTGCACGTTTCCCGCCACACACAAATCTCCATTCGCCACGCTGTCGCTTTCCTATACCACAGCCTATTTATTCTATAATGCTTGCAGCCACAATACTGTATTCCCGCATCAGGGAGAACAGGCCATGAGGTATCGAGACACAATGAATTGTCGTCAGAAGCCTGGGCTTGTATACAATTATATATATTTTTGACGAATTACAGCGTTCAAATGAATTAAATAAATCGCAATTTGCGATGTTATGGCTTCACTGTATTAGGTTTAGATGGAATACCAAACTGTGGTGAATGAAAATTTGTGCCCGGCTAGGATTCGAACCCTGGATCTCCTGCTTACTAGGCAGACGAGTTTACCACACCACCACCGAGGACACAGTGACCAGCCCGACTGCAGAGGACTCTTCCCTGCACGTTTCCCGCCACACACAAATCTCCATTCGCCACGCTGTCGCTTTCCTATACCACAGCCTATTTATTCTATAATGCTTGCAGCCACAATACTGTATTCCCGCATCAGGGAGAACAGGCCATGAGGTATCGAGACACAATGAATTGTCGTCAGAAGCCTCGGCTTGTATACAATTATATATATTTTTGACGAATTACAGCGTTCAAATGAATTAAATAAATCGCAATTTGCGATGTTATGGCTTCACTGTATTAGGTTTAGATGGAATACCAAACTGTGGTGAATGAAAATTTGTGCCCGGCTAGGATTCGAACCCTGGATCTCCTGCTTACTAGGCAGACGAGTTTACCACACCACCACCGAGGACACAGTGACCAGCCCGACTGCAGAGGACTCTTCCCTGCACGTTTCCCGCCACACACAAATCTCCATTCGCCACGCTGTCGCTTTCCTATACCACAGCCTATTTATTCTATAATGCTTGCAGCCACAATACTGTATTCCCGCATCAGGGAGAACAGGCCATGAGGTATCGAGACACAATGAATTGTCGTCAGAAGCCTCGGCTTGTATACAATTATATATATTTTTGACGAATTACAGCGTTCAAATGAATTAAATAAATCGCAATTTGCGATGTTATGGCTTCACTGTATTAGGTTTAGATGGAATACCAAACTGTGGTGAATGAAAATTTGTGCCCGGCTAGGATTCGAACCCTGGATCTCCTGCTTACTAGGCAGACGAGTTTACCACACCACCACCGAGGACACAGTGACCAGCCCGACTGCAGAGGACTCTTCCCTGCACGTTTCCCGCCACACACAAATCTCCATTCGCCACGCTGTCGCTTTCCTATACCACAGCCTATTTATTCTATAATGCTTGCAGCCACAATACTGTATTCCCGCATCAGGGAGAACAGGCCATGAGGTATCGAGACACAATGAATTGTCGTCAGAAGCCTCGGCTTGTATACAATTATATATATTTTTGACGAATTACAGCGTTCAAATGAATTAAATAAATCGCAATTTGCGATGTTATGGCTTCACTGTATTAGGTTTAGATGGAATACCAAACTGTGGTGAATGAAAATTTGTGCCCGGCTAGGATTCGAACCCTGGATCTCCTGCTTACTAGGCAGACGAGTTTACCGCTCCGCCACCGAGGACACAGTGACCAGCCCGACTGCAGAGGACTCTTCCCTGCACGTTTCCCGCCACACACAAATCTCCATTCGCCACGCTGTCGCTTTCCTATACCACAGCCTATTTATTCTATAATGCTTGCAGCCACAATACTGTATTCCCGCATCAGGGAGAACAGGCCATGAGGTATCGAGACACAATGAATTGTCGTCAGAAGCCTCGGCTTGTATACAATTATATATATTTTTGACGAATTACAGCGTTCAAATGAATTAAATAAATCGCAATTTGCGATGTTATGGCTTCACTGTATTAGGTTTAGATGGAATACCAAACTGTGGTGAATGAAAATTTGTGCCCGGCTAGGATTCGAACCCTGGATCTCCTGCTTACTAGGCAGACGAGTTTACCACACCACCACCGAGGACACAGTGACCAGCCCGACTGCAGAGGACTCTTCCCTGCACGTTTCCCGCCACACACAAATCTCCATTCGCCACGCTGTCGCTTTCCTATACCACAGCCTATTTATTCTATAATGCTTGCAGCCACAATACTGTATTCCCGCATCAGGGAGAACAGGCCATGAGGTATCGAGACACAATGAATTGTCGTCAGAAGCCTCGGCTTGTATACAATTATATATATTTTTGACGAATTACAGCGTTCAAATGAATTAAATAAATCGCAATTTGCGATGTTATGGCTTCACTGTATTAGGTTTAGATGGAATACCAAACTGTGGTGAATGAAAATTTGTGCCCGGCTAGGATTCGAACCCTGGATCTCCTGCTTACTAGGCAGACGAGTTTACCACACCACCACCGAGGACACAGTGACCAGCCCGACTGCAGAGGACTCTTCCCTGCACGTTTCCCGCCACACACAAATCTCCATTCGCCACGCTGTCGCTTTCCTATACCACAGCCTATTTATTCTATAATGCTTGCAGCCACAATACTGTATTCCCGCATCAGGGAGAACAGGCCATGAGGTATCGAGACACAATGAATTGTCGTCAGAAGCCTCGGCTTGTATACAATTATATATATTTTTGACGAATTACAGCGTTCAAATGAATTAAATAAATCGCAATTTGCGATGTTATGGCTTCACTGTATTAGGTTTAGATGGAATACCAAACTGTGGTGAATGAAAATTTGTGCCCGGCTAGGATTCGAACCCTGGATCTCCTGCTTACTAGGCAGACGAGTTTACCACACCACCACCGAGGACACAGTGACCAGCCCGACTGCAGAGGACTCTTCCCTGCACGTTTCCCGCCACACACAAATCTCCATTCGCCACGCTGTCGCTTTCCTATACCACAGCCTATTTATTCTATAATGCTTGCAGCCACAATACTGTATTCCCGCATCAGGGAGAACAGGCCATGAGGTATCGAGACACAATGAATTGTCGTCAGAAGCCTCGGCTTGTATACAATTATATATATTTTTGACGAATTACAGCGTTCAAATGAATTAAATAAATCGCAATTTGCGATGTTATGGCTTCACTGTATTAGGTTTAGATGGAATACCAAACTGTGGTGAATGAAAATTTGTGCCCGGCTAGGATTCGAACCCTGGATCTCCTGCTTACTAGGCAGACGAGTTTACCACACCACCACCGAGGACACAGTGACCAGCCCGACTGCAGAGGACTCTTCCCTGCACGTTTCCCGCCACACACAAATCTCCATTCGCCACGCTGTCGCTTTCCTATACCACAGCCTATTTATTCTATAATGCTTGCAGCCACAATACTGTATTCCCGCATCAGGGAGAACAGGCCATGAGGTATCGAGACACAATGAATTGTCGTCAGAAGCCTCGGCTTGTATACAATTATATATATTTTTGACGAATTACAGCGTTCAAATGAATTAAATAAATCGCAATTTGCGATGTTATGGCTTCACTGTATTAGGTTTAGATGGAATACCAAACTGTGGTGAATGAAAATTTGTGCCCGGCTAGGATTCGAACCCTGGATCTCCTGCTTACTAGGCAGACGAGTTTACCGCTCCGCCACCGAGGACACAGTGACCAGCCCGACTGCAGAGGACTCTTCCCTGCACGTTTCCCGCCACACACAAATCTCCATTCGCCACGCTGTCGCTTTCCTATACCACAGCCTATTTATTCTATAATGCTTGCAGCCACAATACTGTATTCCCGCATCAGGGAGAACAGGCCATGAGGTATCGAGACACAATGAATTGTCGTCAGAAGCCTCGGCTTGTATACAATTATATATATTTTTGACGAATTACAGCGTTCAAATGAATTAAATAAATCGCAATTTGCGATGTTATGGCTTCACTGTATTAGGTTTAGATGGAATACCAAACTGTGGTGAATGAAAATTTGTGCCCGGCTAGGATTCGAACCCTGGATCTCCTGCTTACTAGGCAGACGAGTTTACCGCTCCGCCACCGAGGACACAGTGACCAGCCCGACTGCAGAGGACTCTTCCCTGCACGTTTCCCGCCACACACAAATCTCCATTCGCCACGCTGTCGCTTTCCTATACCACAGCCTATTTATTCTATAATGCTTGCAGCCACAATACTGTATTCCCGCATCAGGGAGAACAGGCCATGAGGTATCGAGACACAATGAATTGTCGTCAGAAGCCTCGGCTTGTATACAATTATATATATTTTTGACGAATTACAGCGTTCAAATGAATTAAATAAATCGCAATTTGCGATGTTATGGCTTCACTGTATTAGGTTTAGATGGAATACCAAACTGTGGTGAATGAAAATTTGTGCCCGGCTAGGATTCGAACCCTGGATCTCCTGCTTACTAGGCAGACGAGTTTACCACACCACCACCGAGGACACAGTGACCAGCCCGACTGCAGAGGACTCTTCCCTGCACGTTTCCCGCCACACACAAATCTCCATTCGCCACGCTGTCGCTTTCCTATACCACAGCCTATTTATTCTATAATGCTTGCAGCCACAATACTGTATTCCCGCATCAGGGAGAACAGGCCATGAGGTATCGAGACACAATGAATTGTCGTCAGAAGCCTCGGCTTGTATACAATTATATATATTTTTGACGAATTACAGCGTTCAAATGAATTAAATAAATCGCAATTTGCGATGTTATGGCTTCACTGTATTAGGTTTAGATGGAATACCAAACTGTGGTGAATGAAAATTTGTGCCCGGCTAGGATTCGAACCCTGGATCTCCTGCTTACTAGGCAGACGAGTTTACCACACCACCACCGAGGACACAGTGACCAGCCCGACTGCAGAGGACTCTTCCCTGCACGTTTCCCGCCACACACAAATCTCCATTCGCCACGCTGTCGCTTTCCTATACCACAGCCTATTTATTCTATAATGCTTGCAGCCACAATACTGTATTCCCGCATCAGGGAGAACAGGCAATGAGGTATCGAGACACAATGAATTGTCGTCAGAAGCCTCGGCTTGTATACAATTATATATATTTTTGACGAATTACAGCGTTCAAATGAATTAAATAAATCGCAATTTGCGATGTTATGGCTTCACTGTATTAGGTTTAGATGGAATAACAAACTGTGGTGAATGAAAATTTGTGCCCGGCTAGGATTCGAACCCTGGATCTCCTGCTTACTAGGCAGACGAGTTTACCACACCACCACCGAGGACACAGTGACCAGCCCGACTGCAGAGGACTCTTCCCTGCACGTTTCCCGCCACACACAAATCTCCATTCGCCACGCTGTCGCTTTCCTATACCACAGCCTATTTATTCTATAATGCTTGCAGCCACAATACTGTATTCCCGCATCAGGGAGAACAGGCCATGAGGTATCGAGACACAATGAATTGTCGTCAGAAGCCTGGGCTTGTATACAATTATATATATTTTTGACGAATTACAGCGTTCAAATGAATTAAATAAATCGCAATTTGCGATGTTATGGCTTCACTGTATTAGGTTTAGATGGAATACCAAACTGTGGTGAATGAAAATTTGTGCCCGGCTAGGATTCGAACCCTGGATCTCCTGCTTACTAGGCAGACGAGTTTACCACACCACCACCGAGGACACAGTGACCAGCCCGACTGCAGAGGACTCTTCCCTGCACGTTTCCCGCCACACACAAATCTCCATTCGCCACGCTGTCGCTTTCCTATACCACAGCCTATTTATTCTATAATGCTTGCAGCCACAATACTGTATTCCCGCATCAGGGAGAACAGGCCATGAGGTATCGAGACACAATGAATTGTCGTCAGAAGCCTCGGCTTGTATACAATTATATATATTTTTGACGAATTACAGCGTTCAAATGAATTAAATAAATCGCAATTTGCGATGTTATGGCTTCACTGTATTAGATTTAGATGGAATACCAAACTGTGGTGAATGAAAATTTGTGCCCGGCTAGGATTCGAACCCTGGATCTCCTGCTTACTAGGCAGACGAGTTTACCACACCACCACCGAGGACACAGTGACCAGCCCGACTGCAGAGGACTCTTCCCTGCACGTTTCCCGCCACACACAAATCTCCATTCGCCACGCTGTCGCTTTCCTATACCACAGCCTATTTATTCTATAATGCTTGCAGCCACAATACTGTATTCCCGCATCAGGGAGAACAGGCCATGAGGTATCGAGACACAATGAATTGTCGTCAGAAGCCTCGGCTTGTATACAATTATATATATTTTTGACGAATTACAGCGTTCAAATGAATTAAATAAATCGCAATTTGCGATGTTATGGCTTCACTGTATTAGGTTTAGATGGAATACCAAACTGTGGTGAATGAAAATTTGTGCCCGGCTAGGATTCGAACCCTGGATCTCCTGCTTACTAGGCAGACGAGTTTACCACACCACCACCGAGGACACAGTGACCAGCCCGACTGCAGAGGACTCTTCCCTGCACGTTTCCCGCCACACACAAATCTCCATTCGCCACGCTGTCGCTTTCCTATACCACAGCCTATTTATTCTATAATGCTTGCAGCCACAATACTGTATTCCCGCATCAGGGAGAACAGGCCATGAGGTATCGAGACACAATGAATTGTCGTCAGAAGCCTCGCCTTGTATACAATTATATATATTTTTGACGAATTACAGCGTTCAAATGAATTAAATAAATCGCAATTTGCGATGTTATGGCTTCACTGTATTAGGTTTAGATGGAATACCAAACTGTGGTGAATGAAAATTTGTGCCCGGCTAGGATTCGAACCCTGGATCTCCTGCTTACTAGGCAGACGAGTTTACCACACCACCACCGAGGACACAGTGACCAGCCCGACCGCAGAGGACTCTTCCCTGCACGTTTCCCGCCACACACAAATCTCCATTCGCCACGCTGTCGCTTTCCTATACCACAGCCTATTTATTCTATAATGCTTGCAGCCACAATACTGTATTCCCGCATCAGGGAGAACAGGCCATGAGGTATCGAGACACAATGAATTGTCGTCAGAAGCCTCGGCTTGTATACAATTATATATATTTTTGACGAATTACAGCGTTCAAATGAATTAAATAAATCGCAATTTGCGATGTTATGGCTTCACTGTATTAGGTTTAGATGGAATACCAAACTGTAGTGAATGAAAATTTGTGCCCGGCTAGGATTCGAACCCTGGATCTCCTGCTTACTAGGCAGACGAGTTTACCACACCACCACCGAGGACACAGTGACCAGCCCGACTGCAGAGGACTCTTCCCTGCACGTTTCCCGCCACACACAAATCTCCATTCGCCACGCTGTCGCTTTCCTATACCACAGCCTATTTATTCTATAATGCTTGCAGCCACAATACTGTATTCCCGCATCAGGGAGAACAGGCCATGAGGTATCGAGACACAATGAATTGTCGTCAGAAGCCTCGGCTTGTATACAATTATATATATTTTTGACGAATTACAGCGTTCAAATGAATTAAATAAATCGCAATTTGCGATGTTATGGCTTCACTGTATTAGGTTTAGATGGAATACCAAACTGTGGTGAATGAAAATTTGTGCCCGGCTAGGATTCGAACCCTGGATCTCCTGCTTACTAGGCAGACGAGTTTACCGCTCCGCCACCGAGGACACAGTGACCAGCCCGACTGCAGAGGACTCTTCCCTGCACGTTTCCCGCCACACACAAATCTCCATTCGCCACGCTGTCGCTTTCCTATACCACAGCCTATTTATTCTATAATGCTTGCAGCCACAATACTGTATTCCCGCATCAGGGAGAACAGGCCATGAGGTATCGAGACACAATGAATTGTCGTCAGAAGCCTCGGCTTGTATACAATTATATATATTTTTGACGAATTACAGCGTTCAAATGAATTAAATAAATCGCAATTTGCGATGTTATGGCTTCACTGTATTAGGTTTAGATGGAATACCAAACTGTGGTGAATGAAAATTTGTGCCCGGCTAGGATTCGAACCCTGGATCTCCTGCTTACTAGGCAGACGAGTTTACCGCTCCGCCACCGAGGACACAGTGACCAGCCCGACTGCAGAGGACTCTTCCCTGCACGTTTCCCGCCACACACAAATCTCCATTCGCCACGCTGTCGCTTTCCTATACCACAGCCTATTTATTCTATAATGCTTGCAGCCACAATACTGTATTCCCGCATCAGGGAGAACAGGCCATGAGGTATCGAGACACAATGAATTGTCGTCAGAAGCCTCGGCTTGTATACAATTATATATATTTTTGACGAATTACAGCGTTCAAATGAATTAAATAAATCGCAATTTGTGATGTTATGGCTTCACTGTATTAGGTTTAGATGGAATACCAAACTGTGGTGAATGAAAATTTGTGCCCGGCTAGGATTCGAACCCTGGATCTCCTGCTTACTAGGCAGACGAGTTTACCACACCACCACCGAGGACACAGTGACCAGCCCGACTGCAGAGGACTCTTCCCTGCACGTTTCCCGCCACACACAAATCTCCATTCGCCACGCTGTCGCTTTCCTATACCACAGCCTATTTATTCTATAACGCTTGCAGCCACAATACTGTATTCCCGCATCAGGGAGAACAGGCCATGAGGTATCGAGACACAATGAATTGTCGTCAGAAGCCTCGGCTTGTATACAATTATATATATTTTTGACGAATTACAGCGTTCAAATGAATTAAATAAATCGCAATTTGCGATGTTATGGCTTCACTGTATTAGGTTTAGATGGAATACCAAACTGTGGTGAATGAAAATTTGTGCCCGGCTAGGATTCGAACCCTGGATCTCCTGCTTACTAGGCAGACGAGTTTACCACACCACCACCGAGGACACAGTGACCAGCCCGACTGCAGAGGACTCTTCCCTGCACGTTTCCCGCCACACACAAATCTCCATTCGCCACGCTGTCGCTTTCCTATACCACAGCCTATTTATTCTATAATGCTTGCAGCCACAATACTGTATTCCCGCATCAGGGAGAACAGGCCATGAGGTATCGAGACACAATGAATTGTCGTCAGAAGCCTCGGCTTGTATACAATTATATATATTTTTGACGAATTACAGCGTTCAAATGAATTAAATAAATCGCAATTTGCGATGTTATGGCTTCACTGTATTAGGTTTAGATGGAATACCAAACTGTGGTGAATGAAAATTTGTGCCCGGCTAGGATTCGAACCCTGGATCTCCTGCTTACTAGGCAGACGAGTTTACCACACCACCACCGAGGACACAGTGACCAGCCCGACTGCAGAGGACTCTTCCCTGCACGTTTCCCGCCACACACAAATCTCCATTCGCCACGCTGTCGCTTTCCTATACCACAGCCTATTTATTCTATAATGCTTGCAGCCACAATACTGTATTCCCGCATCAGGGAGAACAGGCCATGAGGTATCGAGACACAATGAATTGTCGTCAGAAGCCTCGGCTTGTATACAATTATATATATTTTTGACGAATTACAGCGTTCAAATGAATTAAATAAATCGCAATTTGCGATGTTATGGCTTCACTGTATTAGGTTTAGATGGAATACCAAACTGTAGTGAATGAAAATTTGTGCCCGGCTAGGATTCGAACCCTGGATCTCCTGCTTACTAGGCAGACGAGTTTACCACACCACCACCGAGGACACAGTGACCAGCCCGACTGCAGAGGACTCTTCCCTGCACGTTTCCCGCCACACACAAATCTCCATTCGCCACGCTGTCGCTTTCCTATACCACAGCCTATTTATTCTATAATGCTTGCAGCCACAATACTGTATTCCCGCATCAGGGAGAACAGGCCATGAGGTATCGAGACACAATGAATTGTCGTCAGAAGCCTCGGCTTGTATACAATTATATATATTTTTGACGAATTACAGCGTTCAAATGAATTAAATAAATCGCAATTTGCGATGTTATGGCTTCACTGTATTAGGTTTAGATGGAATACCAAACTGTGGTGAATGAAAATTTGTGCCCGGCTAGGATTCGAACCCTGGATCTCCTGCTTACTAGGCAGACGAGTTTACCGCTCCGCCACCGAGGACACAGTGACCAGCCCGACTGCAGAGGACTCTTCCCTGCACGTTTCCCGCCACACACAAATCTCCATTCGCCACGCTGTCGCTTTCCTATACCACAGCCTATTTATTCTATAATGCTTGCAGCCACAATACTGTATTCCCGCATCAGGGAGAACAGGCCATGAGGTATCGAGACACAATGAATTGTCGTCAGAAGCCTCGGCTTGTATACAATTATATATATTTTTGACGAATTACAGCGTTCAAATGAATTAAATAAATCGCAATTTGCGATGTTATGGCTTCACTGTATTAGGTTTAGATGGAATACCAAACTGTGGTGAATGAAAATTTGTGCCCGGCTAGGATTCGAACCCTGGATCTCCTGCTTACTAGGCAGACGAGTTTACCGCTCCGCCACCGAGGACACAGTGACCAGCCCGACTGCAGAGGACTCTTCCCTGCACGTTTCCCGCCACACACAAATCTCCATTCGCCACGCTGTCGCTTTCCTATACCACAGCCTATTTATTCTATAATGCTTGCAGCCACAATACTGTATTCCCGCATCAGGGAGAACAGGCCATGAGGTATCGAGACACAATGAATTGTCGTCAGAAGCCTCGGCTTGTATACAATTATATATATTTTTGACGAATTACAGCGTTCAAATGAATTAAATAAATCGCAATTTGCGATGTTATGGCTTCACTGTATTAGGTTTAGATGGAATACCAAACTGTGGTGAATGAAAATTTGTGCCCGGCTAGGATTCGAACCCTGGATCTCCTGCTTACTAGGCAGACGAGTTTACCACACCACCACCGAGGACACAGTGACCAGCCCGACTGCAGAGGACTCTTCCCTGCACGTTTCCCGCCACACACAAATCTCCATTCGCCACGCTGTCGCTTTCCTATACCACAGCCTATTTATTCTATAACGCTTGCAGCCACAATACTGTATTCCCGCATCAGGGAGAACAGGCCATGAGGTATCGAGACACAATGAATTGTCGTCAGAAGCCTCGGCTTGTATACAATTATATATATTTTTGACGAATTACAGCGTTCAAATGAATTAAATAAATCGCAATTTGCGATGTTATGGCTTCACTGTATTAGGTTTAGATGGAATACCAAACTGTGGTGAATGAAAATTTGTGCCCGGCTAGGATTCGAACCCTGGATCTCCTGCTTACTAGGCAGACGAGTTTACCACACCACCACCGAGGACACAGTGACCAGCCCGACTGCAGAGGACTCTTCCCTGCACGTTTCCCGCCACACACAAATCTCCATTCGCCACGCTGTCGCTTTCCTATACCACAGCCTATTTATTCTATAATGCTTGCAGCCACAATACTGTATTCCCGCATCAGGGAGAACAGGCCATGAGGTATCGAGACACAATGAATTGTCGTCAGAAGCCTCGGCTTGTATACAATTATATATATTTTTGACGAATTACAGCGTTCAAATGAATTAAATAAATCGCAATTTGCGATGTTATGGCTTCACTGTATTAGGTTTAGATGGAATACCAAACTGTGGTGAATGAAAATTTGTGCCCGGCTAGGATTCGAACCCTGGATCTCCTGCTTACTAGGCAGACGAGTTTACCACACCACCACCGAGGACACAGTGACCAGCCCGACTGCAGAGGACTCTTCCCTGCACGTTTCCCGCCACACACAAATCTCCATTCGCCACGCTGTCGCTTTCCTATACCACAGCCTATTTATTCTATAATGCTTGCAGCCACAATACTGTATTCCCGCATCAGGGAGAACAGGCCATGAGGTATCGAGACACAATGAATTGTCGTCAGAAGCCTCGGCTTGCATACAATTATATATATTTTTGACGAATTACAGCGTTCAAATGAATTAAATAAATCGCAATTTGCGATGTTATGGCTTCACTGTATTAGGTTTAGATGGAATACCAAACTGTGGTGAATGAAAATTTGTGCCCGGCTAGGATTCGAACCCTGGATCTCCTGCTTACTAGGCAGACGAGTTTACCGCTCCGCCACCGAGGACACAGTGACCAGCCCGACTGCAGAGGACTCTTCCCTGCACGTTTCCCGCCACACACAAATCTCCATTCGCCACGCTGTCGCTTTCCTATACCACAGCCTATTTATTCTATAATGCTTGCAGCCACAATACTGTATTCCCGCATCAGGGAGAACAGGCCATGAGGTATCGAGACACAATGAATTGTCGTCAGAAGCCTCGGCTTGTATACAATTATATATTTTTTTGACGAATTACAGCGTTCAAATGAATTAAATAAATCGCAATTTGCCATGTTATGGCTTCACTGTATTAGGTTTAGATGGAATACCAAACTGTGGTGAATGATAATTTGTGCCCGGCTAGGATTCGAACCCTGGATCTCCTGCTTACTAGGCAGACGAGTTTACCGCTCCGCCACCGAGGACACAGTGACCAGCCCGACTGCAGAGGACTCTTCCCTGCACGTTTCCCGCCACACACAAATCTCCATTCGCCACGCTGTCGCTTTCCTATACCACAGCCTATTTATTCTATAATGCTTGCAGCCACAATACTGTATTCCCGCATCAGGGAGAACAGGCCATGAGGTATCGAGACACAATGAATTGTCGTCAGAAGCCTCGGCTTGTATACAATTATATATATTTTTGACGAATTACAGCGTTCAAATGAATTAAATAAATCGCAATTTGCGATGTTATGGCTTCACTGTATTAGGTTTAGATGGAATACCAAACTGTGGTGAATGAAAATTTGTGCCCGGCTAGGATTCGAACCCTGGATCTCCTGCTTACTAGGCAGACGAGTTTACCGCTCCGCCACCGAGGACACAGTGACCAGCCCGACTGCAGAGGACTCTTCCCTGCACGTTTCCCGCCACACACAAATCTCCATTCGCCACGCTGTCGCTTTCCTATACCACAGCCTATTTATTCTGTAATGCTTGCAGCCACAATACTGTATTCCCGCATCAGGGAGAACAGGCCATGAGGTATCGAGACACAATGAATTGTCGTCAGAAGCCTCGGCTTGTATACAATTATATATATTTTTGACGAATTACAGCGTTCAAATGAATTAAATAAATCGCAATTTGCGATGTTATGGCTTCACTGTATTAGGTTTAGATGGAATACCAAACTGTGGTGAATGAAAATTTGTGCCCGGCTAGGATTCGAACCCTGGATCTCCTGCTTACTAGGCAGACGAGTTTACCACACCACCACCGAGGACACAGTGACCAGCCCGACTGCAGAGGACTCTTCCCTGCACGTTTCCCGCCACACACAAATCTCCATTCGCCACGCTGTCGCTTTCCTATACCACAGCCTATTTATTCTATAATGCTTGCAGCCACAATACTGTATTCCCGCATCAGGGAGAACAGGCCATGAGGTATCGAGACACAATGAATTGTCGTCAGAAGCCTCGGCTTGTATACAATTATATATATTTTTGACGAATTACAGCGTTCAAATGAATTAAATAAATCGCAATTTGCGATGTTATGGCTTCACTGTATTAGGTTTAGATGGAATACCAAACTGTGGTGAATGATAATTTGTGCCCGGCTAGGATTCGAACCCTGGATCTCCTGCTTACTAGGCAGACGAGTTTACCGCTCTGCCACCGAGGACACAGTGACCAGCCCGACTGCAGAGGACTCTTCCCTGCACGTTTCCCGCCACACACAAATCTCCATTCGCCACGCTGTCGCTTTCCTATACCACAGCCTATTTATTCTGTAATGCTTGCAGCCACAATACTGTATTCCCGCATCAGGGAGAACAGGCCATGAGGTATCGAGACACAATGAATTGTCGTCAGAAGCCTCGGCTTGTATACAATTATATATATTTTTGACGAATTACAGCGTTCAAATGAATTAAATAAATCGCAATTTGCGATGTTATGGCTTCACTGTATTAGGTTTAGATGGAATACCAAACTGTGGTGAATGAAAATTTGTGCCCGGCTAGAATTCGAACCCTGGATCTCCTGCTTACTAGGCAGACGAGTTTACCACACCACCACCGAGGACACAGTGACCAGCCCGACTGCAGAGGACTCTTCCCTGCACGTTTCCCGCCACACACAAATCTCCATTCGCCACGCTGTCGCTTTCCTATACCACAGCCTATTTATTCTATAATGCTTGCAGCCACAATACTGTATTCCCGCATCAGGGAGAACAGGCCATGAGGTATCGAGACACAATGAATTGTCGTCAGAAGCCTCGGCTTGTATACAATTATATATATTTTTGACGAATTACAGCGTTCAAATGAATTAAATAAATCGCAATTTGCGATGTTATGGCTTCACTGTATTAGGTTTAGATGGAATACCAAACTGTGGTGAATGAAAATTTGTGCCCGGCTAGAATTCGAACCCTGGATCTCCTGCTTACTAGGCAGACGAGTTTACCACACCACCACCGAGGACACAGTGACCAGCCCGACTGCAGAGGACTCTTCCCTGCACGTTTCCCGCCACACACAAATCTCCATTCGCCACGCTGTCGCTTTCCTATACCACAGCCTATTTATTCTATAATGCTTGCAGCCACAATACTGTATTCCCGCATCAGGGAGAACAGGCCATGAGGTATCGAGACACAATGAATTGTCGTCAGAAGCCTCGGCTTGTATACAATTATATATATTTTTGACGAATTACAGCGTTCAAATGAATTAAATAAATCGCAATTTGCGATGTTATGGCTTCACTGTATTAGGTTTAGATGGAATACCAAACTGTGGTGAATGAAAATTTGTGCCCGGCTAGAATTCGAACCCTGGATCTCCTGCTTACTAGGCAGACGAGTTTACCACACCACCACCGAGGACACAGTGACCAGCCCGACTGCAGAGGACTCTTCCCTGCACGTTTCCCGCCACACACAAATCTCCATTCGCCACGCTGTCGCTTTCCTATACCACAGCCTATTTATTCTATAACGCTTGCAGCCACAATACTGTATTCCCGCATCAGGGAGAACAGGCCATGAGGTATCGAGACACAATGAATTGTCGTCAGAAGCCTCGGCTTGTATACAATTATATATATTTTTGACGAATTACAGCGTTCAAATGAATTAAATAAATCGCAATTTGCGATGTTATGGCTTCACTGTATTAGGTTTAGATGGAATACCAAACTGTGGTGAATGAAAATTTGTGCCCGGCTAGGATTCGAACCCTGGATCTCCTGCTTACTAGGCAGACGAGTTTACCACACCACCACCGAGGACACAGTGACCAGCCCGACTGCAGAGGACTCTTCCCTGCACGTTTCCCGCCACACACAAATCTCCATTCGCCACGCTGTCGCTTTCCTATACCACAGCCTATTTATTCTATAATGCTTGCAGCCACAATACTGTATTCCCGCATCAGGGAGAACAGGCCATGAGGTATCGAGACACAATGAATTGTCGTCAGAAGCCTCGGCTTGTATACAATTATATATATTTTTGACGAATTACAGCGTTCAAATGAATTAAATAAATCGCAATTTGCGATGTTATGGCTTCACTGTATTAGGTTTAGATGGAATACCAAACTGTGGTGAATGAAAATTTGTGCCCGGCTAGGATTCGAACCCTGGATCTCCTGCTTACTAGGCAGACGAGTTTACCACACCACCACCGAGGACACAGTGACCAGCCCGACTGCAGAGGACTCTTCCCTGCACGTTTCCCGCCACACACAAATCTCCATTCGCCACGCTGTCGCTTTCCTATACCACAGCCTATTTATTCTATAATGCTTGCAGCCACAATACTGTATTCCCGCATCAGGGAGAACAGGCCATGAGGTATCGAGACACAATGAATTGTCGTCAGAAGCCTCGGCTTGCATACAATTATATATATTTTTGACGAATTACAGCGTTCAAATGAATTAAATAAATCGCAATTTGCGATGTTATGGCTTCACTGTATTAGGTTTAGATGGAATACCAAACTGTGGTGAATGAAAATTTGTGCCCGGCTAGGATTCGAACCCTGGATCTCCTGCTTACTAGGCAGACGAGTTTACCGCTCCGCCACCGAGGACACAGTGACCAGCCCGACTGCAGAGGACTCTTCCCTGCACGTTTCCCGCCACACACAAATCTCCATTCGCCACGCTGTCGCTTTCCTATACCACAGCCTATTTATTCTATAATGCTTGCAGCCACAATACTGTATTCCCGCATCAGGGAGAACAGGCCATGAGGTATCGAGACACAATGAATTGTCGTCAGAAGCCTCGGCTTGTATACAATTATATATTTTTTTGACGAATTACAGCGTTCAAATGAATTAAATAAATCGCAATTTGCCATGTTATGGCTTCACTGTATTAGGTTTAGATGGAATACCAAACTGTGGTGAATGATAATTTGTGCCCGGCTAGGATTCGAACCCTGGATCTCCTGCTTACTAGGCAGACGAGTTTACCGCTCCGCCACCGAGGACACAGTGACCAGCCCGACTGCAGAGGACTCTTCCCTGCACGTTTCCCGCCACACACAAATCTCCATTCGCCACGCTGTCGCTTTCCTATACCACAGCCTATTTATTCTATAATGCTTGCAGCCACAATACTGTATTCCCGCATCAGGGAGAACAGGCCATGAGGTATCGAGACACAATGAATTGTCGTCAGAAGCCTCGGCTTGTATACAATTATATATATTTTTGACGAATTACAGCGTTCAAATGAATTAAATAAATCGCAATTTGCGATGTTATGGCTTCACTGTATTAGGTTTAGATGGAATACCAAACTGTGGTGAATGATAATTTGTGCCCGGCTAGGATTCGAACCCTGGATCTCCTGCTTACTAGGCAGACGAGTTTACCGCTCTGCCACCGAGGACACAGTGACCAGCCCGACTGCAGAGGACTCTTCCCTGCACGTTTCCCGCCACACACAAATCTCCATTCGCCACGCTGTCGCTTTCCTATACCACAGCCTATTTATTCTGTAATGCTTGCAGCCACAATACTGTATTCCCGCATCAGGGAGAACAGGCCATGAGGTATCGAGACACAATGAATTGTCGTCAGAAGCCTCGGCTTGTATACAATTATATATATTTTTGACGAATTACAGCGTTCAAATGAATTAAATAAATCGCAATTTGCGATGTTATGGCTTCACTGTATTAGGTTTAGATGGAATACCAAACTGTGGTGAATGAAAATTTGTGCCCGGCTAGAATTCGAACCCTGGATCTCCTGCTTACTAGGCAGACGAGTTTACCACACCACCACCGAGGACACAGTGACCAGCCCGACTGCAGAGGACTCTTCCCTGCACGTTTCCCGCCACACACAAATCTCCATTCGCCACGCTGTCGCTTTCCTATACCACAGCCTATTTATTCTATAATGCTTGCAGCCACAATACTGTATTCCCGCATCAGGGAGAACAGGCCATGAGGTATCGAGACACAATGAATTGTCGTCAGAAGCCTCGGCTTGTATACAATTATATATATTTTTGACGAATTACAGCGTTCAAATGAATTAAATAAATCGCAATTTGCGATGTTATGGCTTCACTGTATTAGGTTTAGATGGAATACCAAACTGTGGTGAATGAAAATTTGTGCCCGGCTAGAATTCGAACCCTGGATCTCCTGCTTACTAGGCAGACGAGTTTACCACACCACCACCGAGGACACAGTGACCAGCCCGACTGCAGAGGACTCTTCCCTGCACGTTTCCCGCCACACACAAATCTCCATTCGCCACGCTGTCGCTTTCCTATACCACAGCCTATTTATTCTATAATGCTTGCAGCCACAATACTGTATTCCCGCATCAGGGAGAACAGGCCATGAGGTATCGAGACACAATGAATTGTCGTCAGAAGCCTCGGCTTGTATACAATTATATATATTTTTGACGAATTACAGCGTTCAAATGAATTAAATAAATCGCAATTTGCGATGTTATGGCTTCACTGTATTAGGTTTAGATGGAATACCAAACTGTGGTGAATGAAAATTTGTGCCCGGCTAGAATTCGAACCCTGGATCTCCTGCTTACTAGGCAGACGAGTTTACCACACCACCACCGAGGACACAGTGACCAGCCCGACTGCAGAGGACTCTTCCCTGCACGTTTCCCGCCACACACAAATCTCCATTCGCCACGCTGTCGCTTTCCTATACCACAGCCTATTTATTCTATAACGCTTGCAGCCACAATACTGTATTCCCGCATCAGGGAGAACAGGCCATGAGGTATCGAGACACAATGAATTGTCGTCAGAAGCCTCGGCTTGTATACAATTATATATATTTTTGACGAATTACAGCGTTCAAATGAATTAAATAAATCGCAATTTGCGATGTTATGGCTTCACTGTATTAGGTTTAGATGGAATACCAAACTGTGGTGAATGAAAATTTGTGCCCGGCTAGGATTCGAACCCTGGATCTCCTGCTTACTAGGCAGACGAGTTTACCACACCACCACCGAGGACACAGTGACCAGCCCGACTGCAGAGGACTCTTCCCTGCACGTTTCCCGCCACACACAAATCTCCATTCGCCACGCTGTCGCTTTCCTATACCACAGCCTATTTATTCTATAATGCTTGCAGCCACAATACTGTATTCCCGCATCAGGGAGAACAGGCCATGAGGTATCGAGACACAATGAATTGTCGTCAGAAGCCTCGGCTTGTATACAATTATATATATTTTTGACGAATTACAGCGTTCAAATGAATTAAATAAATCGCAATTTGCGATGTTATGGCTTCACTGTATTAGGTTTAGATGGAATACCAAACTGTGGTGAATGAAAATTTGTGCCCGGCTAGGATTCGAACCCTGGATCTCCTGCTTACTAGGCAGACGAGTTTACCACACCACCACCGAGGACACAGTGACCAGCCCGACTGCAGAGGACTCTTCCCTGCACGTTTCCCGCCACACACAAATCTCCATTCGCCACGCTGTCGCTTTCCTATACCACAGCCTATTTATTCTATAATGCTTGCAGCCACAATACTGTATTCCCGCATCAGGGAGAACAGGCCATGAGGTATCGAGACACAATGAATTGTCGTCAGAAGCCTCGGCTTGCATACAATTATATATATTTTTGACGAATTACAGCGTTCAAATGAATTAAATAAATCGCAATTTGCGATGTTATGGCTTCACTGTATTAGGTTTAGATGGAATACCAAACTGTGGTGAATGAAAATTTGTGCCCGGCTAGGATTCGAACCCTGGATCTCCTGCTTACTAGGCAGACGAGTTTACCGCTCCGCCACCGAGGACACAGTGACCAGCCCGACTGCAGAGGACTCTTCCCTGCACGTTTCCCGCCACACACAAATCTCCATTCGCCACGCTGTCGCTTTCCTATACCACAGCCTATTTATTCTATAATGCTTGCAGCCACAATACTGTATTCCCGCATCAGGGAGAACAGGCCATGAGGTATCGAGACACAATGAATTGTCGTCAGAAGCCTCGGCTTGTATACAATTATATATTTTTTTGACGAATTACAGCGTTCAAATGAATTAAATAAATCGCAATTTGCCATGTTATGGCTTCACTGTATTAGGTTTAGATGGAATACCAAACTGTGGTGAATGATAATTTGTGCCCGGCTAGGATTCGAACCCTGGATCTCCTGCTTACTAGGCAGACGAGTTTACCGCTCCGCCACCGAGGACACAGTGACCAGCCCGACTGCAGAGGACTCTTCCCTGCACGTTTCCCGCCACACACAAATCTCCATTCGCCACGCTGTCGCTTTCCTATACCACAGCCTATTTATTCTATAATGCTTGCAGCCACAATACTGTATTCCCGCATCAGGGAGAACAGGCCATGAGGTATCGAGACACAATGAATTGTCGTCAGAAGCCTCGGCTTGTATACAATTATATATATTTTTGACGAATTACAGCGTTCAAATGAATTAAATAAATCGCAATTTGCGATGTTATGGCTTCACTGTATTAGGTTTAGATGGAATACCAAACTGTGGTGAATGAAAATTTGTGCCCGGCTAGGATTCGAACCCTGGATCTCCTGCTTACTAGGCAGACGAGTTTACCGCTCCGCCACCGAGGACACAGTGACCAGCCCGACTGCAGAGGACTCTTCCCTGCACGTTTCCCGCCACACACAAATCTCCATTCGCCACGCTGTCGCTTTCCTATACCACAGCCTATTTATTCTGTAATGCTTGCAGCCACAATACTGTATTCCCGCATCAGGGAGAACAGGCCATGAGGTATCGAGACACAATGAATTGTCGTCAGAAGCCTCGGCTTGTATACAATTATATATATTTTTGACGAATTACAGCGTTCAAATGAATTAAATAAATCGCAATTTGCGATGTTATGGCTTCACTGTATTAGGTTTAGATGGAATACCAAACTGTGGTGAATGAAAATTTGTGCCCGGCTAGGATTCGAACCCTGGATCTCCTGCTTACTAGGCAGACGAGTTTACCACACCACCACCGAGGACACAGTGACCAGCCCGACTGCAGAGGACTCTTCCCTGCACGTTTCCCGCCACACACAAATCTCCATTCGCCACGCTGTCGCTTTCCTATACCACAGCCTATTTATTCTATAATGCTTGCAGCCACAATACTGTATTCCCGCATCAGGGAGAACAGGCCATGAGGTATCGAGACACAATGAATTGTCGTCAGAAGCCTCGGCTTGTATACAATTATATATATTTTTGACGAATTACAGCGTTCAAATGAATTAAATAAATCGCAATTTGCGATGTTATGGCTTCACTGTATTAGGTTTAGATGGAATACCAAACTGTGGTGAATGATAATTTGTGCCCGGCTAGGATTCGAACCCTGGATCTCCTGCTTACTAGGCAGACGAGTTTACCGCTCTGCCACCGAGGACACAGTGACCAGCCCGACTGCAGAGGACTCTTCCCTGCACGTTTCCCGCCACACACAAATCTCCATTCGCCACGCTGTCGCTTTCCTATACCACAGCCTATTTATTCTGTAATGCTTGCAGCCACAATACTGTATTCCCGCATCAGGGAGAACAGGCCATGAGGTATCGAGACACAATGAATTGTCGTCAGAAGCCTCGGCTTGTATACAATTATATATATTTTTGACGAATTACAGCGTTCAAATGAATTAAATAAATCGCAATTTGCGATGTTATGGCTTCACTGTATTAGGTTTAGATGGAATACCAAACTGTGGTGAATGAAAATTTGTGCCCGGCTAGAATTCGAACCCTGGATCTCCTGCTTACTAGGCAGACGAGTTTACCACACCACCACCGAGGACACAGTGACCAGCCCGACTGCAGAGGACTCTTCCCTGCACGTTTCCCGCCACACACAAATCTCCATTCGCCACGCTGTCGCTTTCCTATACCACAGCCTATTTATTCTATAATGCTTGCAGCCACAATACTGTATTCCCGCATCAGGGAGAACAGGCCATGAGGTATCGAGACACAATGAATTGTCGTCAGAAGCCTCGGCTTGTATACAATTATATATATTTTTGACGAATTACAGCGTTCAAATGAATTAAATAAATCGCAATTTGCGATGTTATGGCTTCACTGTATTAGGTTTAGATGGAATACCAAACTGTGGTGAATGAAAATTTGTGCCCGGCTAGGATTCGAACCCTGGATCTCCTGCTTACTAGGCAGACGAGTTTACCACACCACCACCGAGGACACAGTGACCAGCCCGACTGCAGAGGACTCTTCCCTGCACGTTTCCCGCCACACACAAATCTCCATTCGCCACGCTGTCGCTTTCCTATACCACAGCCTATTTATTCTATAATGCTTGCAGCCACAATACTGTATTCCCGCATCAGGGAGAACAGGCCATGAGGTATCGAGACACAATGAATTGTCGTCAGAAGCCTCGGCTTGTATACAATTATATATATTTTTGACGAATTACAGCGTTCAAATGAATTAAATAAATCGCAATTTGCGATGTTATGGCTTCACTGTATTAGGTTTAGATGGAATACCAAACTGTGGTGAATGATAATTTGTGCCCGGCTAGGATTCGAACCCTGGATCTCCTGCTTACTAGGCAGACGAGTTTACCGCTCTGCCACCGAGGACACAGTGACCAGCCCGACTGCAGAGGACTCTTCCCTGCACGTTTCCCGCCACACACAAATCTCCATTCGCCACGCTGTCGCTTTCCTATACCACAGCCTATTTATTCTGTAATGCTTGCAGCCACAATACTGTATTCCCGCATCAGGGAGAACAGGCCATGAGGTATCGAGACACAATGAATTGTCGTCAGAAGCCTCGGCTTGTATACAATTATATATATTTTTGACGAATTACAGCGTTCAAATGAATTAAATAAATCGCAATTTGCGATGTTATGGCTTCACTGTATTAGGTTTAGATGGAATACCAAACTGTGGTGAATGAAAATTTGTGCCCGGCTAGAATTCGAACCCTGGATCTCCTGCTTACTAGGCAGACGAGTTTACCACACCACCACCGAGGACACAGTGACCAGCCCGACTGCAGAGGACTCTTCCCTGCACGTTTCCCGCCACACACAAATCTCCATTCGCCACGCTGTCGCTTTCCTATACCACAGCCTATTTATTCTATAATGCTTGCAGCCACAATACTGTATTCCCGCATCAGGGAGAACAGGCCATGAGGTATCGAGACACAATGAATTGTCGTCAGAAGCCTCGGCTTGTATACAATTATATATATTTTTGACGAATTACAGCGGTCAAATGAATTAAATAAATCGCAATTTGCGATGTTATGGCTTCACTGTATTAGGTTTAGATGGAATACCAAACTGTGGTGAATGAAAATTTGTGCCCGGCTAGAATTCGAACCCTGGATCTCCTGCTTACTAGGCAGACGAGTTTACCACACCACCACCGAGGACACAGTGACCAGCCCGACTGCAGAGGACTCTTCCCTGCACGTTTCCCGCCACACACAAATCTCCATTCGCCACGCTGTCGCTTTCCTATACCACAGCCTATTTATTCTATAATGCTTGCAGCCACAATACTGTATTCCCGCATCAGGGAGAACAGGCCATGAGGTATCGAGACACAATGAATTGTCGTCAGAAGCCTCGGCTTGTATACAATTATATATATTTTTGACGAATTACAGCGTTCAAATGAATTAAATAAATCGCAATTTGCGATGTTATGGCTTCACTGTATTAGGTTTAGATGGAATACCAAACTGTGGTGAATGAAAATTTGTGCCCGGCTAGGATTCGAACCCTGGATCTCCTGCTTACTAGGCAGACGAGTTTACCGCTCCGCCACCGAGGACACAGTGACCAGCCCGACTGCAGAGGACTCTTCCCTGCACGTTTCCCGCCACACACAAATCTCCATTCGCCACGCTGTCGCTTTCCTATACCACAGCCTATTTATTCTATAATGCTTGCAGCCACAATACTGTATTCCCGCATCAGGGAGAACAGGCCATGAGGTATCGAGACACAATGAATTGTCGTCAGAAGCCTCGGCTTGTATACAATTATATATATTTTTGACGAATTACAGCGTTCAAATGAATTAAATAAATCGCAATTTGCGATGTTATGGCTTCACTGTATTAGGTTTAGATGGAATACCAAACTGTGGTGAATGAAAATTTGTGCCCGGCTAGGATTCGAACCCTGGATCTCCTGCTTACTAGGCAGACGAGTTTACCGCTCCGCCACCGAGGACACAGTGACCAGCCCGACTGCAGAGGACTCTTCCCTGCACGTTTCCCGCCACACACAAATCTCCATTCGCCACGCTGTCGCTTTCCTATACCACAGCCTATTTATTCTATAATGCTTGCAGCCACAATACTGTATTCCCGCATCAGGGAAAACAGGCCATGAGATATCGAGACACAATGAATTGTCGTCAGAAGCCTCGGCTTGTATACAATTATATATATTTTTGACGAATTACAGCGTTCAAATGAATTAAATAAATCGCAATTTGCGATGTTATGGCTTCACTGTATTAGGTTTAGATGGAATACCAAACTGTGGTGAATGAAAATTTGTGCCCGGCTAGGATTCGAACCCTGGATCTCCTGCTTACTAGGCAGACGAGTTTACCGCTCCGCCACCGAGGACACAGTGACCAGCCCGACTGCAGAGGACTCTTCCCTGCACGTTTCCCGCCACACACAAATCTCCATTCGCCACGCTGTCGCTTTCCTATACCACAGCCTATTTATTCTATAATGCTTGCAGCCACAATACTGTATTCCCCCATCAGGGAGAACAGGCCATGAGGTATCGAGACACAATGAATTGTCGTCAGAAGCCTCGGCTTGTATACAATTATATATATTTTTGACGAATTACAGCGTTCAAATGAATTAAATAAATCGCAATTTGCGATGTTATGGCTTCACTGTATTAGGTTTAGATGGAATACCAAACTGTGGTGAATGAAAATTTGTGCCCGGCTAGGATTCGAACCCTGGATCTCCTGCTTACTAGGCAAACGAGTTTACCGCTCCGCCACCGAGGACACAGTGACCAGCCCGACTGCAGAGGACTCTTCCCTGCACGTTTCCCGCCACACACAAATCTCCATTCGCCACGCTGTCGCTTTCCTATACCACAGCCTATTTATTCTATAATGCTTGCAGCCACAATACTGTATTCCCGCATCAGGGAGAACAGGCCATGAGTTATCGAGACACAATGAATTGTCGTCAGAAGCCTCGGCTTGTATACAATTATATATATTTTTGACGAATTACAGCGTTCAAATGAATTAAATAAATCGCAATTTGCGATGTTATGGCTTCACTGTATTAGGTTTAGATGGAATACCAAACTGTGGTGAATGAAAATTTGTGCCCGGCTAGGATTCGAACCCTGGATCTCCTGCTTACTAGGCAGACGAGTTTACCGCTCCGCCACCGAGGACACAGTGACCAGCCCGACTGCAGAAGACTCTTCCCTGCACGTTTCCCGCTACACACAAATCTCCATTCGCCACGCTGTCGCTTTCCTATACCACAGCCTATTTATTCTGAAATGCTTGCAGCCACAATACTGTATTCCCGCATCAGGGAGAACAGGCCATGAGGTATCGAGACACAATGAATTGTCGTCAGAAGCCTCGGCTTGTATACAATTATATATATTTTTGACGAATTACAGCGTTCAAATGAATTAAATAAATCTCAATTTGCGATGTTATGGCTTCACTGTATTAGGTTTAGATGGAATACCAAACTGTGGTGAATGAAAATTTGTGCCCGGCTAGGATTCGAACCCTGGATCTCCTGCTTACTAGGCAGACGAGTTTACCACACCACCACCGAGGACACAGTGACCAGCCCGACTGCAGAGGACTCTTCCCTGCACGTTTCCCGCCACACACAAATCTCCATTCGCCACGCTGTCGCTTTCCTATACCACAGCCTATTTATTCTATAATGCTTGCAGCCACAATACTGTATTCCCGCATCAGGGAGAACAGGCCATGAGGTATCGAGACACAATGAATTGTCGTCAGAAGCCTCGGCTTGTATACAATTATATATATTTTTGACGAATTACAGCGTTCAAATGAATTAAATAAATCGCAATTTGCGATGTTATGGCTTCACTGTATTAGGTTTAGATGGAATACCAAACTGTGGTGAATGAAAATTTGTGCCCGGCTAGGATTCGAACCCTGGATCTCCTGCTTACTAGGCAAACGACTTTACCGCTCCGCCACCGAGGACACAGTGACCAGCCCGACTGCAGAGGACTCTTCCCTGCACGTTTCCCGCCACACACAAATCTCCATTCGCCACGCTGTCGCTTTCCTATACCACAGCCTATTTATTCTATAATGCTTGCAGCCACAATACTGTATTCCCGCATCAGGGAGAACAGGCCATGAGGTATCGAGACACAATGAATTGTCGTCAGAAGCCTCGGCTTGTATACAATTATATATATTTTTGACGAATTACAGCGTTCAAATGAATTAAATAAATCGCAATTTGCGATGTTATGGCTTCACTGTATTAGGTTTAGATGGAATACCAAACTGTGGTGAATGAAAATTTGTGCCCGGCTAGGATTCGAACCCTGGATCTCCTGCTTACTAGGCAGACGAGTTTACCACACCACCACCGAGGACACAGTGACCAGCCCGACTGCAGAGGACTCTTCCCTGCACGTTTCCCGCCACACACAAATCTCCATTCGCCACGCTGTCGCTTTCCTATACCACAGCCTATTTATTCTATAATGCTTGCAGCCACAATACTGGATTCCCGCATCAGGGAGAACAGGCCATGAGGTATCGAGACACAATGAATTGTCGTCAGAAGCCTCGGCTTGTATACAATTATATATATTTTTGACGAATTACAGCGTTCAAATGAATTAAATAAATCGCAATTTGCGATGTTATGGCTTCACTGTATTAGGTTTAGATGGAATACCAAACTGTGGTGAATGAAAATTTGTGCCCGGCTAGGATTCGAACCCTGGATCTCCTGCTTACTAGGCAGACGAGTTTACCACACCACCACCGAGGACACAGTGACCAGCCCGACTGCAGAGGACTCTTCCCTGCACGTTTCCCGCCACACACAAATCTCCATTCGCCACGCTGTCGCTTTCCTATACCACAGCCTATTTATTCTATAATGCTTGCAGCCACAATACTGTATTCCCGCATCAGGGAGAACAGGCCATGAGGTATCGAGACACAATGAATTGTCGTCAGAAGCCTCGGCTTGTATACAATTATATATATTTTTGACGAATTACAGCGTTCAAATGAATTAAATAAATCGCAATTTGCGATGTTATGGCTTCACTGTATTAGGTTTAGATGGAATACCAAACTGTGGTGAATGAAAATTTGTGCCCGGCTAGGATTCGAACCCTGGATCTCCTGCTTACTAGGCAAACGACTTTACCGCTCCGCCACCGAGGACACAGTGACCAGCCCGACTGCAGAGGACTCTTCCCTGCACGTTTCCCGCCACACACAAATCTCCATTCGCCACGCTGTCGCTTTCCTATACCACAGCCTATTTATTCTATAATGCTTGCAGCCACAATACTGTATTCCCGCATCAGGGAGAACAGGCCATGAGGTATCGAGACACAATGAATTGTCGTCAGAAGCCTCGGCTTGTATACAATTATATATATTTTTGACGAATTACAGCGTTCAAATGAATTAAATAAATCGCAATTTGCGATGTTATGGCTTCACTGTATTAGGTTTAGATGGAATACCAAACTGTGGTGAATGAAAATTTGTGCCCGGCTAGGATTCGAACCCTGGATCTCCTGCTTACTAGGCAGACGAGTTTACCACACCACCACCGAGGACACAGTGACCAGCCCGACTGCAGAGGACTCTTCCCTGCACGTTTCCCGCCACACACAAATCTCCATTCGCCACGCTGTCGCTTTCCTATACCACAGCCTATTTATTCTATAATGCTTGCAGCCACAATACTGTATTCCCGCATCAGGGAGAACAGGCCATGAGGTATCGAGACACAATGAATTGTCGTCAGAAGCCTCGGCTTGTATACAATTATATATATTTTTGACGAATTACAGCGTTCAAATGAATTAAATAAATCGCAATTTGCGATGTTATGGCTTCACTGTATTAGGTTTAGATGGAATACCAAACTGTGGTGAATGAAAATTTGTGCCCGGCTAGGATTCGAACCCTGGATCTCCTGCTTACTAGGCAAACGAGTTTACCGCTCCGCCACCGAGGACACAGTGACCAGCCCGACTGCAGAGGACTCTTCCCTGCACGTTTCCCGCCACACACAAATCTCCATTCGCCACGCTGTCGCTTTCCTATACCACAGCCTATTTATTCTATAATGCTTGCAGCCACAATACTGTATTCCCGCATCAGGGAGAACAGGCCATGAGTTATCGAGACACAATGAATTGTCGTCAGAAGCCTCGGCTTGTATACAATTATATATATTTTTGACGAATTACAGCGTTCAAATGAATTAAATAAATCGCAATTTGCGATGTTATGGCTTCACTGTATTAGGTTTAGATGGAATACCAAACTGTGGTGAATGAAATTTTGTGCCCGGCTAGGATTCGAACCCTGGATCTCCTGCTTACTAGGCAGACGAGTTTACCGCTCCGCCACCGAGGACACAGTGACCAGCCCGACTGCAGAGGACTCTTCCCTGCACGTTTCCCGCCACACACAAATCTCCATTCGCCACGCTGTCGCTTTCCTATACCACAGCCTATTTATTCTGTAATGCTTGCAGCCACAATACTGTATTCCCGCATCAGGGAGAACAGGCCATGAGGTATCGAGACACAATGAATTGTCGTCAGAAGCCTCGGCTTGTATACAATTATATATATTTTTGACGAATTACAGCGTTCAAATGAATTAAATAAATCGCAATTTGCGATGTTATGGCTTCACTGTATTAGGTTTAGATGGAATACCAAACTGTGGTGAATGAAAATTTGTGCCCGGCTAGGATTCGAACCCTGGATCTCCTGCTTACTAGGCAAACGACTATACCGCTCCGCCACCAAGGACACAGTGACCAGCCCGACTGCAGAGGACTCTTCCCTGCACGTTTCCCGCCACACACAAATCTCCATTCGCCACGCTGTCGCTTTCCTATACCACAGCCTATTTATTCTATAATGCTTGCAGCCACAATACTGTATTCCCGCATCAGGGAGAACAGGCCATGAGGTATCGAGACACAATGAATTGTCGTCAGAAGCCTCGGCTTGTATACAATTATATATATTTTTGACGAATTACAGCGTTCAAATGAATTACATAAATCGCAATTTGCGATGTTATGGCTTCACTGTATTAGGTTTAGATGGAATACCAAACTGTGGTGAATGAAAATTTGTGCCCGGCTAGGATTCGAACCCTGGATCTCCTGCTTACTAGGCAGACGAGTTTACCGCTCCGCCACCGAGGACACAGTGACCAGCCCGACTGCAGAGGACTCTTCCCTGCACGTTTCCCGCCACACACAAATCTCCATTCGCCACACTGTCGCTTTCCTATACCACAGCCTATTTATTCTATAATGCTTGCAGCCACAATACTGTATTCCCGCATCAGGGAAAACAGGCCATGAGATATCGAGACACAATGAATTGTCGTCAGAAGCCTCGGCTTGTATACAATTATATATATTTTTGACGAATTACAGCGTTCAAATGAATTAAATAAATCGCAATTTGCGATGTTATGGCTTCACTGTATTAGGTTTAGATGGAATACCAAACTGTGGTGAATGAAAATTTGTGCCCGGCTAGGATTCGAACCCTGGATCTCCTGCTTACTAGGCAGACGAGTTTACCGCTCCGCCACCGAGGACACAGTGACCAGCCCGACTGCAGAGGACTCTTCCCTGCACGTTTCCCGCCACACACAAATCTCCATTCGCCACGCTGTCGCTTTCCTATACCACAGCCTATTTATTCTATAATGCTTGCAGCCACAATACTGTATTCCCCCATCAGGGAGAACAGGCCATGAGGTATCGAGACACAATGAATTGTCGTCAGAAGCCTCGGCTTGTATACAATTATATATATTTTTGACGAATTACAGCGTTCAAATGAATTAAATAAATCGCAATTTGCGATGTTATGGCTTCACTGTATTAGGTTTAGATGGAATACCAAACTGTGGTGAATGAAAATTTGTGCCCGGCTAGGATTCGAACCCTGGATCTCCTGCTTACTAGGCAGACGAGTTTACCGCTCCGCCACCGAGGACACAGTGACCAGCCCGACTGCAGAGGACTCTTCCCTGCACGTTTCCCGCCACACACAAATCTCCATTCGCCACGCTGTCGCTTTCCTATACCACAGCCTATTTATTCTATAATGCTTGCAGCCACAATACTGTATTCCCGCATCAGGGAGAACAGGCCATGAGGTATCGAGACACAATGAATTGTCGTCAGAAGCCTCGGCTTGTATACAATTATATATATTTTTGACGAATTACAGCGTTCAAATGAATTAAATAAATCGCAATTTGCGATGTTATGGCTTCACTGTATTAGGTTTAGATGGAATACCAAACTGTGGTGAATGAAAATTTGTGCCCGGCTAGGATTCGAACCCTGGATCTCCTGCTTACTAGGCAAACGACTTTACCGCTCCGCCACCAAGGACACAGTGACCAGCCCGACTGCAGAGGACTCTTCCCTGCACGTTTCCCGCCACACACAAATCTCCATTCGCCACGCTGTCGCTTTCCTATACCACAGCCTATTTATTCTATAATGCTTGCAGCCACAATACTGTATTCCCGCATCAGGGAGAACAGGCCATGAGGTATCGAGACACAATGAATTGTCGTCAGAAGCCTCGGCTTGTATACAATTATATATATTTTTGACGAATTACAGCGTTCAAATGAATTAAATAAATCGCAATTTGCGATGTTATGGCTTCACTGTATTAGGTTTAGATGGAATACCAAACTGTGGTGAATGAAAATTTGTGCCCGGCTAGGATTCGAACCCTGGATCTCCTGCTTACTAGGCAGACGAGTTTACCGCTCCGCCACCGAGGACACAGTGACCAGCCCGACTGCAGAGGACTCTTCCCTGCACGTTTCCCGCCACACACAAATCTCCATTCGCCACACTGTCGCTTTCCTATACCACAGCCTATTTATTCTGTAATGCTTGCAGCCACAATACTGTATTCCCGCATCAGGGAGAACAGGCCATGAGGTATCGAGACACAATGAATTGTCGTCAGAAGCCTCGGCTTGTATACAATTATATATATTTTTGACGAATTACAGCGTTCAAATGAATTAAATAAATCGCAATTTGCGATGTTATGGCTTCACTGTATTAGGTTTAGATGGAATACCAAACTGTGGTGAATGAAAATTTGTGCCCGGCTAGGATTCGAACCCTGGATCTCCTGCTTACTAGGCAGTCGAGTTTACCACACCACCACCGAGGACACAGTGACCAGCCCGATCGCAGAGGACTCTTCCCTGCACGTTTCCCGCCACACACAAATCTCCATTCGCCACGCTGTCGCTTTCCTATACCACAGCCTATTTATTCTATAATGCTTGCAGCCACAATACTGTATTCCCGCATCAGGGAGAAAAGGCCATGAGGTATCGAGACACAATGAATTGTCGTCAGAAGCCTCGGCTTGTATACAATTATATATATTTTTGACGAATTACAGCGTTCAAATGAATTATTTAAATCGCAATTTGCGATGTTATGGCTTCACTGTATTAGGTTTAGATGGAATACCAAACTGTGGTGAATGAAAATTTGTGCCCGGCTAGGATTCGAACCCTGGATCTCCTGCTTACTAGGCAGACGAGTTTACCGCTCCGCCACCGAGGACACAGTGACCAGCCCGACTGCAGAGGACTCTTCCCTGCACGTTTCCCGCCACACACAAATCTCCATTCGCCACGCTGTCGCTTTCCTATACCACAGCCTATTTATTCTATAATGCTTGCAGCCACAATACTGTATTCCCGCATCAGGGAGAACAGGCCATGAGGTATCGAGACACAATGAATTGTCGTCAGAAGCCTCGGCTTGTATACAATTATATATATTTTTGACGAATTACAGCGTTCAAATGAATTAAATAAATCGCAATTTGCGATGTTATGGCTTCACTGTATTAGGTTTAGATGGAATACCAAACTTTGGTGAATGAAAATTTGTGCCCGGCTAGGATTCGAACCCTGGATCTCCTGCTTACTAGGCAGACGAGTTTACCGCTCCGCCACCGAGGACACAGTGACCAGCCCGACTGCAGAGGACTCTTCCCTGCACGTTTCCCGCCACACACAAATCTCCATTCGCCACGCTGTCGCTTTCCTATACCACAGCCTATTTATTCTATAATGCTTGCAGCCACAATACTGTATTCCCGCATCAGGGAGAACAGGCCATGAGGTATCGAGACACAATGAATTGTCGTCAGAAGCCTCGGCTTGTATACAATTATATATATTTTTGACGAATTACAGCGTTCAAATGAATTAAATAAATCGCAATTTGCGATGTTATGGCTTCACTGTATTAGGTTTAGATGGAATACCAAACTGTGGTGAATGAAAATTTGTGCCCGGCTAGGATTCGAACCCTGGATCTCCTGCTTACTAGGCAGACGAGTTTACTGCTCCGCCACCGAGGACACAGTGACCAGCCCGACTGCAGAGGACTCTTCCCTGCACGTTTCCCGCCACACACAAATCTCCATTCGCCACGCTGTCGCTTTCCTATACCACAGCCTATTTATTCTATAATGCTTGCAGCCACAATACTGTATTCCCGCATCAGGGAGAACAGGCCATGAGGTATCGAGACACAATGAATTGTCGTCAGAAGCCTCGGCTTGTATACAATTATATATATTTTTGACGAATTACAGCGTTCAAATGAATTACATAAATCGCAATTTGCGATGTTATGGCTTCACTGTATTAGGTTTAGATGGAATACCAAACTGTGGTGAATGAAAATTTGTGCCCGGCTAGGATTCGAACCCTGGATCTCCTGCTTACTAGGCAGACGAGTTTACCGCTCCGCCACCGAGGACACAGTGACCAGCCCGACTGCAGAGGACTCTTCCCTGCACGTTTCCCGCCACACACAAATCTCCATTCGCCACACTGTCGCTTTCCTATACCACAGCCTATTTATTCTGTAATGCTTGCAGCCACAATACTGTATTCCCGCATCAGGGAGAACAGGCCATGAGGTATCGAGACACAATGAATTGTCGTCAGAAGCCTCGGCTTGTATACAATTATATATATTTTTGACGAATTACAGCGTTCAAATGAATTAAATAAATCGCAAATTGCGATGTTATGGCTTCACTGTATTAGGTTTAGATGGAATACCAAACTGTGGTGAATGAAAATTTGTGCCCGGCTAGGATTCGAACCCTGGATCTCCTGCTTACTAGGCAGTCGAGTTTACCACACCACCACCGAGGACACAGTGACCAGCCCGACTGCAGAGGACTCTTCCCTGCACGTTTCCCGCCACACACAAATCTCCATTCGCCACGCTGTCGCTTTCCTATACCACAGCCTATTTATTCTATAATGCTTGCAGCCACAATACTGTATTCCCGCATCAGGGAGAAAAGGCCATGAGGTATCGAGACACAATGAATTGTCGTCAGAAGCCTCGGCTTGTATACAATTATATATATTTTTGACGAATTACAGCGTTCAAATGAATTAAATAAATCGCAATTTGCGATGTTATGGCTTCACTGTATTAGGTTTAGATGGAATACCAAACTGTGGTGAATGAAAATTTGTGCCCGGCTAGGATTCGAACCCTGGATCTCCTGCTTACTAGGCAGACGAGTTTACCGCTCCGCCACCGAGGACACAGTGACCAGCCCGACTGCAGAGGACTCTTCCCTGCACGTTTCCCGCCACACACAAATCTCCATTCGCCACGCTGTCGCTTTCCTATACCACAGCCTATTTATTCTATAATGCTTGCAGCCACAATACTGTATTCCCGCATCAGGGAGAACAGGCCATGAGGTATCGAGACACAATGAATTGTCGTCAGAAGCCTCGGCTTGTATACAATTATATATATTTTTGACGAATTACAGCGTTCAAATGAATTACATAAATCGCAATTTGCGATGTTATGGCTTCACTGTATTAGGTTTAGATGGAATACCAAACTTTGGTGAATGAAAATTTGTGCCCGGCTAGGATTCGAACCCTGGATCTCCTGCTTACTAGGCAGACGAGTTTACCGCTCCGCCACCGAGGACACAGTGACCAGCCCGACTGCAGAGGACTCTTCCCTGCACGTTTCCCGCCACACACAAATCTCCATTCGCCACGCTGTCGCTTTCCTATACCACAGCCTATTTATTCTATAATGCTTGCAGCCACAATACTGTATTCCCGCATCAGGGAGAACAGGCCATGAGGTATCGAGACACAATGAATTGTCGTCAGAAGCCTCGGCTTGTATACAATTATATATATTTTTGACGAATTACAGCGTTCAAATGAATTAAATAAATCGCAATTTGCGATGTTATGGCTTCACTGTATTAGGTTTAGATGGAATACCAAACTGTGGTGAATGAAAATTTGTGCCCGGCTAGGATTCGAACCCTGGATCTCCTGCTTACTAGGCAGACGAGTTTACCGCTCCGCCACCGAGGACACAGTGACCAGCCCGACTGCAGAGGACTCTTCCCTGCACGTTTCCCGCCACACACAAATCTCCATTCGCCACGCTGTCGCTTTCCTATACCACAGCCTATTTATTCTATAATGCTTGCAGCCACAATACTGTATTCCCGCATCAGGGAGAACAGGCCATGAGGTATCGAGACACAATGAATTGTCGTCAGAAGCCTCGGCTTGTATACAATTATATATATTTTTGACGAATTACAGCGTTCAAATGAATTAAATAAATCGCAATTTGCGATGTTATGGCTTCACTGTATTAGGTTTAGATGGAATACCAAACTGTGGTGAATGAAAATTTGTGCCCGGCTAGGATTCGAACCCTGGATCTCCTGCTTACTAGGCAGACGAGTTTACCACACCGCCACCGAGGACACAGTGACCAGCCCGACTGCAGAGGACTCTTCCCTGCACGTTTCCCGCCACACACAAATCTCCATTCGCCACGCTGTCGCTTTCCTATACCACAGCCTATTTATTCTATAATGCTTGCAGCCACAATACTGTATTCCCGCATCAGGGAGAACAGGCCATGAGGTATCGAGACACAATGAATTGTCATCAGAAGCCTCGGCTTGTATACAATTATATATATTTTTGACGAATTACAGCGTTCAAATGAATTAAATAAATCGCAATTTGCGATGTTATGGCTTCACTGTATTAGGTTTAGATGGAATACCAAACTGTGGTGAATGAAAATTTGTGCCCGGCTAGGATTCGAACCCTGGATCTCCTGCTTACTAGGCAGACGAGTTTTCCACACCACCACCGAGGACACAGTGACCAGCCCGACTGCAGAGGACTCTTCCCTGCACGTTTCCCGCCACACACAAATCTCCATTCGCCACGCTGTCGCTTTCCTATACCACAGCCTATTTATTCTATAATGCTTGCAGCCACAATACTGTATTCCCGCATCAGGGAGAACAGGCCATGAGGTATCGAGACACAATGAATTGTCGTCAGAAGCCTCGGCTTGTATACAATTATATATATTTTTGACGAATTACAGCGTTCAAATGAATTACATAAATCGCAATTTGCGATGTTATGGCTTCACTGTATTAGGTTTAGATGGAATACCAAACTTTGGTGAATGAAAATTTGTGCCCGGCTAGGATTCGAACCCTGGATCTCCTGCTTACTAGGCAGACGAGTTTACCGCTCCGCCACCGAGGACACAGTGACCAGCCCGACTGCAGAGGACTCTTCCCTGCACGTTTCCCGCCACACACAAATCTCCATTCGCCACGCTGTCGCTTTCCTATACCACAGCCTATTTATTCTATAATGCTTGCAGCCACAATACTGTATTCCCGCATCAGGGAGAACAGGCCATGAGGTATCGAGACACAATGAATTGTCGTCAGAAGCCTCGGCTTGTATACAATTATATATATTTTTGACGAATTACAGCGTTCAAATGAATTACATAAATCGCAATTTGCGATGTTATGGCTTCACTGTATTAGGTTTAGATGGAATACCAAACTGTGGTGAATGAAAATTTGTGCCCGGCTAGGATTCGAACCCTGGATCTCCTGCTTACTAGGCAGACGAGTTTACCGCTCCGCCACCGAGGACACAGTGACCAGCCCGACTGCAGAGGACTCTTCCCTGCACGTTTCCCGCCACACACAAATCTCCATTCGCCACGCTGTCGCTTTCCTATACCACAGCCTATTTATTCTATAATGCTTGCAGCCACAATACTGTATTCCCGCATCAGGGAGAACAGGCCATGAGGTATCGAGACACAATGAATTGTCGTCAGAAGCCTCGGCTTGTATACAATTATATATATTTTTGACGAATTACAGCGTTCAAATGAATTAAATAAATCGCAATTTGCGATGTTATGGCTTCACTGTATTAGGTTTAGATGGAATACCAAACTGTGGTGAATGAAAATTTGTGCCCGGCTAGGATTCGAACCCTGGATCTCCTGCTTACTAGGCAGACGAGTTTACCGCTCCGCCACCGAGGACACAGTGACCAGCCCGACTGCAGAGGACTCTTCCCTGCACGTTTCCCGCCACACACAAATCTCCATTCGCCACGCTGTCGCTTTCCTATACCACAGCCTATTTATTCTATAATGCTTGCAGCCACAATACTGTATTCCCGCATCAGGGAGAACAGGCCATGAGGTATCGAGACACAATGAATTGTCGTCAGAAGCCTCGGCTTGTATACAATTATATATATTTTTGACGAATTACAGCGTTCAAATGAATTAAATAAATCGCAATTTGCGATGTTATGGCTTCACTGTATTAGGTTTAGATGGAATACCAAACTGTGGTGAATGAAAATTTGTGCCCGGCTAGGATTCGAACCCTGGATCTCCTGCTTACTAGGCAGACGAGTTTACCACACCGCCACCGAGGACACAGTGACCAGCCCGACTGCAGAGGACTCTTCCCTGCACGTTTCCCGCCACACACAAATCTCCATTCGCCACGCTGTCGCTTTCCTATACCACAGCCTATTTATTCTATAATGCTTGCAGCCACAATACTGTATTCCCGCATCAGGGAGAACAGGCCATGAGGTATCGAGACACAATGAATTGTCATCAGAAGCCTCGGCTTGTATACAATTATATATATTTTTGACGAATTACAGCGTTCAAATGAATTAAATAAATCGCAATTTGCGATGTTATGGCTTCACTGTATTAGGTTTAGATGGAATACCAAACTGTGGTGAATGAAAATTTGTGCCCGGCTAGGATTCGAACCCTGGATCTCCTGCTTACTAGGCAGACGAGTTTTCCACACCACCACCGAGGACACAGTGACCAGCCCGACTGCAGAGGACTCTTCCCTGCACGTTTCCCGCCACACACAAATCTCCATTCGCCACGCTGTCGCTTTCCTATACCACAGCCTATTTATTCTATAATGCTTGCAGCCACAATACTGTATTCCCGCATCAGGGAGAACAGGCCATGAGGTATCGAGACACAATGAATTGTCGTCAGAAGCCTCGGCTTGTATACAATTATATATATTTTTGACGAATTACAGCGTTCAAATGAATTAAATAAATCGCAATTTGCGATGTTATGGCTTCACTGTATTAGGTTTAGATGGAATACCAAACTGTGGTGAATGAAAATTTGTGCCCGGCTAGGATTCGAACCCTGGATCTCCTGCTTACTAGGCAGACGAGTTTACCGCTCCGCCACCGAGGACACAGTGACCAGCCCGACTGCAGAGGACTCTTCCCTGCACGTTTCCCGCCACACACAAATCTCCATTCGCCACGCTGTCGCTTTCCTATACCACAGCCTATTTATTCTATAATGCTTGCAGCCACAATACTGTATTCACGCATCAGGGAGAACAGGCCATGAGGTATCGAGACACAATGAATTGTCGTCAGAAGCCTCGGCTTGTATACAATTATATATATTTTTGACGAATTACAGCGTTCAAATGAATTAAATAAATCGCAATTTGCGATGTTATGGCTTCACTGTATTAGGTTTAGATGGAATACCAAACTGTGGTGAATGAAAATTTGTGCCCGGCTAGGATTCGAACCCTGGATCTCCTGCTTACTAGGCAGACGAGTTTACCACACCGCCACCGAGGACACAGTGACCAGCCCGACTGCAGAGGACTCTTCCCTGCACGTTTCCCGCCACACACAAATCTCCATTCGCCACGCTGTCGCTTTCCTATACCACAGCCTATTTATTCTATAATGCTTGCAGCCACAATACTGTATTCCCGCATCAGGGAGAACAGGCCATGAGGTATCGAGACACAATGAATTGTCGTCAGAAGCCTCGGCTTGTATACAATTATATATATTTTTGACGAATTACAGCGTTCAAATGAATTAAATAAATCGCAATTTGCGATGTTATGGCTTCACTGTATTAGGTTTAGATGGAATACCAAACTGTGGTGAATGAAAATTTGTGCCCGGCTAGGATTCGAACCCTGGATCTCCTGCTTACTACGCAGACGAGTTTACCGCTCCGCCACCGAGGACACAGTGACCAGCCCGACTGCAGAGGACTCTTCCCTGCACGTTTCCCGCCACACACAAATCTCCATTCGCCACGCTGTCGCTTTCCTATACCACAGCCTATTTATTCTGTAATGCTTGCAGCCACAATACTGTATTCCCGCATCAGGGAGAACAGGCCATGAGGTATCGAGACACAATGAATTGTCGTCAGAAGCCTCGGCTTGTATACAATTATATATATTTTTGACGAATTACAGCGTTCAAATGAATTAAATAAATCGCAATTTGCGATGTTATGGCTTCACTGTATTAGGTTTAGATGGAATACCAAACTGTGGTGAATGAAAATTTGTGCCCGGCTAGGATTCGAACCCTGGATCTCCTGCTTACTAGGCAGACGAGTTTACCACACCACCACCGAGGACACAGTGACCAGCCCGACTGCAGAGGACTCTTCCCTGCACGTTTCCCGCCACACACAAATCTCCATTCGCCACGCTGTCGCTTTCCTATACCACAGCCTATTTATTCTATAATGCTTGCAGCCACAATACTGTATTCCCGCATCAGGGAGAACAGGCCATGAGGTATCGAGACACAATGAATTGTCGTCAGAAGCCTCGGCTTGTATACAATTATATATATTTTTGACGAATTACAGCGTTCAAATGAATTAAATAAATCGCAATTTGCGATGTTATGGCTTCACTGTATTAGGTTTAGATGGAATACCAAACTGTGGTGAATGAAAATTTGTGCCCGGCTAGAATTCGAACCCTGGATCTCCTGCTTACTAGGCAGACGAGTTTACCACACCACCACCGAGGACACAGTGACCAGCCCGACTGCAGAGGACTCTTCCCTGCACGTTTCCCGCCACACACAAATCTCCATTCGCCACGCTGTCGCTTTCCTATACCACAGCCTATTTATTCTATAATGCTTGCAGCCACAATACTGTATTCCCGCATCAGGGAGAACAGGCCATGAGGTATCGAGACACAATGAATTGTCGTCAGAAGCCTCGGCTTGTATACAATTATATATATTTTTGACGAATTACAGCGTTCAAATGAATTAAATAAATCGCAATTTGCGATGTTATGGCTTCACTGTATTAGGTTTAGATGGAATACCAAACTGTGGTGAATGAAAATTTGTGCCCGGCTAGGATTCGAACCCTGGATCTCCTGCTTACTAGGCAGACGAGTTTACCACACCACCACCGAGGACACAGTGACCAGCCCGACTGCAGAGGACTCTTCCCTGCACGTTTCCCGCCACACACAAATCTCCATTCGCCACGCTGTCGCTTTCCTATACCACAGCCTATTTATTCTATAATGCTTGCAGCCACAATACTGTATTCCCGCATCAGGGAGAACAGGCCATGAGGTATCGAGACACAATGAATTGTCGTCAGAAGCCTCGGCTTGTATACAATTATATATATTTTTGACGAATTACAGCGTTCAAATGAATTAAATAAATCGCAATTTGCGATGTTATGGCTTCACTGTATTAGGTTTAGATGGAATACCAAACTGTGGTGAATGAAAATTTGTGCCCGGCTAGGATTCGAACCCTGGATCTCCTGCTTACTAGGCAGACGAGTTTACCACACCACCACCGAGGACACAGTGACCAGCCCGACTGCAGAGGACTCTTCCCTGCACGTTTCCCGCCACACACAAATCTCCATTCGCCACGCTGTCGCTTTCCTATACCACAGCCTATTTATTCTGTAATGCTTGCAGCCACAATACTGTATTCCCGCATCAGGGAGAACAGGCCATGAGGTATCGAGACACAATGAATTGTCGTCAGAAGCCTCGGCTTGTATACAATTATATATATTTTTGACGAATTACAGCGTTCAAATGAATTAAATAAATCGCAATTTGCGATGTTATGGCTTCACTGTATTAGGTTTAGATGGAATACCAAACTGTGGTGAATGAAAATTTGTGCCCGGCTAGGATTCGAACCCTGGATCTCCTGCTTACTAGGCAGACGAGTTTACCACACCACCACCGAGGACACAGTGACCAGCCCGACTGCAGAGGACTCTTCCCTGCACGTTTCCCGCCACACACAAATCTCCATTCGCCACGCTGTCGCTTTCCTATACCACAGCCTATTTATTCTATAATGCTTGCAGCCACAATACTGTATTTCCGCATCAGGGAGAACAGGCCATGAGGTATCGAGACACAATGAATTGTCGTCAGAAGCCTCGGCTTGTATACAATTATATATATTTTTGACGAATTACAGCGTTCAAATGAATTAAATAAATCGCAATTTGCGATGTTATGGCTTCACTGTATTAGGTTTAGATGGAATACCAAACTGAGGTGAATGAAAATTTGTGCCCGGCTAGGATTCGAACCCTGGATCTCCTGCTTACTAGGCAGACGAGTTTACCACACCACCACCGAGGACACAGTGACCAGCCCGACTGCAGAGGACTCTTCCCTGCACGTTTCCCGCCACACACAAATCTCCATTCGCCACGGTCGCTTTCCTATACCACAGCCTATTTATTCTATAATGCTTGCAGCCACAATACTGTATTCCCGCATCAGGGAGAACAGGCCATGAGGTATCGAGACACAATGAATTGTCGTCAGAAGCCTAAGCTTGTATACAATTATATATATTTTTGACGAATTACAGCGTTCAAATGAATTAAATAAATCGCAATTTGCGATGTTATGGCTTCACTGTATTAGGTTTAGATGGAATACCAAACTGTGGTGAATGAAAATTTGTGCCCGGCTAGGATTCGAACCCTGGATCTCCTGCTTACTAGGCAGACGAGTTTACCACACCACCACCGAGGACACAGTGACCAGCCCGACTGCAGAGGACTCTTCCCTGCACGTTTCCCGCCACACACAAATCTCCATTCGCCACGCTGTCGCTTTCCTATACCACAGCCTATTTATTCTATAATGCTTGCAGCCACAATACTGTATTCCCGCATCAGGGAGAACAGGCCATGAGGTATCGAGACACAATGAATTGTCGTCAGAAGCCTCGGCTTGTATACAATTATATATATTTTTGACGAATTACAGCGTTCAAATGAATTAAATAAATCGCAATTTGCGATGTTATGGCTTCACTGTATTAGGTTTAGATGGAATACCAAACTGAGGTGAATGAAAATTTGTGCCCGGCTAGGATTCGAACCCTGGATCTCCTGCTTACTAGGCAGACGAGTTTACCACACCACCACCGAGGACACAGTGACCAGCCCGACTGCAGAGGACTCTTCCCTGCACGTTTCCCGCCACACACAAATCTCCATTCGCCACGCTGTCGCTTTCCTATACCACAGCCTATTTATTCTATAATGCTTGCAGCCACAATACTGTATTCCCGCATCAGGGAGAACAGGCCATGAGGTATCGAGACACAATGAATTGTCGTCAGAAGCCTCGGCTTGTATACAATTATATATATTTTTGACGAATTACAGCGTTCAAATGAATTAAATAAATCGCAATTTGCGATGTTATGGCTTCACTGTATTAGGTTTAGATGGAATACCAAACTGTGGTGAATGAAAATTTGTGCCCGGCTAGGATTCGAACCCTGGATCTCCTGCTTACTAGGCAGACGAGTTTACCACACCACCACCGAGGACACAGTGACCAGCCCGACTGCAGAGGACTCTTCCCTGCACGTTTCCCGCCACACACAAATCTCCATTCGCCACGCTGTCGCTTTCCTATACCACAGCCTATTTATTCTATAATGCTTGCAGCCACAATACTGTATTCCCGCATCAGGGAGAACAGGCCATGAGGTATCGAGACACAATGAATTGTCGTCAGAAGCCTCGGCTTGTATACAATTATATATATTTTTGACGAATTACAGCGTTCAAATGAATTAAATAAATCGCAATTTGCGATGTTATGGCTTCACTGTATTAGGTTTAGATGGAATACCAAACTGTGGTGAATGAAAATTTGTGCCCGGCTAGGATTCGAACCCTGGATCTCCTGCTTACTAGGCAGACGAGTTTACCACACCACCACCGAGGACACAGTGACCAGCCCGACTGCAGAGGACTCTTCCCTGCACGTTTCCCGCCACACACAAATCTCCATTCGCCACGCTGTCGCTTTCCTATACCACAGCCTATTTATTCTGTAATGCTTGCAGCCACAATACTGTATTCCCGCATCAGGGAGAACAGGCCATGAGGTATCGAGACACAATGAATTGTCGTCAGAAGCCTCGGCTTGTATACAATTATATATATTTTTGACGAATTACAGCGTTCAAATGAATTAAATAAATCGCAATTTGCGATGTTATGGCTTCACTGTATTAGGTTTAGATGGAATACCAAACTGTGGTGAATGAAAATTTGTGCCCGGCTAGGATTCGAACCCTGGATCTCCTGCTTACTAGGCAGACGAGTTTACCACACCACCACCGAGGACACAGTGACCAGCCCGACTGCAGAGGACTCTTCCCTGCACGTTTCCCGCCACACACAAATCTCCATTCGCCACGCTGTCGCTTTCCTATACCACAGCCTATTTATTCTATAATGCTTGCAGCCACAATACTGTATTCCCGCATCAGGGAGAACAGGCCATGAGGTATCGAGACACAATGAATTGTCGTCAGAAGCCTCGGCTTGTATACAATTATATATATTTTTGACGAATTACAGCGTTCAAATGAATTAAATAAATCGCAATTTGCGATGTTATGGCTTCACTGTATTAGGTTTAGATGGAATACCAAACTGTGGTGAATGAAAATTTGTGCCCGGCTAGGATTCGAACCCTGGATCTCCTGCTTACTAGGCAGACGAGTTTACCGCTCCGCCACCGAGGACACAGTGACCAGCCCGACTGCAGAGGACTCTTCCCTGCACGTTTCCCGCCACACACAAATCTCCATTCGCCACGCTGTCGCTTTCCTATACCACAGCCTATTTATTCTATAATGCTTGCAGCCACAATACTGTATTCCCGCATCAGGGAGAACAGGCCATGAGGTATCGAGACACAATGAATTGTCGTCAGAAGCCTCGGCTTGTATACAATTATATATATTTTTGACGAATTACAGCGTTCAAATGAATTAAATAAATCGCAATTTGCGATGTTATGGCTTCACTGTATTAGGTTTAGATGGAATACCAAACTGTGGTGAATGAAAATTTGTGCCCGGCTAGGATTCGAACCCTGGATCTCCTGCTTACTAGGCAGACGAGTTTACCGCTCCGCCACCGAGGACACAGTGACCAGCCCGACTGCAGAGGACTCTTCCCTGCACGTTTCCCGCCACACACAAATCTCCATTCGCCACGCTGTCGCTTTCCTATACCACAGCCTATTTATTCTATAATGCTTGCAGCCACAATACTGTATTCCCGCATCAGGGAGAACAGGCCATGAGGTATCGAGACACAATGAATTGTCGTCAGAAGCTTCGGCTTGTATACAATTATATATATTTTTGACGAATTACAGCGTTCAAATGAATTAAATAAATCGCAATTTGCGATGTTATGGCTTCACTGTATTAGGTTTAGATGGAATACCAAACTGTGGTGAATGAAAATTTGTGCCCGGCTAGGATTCGAACCCTGGATCTCCTGCTTACTAGGCAGACGAGTTTACCGCTCCGCCACCGAGGACACAGTGACCAGCCCGACTGCTGAGGACTCTTCCCTGCACGTTTCCCGCCACACACAAATCTCCATTCGCCACGCTGTCGCTTTCCTATACCACAGCCTATTTATTCTGTAATGCTTGCAGCCACAATACTGTATTCCCGCATCAGGGAGAACAGGCCATGAGGTATCGAGACACAATGAATTGTCGTCAGAAGCCTCGGCTTGTATACAATTATATATATTTTTGACGAATTACAGCGTTCAAATGAATTAAATAAATCGCAATTTGCGATGTTATGGCTTCACTGTATTAGGTTTAGATGGAATACCAAACTGTGGTGAATGAAAATTTGTGCCCGGCTAGGATTCGAATCCTGGATCTCCTGCTTACTAGGCAGACGAGTTTACCGCTCCGCCACCGAGGACACAGTGACCAGCCCGACTGCAGAGGACTCTTCCCTGCACGTTTCCCGCCACACAAAAATCTCCATTCGCCACGCTGTCACTTTCCTATACCACAGCCTATTTATTCTATAATGCTTGCAGCCACAATACTGTATTCCCGCATCAGGGAGAACAGGCCATGAGGTATCGAGACACAATGAATTGTCGTCAGAAGCCTCGGCTTGTATACAATTATATATATTTTTGACGAATTACAGCGTTCAAATGAATTAAATAAATCGCAATTTGCGATGTTATGGCTTCACTGTATTAGGTTTAGATGGAATACCAAACTGTGGTGAATGAAAATTTGTGCCCGGCTAGGATTCGAACCCTGGATCTCCTGCTTACTAGGCAGACGAGTTTACCGCTCCGCCACCGAGGACACAGTGACCAGCCCGACTGCAGAGGACTCTTCCCTGCACGTTTCCCGCCACACACAAATCTCCATTCGCCACGCTGTCGCTTTCCTATACCACAGCCTATTTATTCTATAATGCTTGCAGCCACAATACTGTATTCCCGCATCAGGGAGAACAGGCCATGAGGTATCGAGACACAATGAATTGTCGTCAGAAGCCTCGGCTTGTATACAATTATATATATTTTTGACGAATTACAGCGTTCAAATGAATTAAATAAATCGCAATTTGCGATGTTATGGCTTCACTGTATTAGGTTTAGATGGAATACCAAACTGTGGTGAATGAAAATTTGTGCCCGGCTAGGATTCGAACCCTGGATCTCCTGCTTACTAGGCAGACGAGTTTACCGCTCCGCCACCGAGGACACAGTGACCAGCCCGACTGCAGAGGACTCTTCCCTGCACGTTTCCCGCCACACACAAATCTCCATTCGCCACGCTGTCGCTTTCCTATACCACAGCCTATTTATTCTATAATGCTTGCAGCCACAATACTGTATTCCCGCATCAGGGAGAACAGGCCATGAGGTATCGAGACACAATGAATTGTCATCAGAAGCCTCGGCTTGTATACAATTATATATATTTTTGACGAATTACAGCGTTCAAATGAATTAAATAAATCGCAATTAGATGGAATACCAAACTGTGGTGAATGAAAATTTGTGCCCGGCTAGGATTCGAACCCTGGATCTCCTGCTTACTAGGCAGACGAGTTTACCGCTCCGCCACCGAGGACACAGTGATCAGCCCGACTGCAGAGGACTCTTCCCTGCACGTTTCCCGCCACACACAAATCTCCATTCGCCACGCTGTCGCTTTCCTATACCACAGCCTATTTATTCTATAATGCTTGCAGCCACAATACTGTATTCCCGCATCAGGGAGAACAGGCCATGAGGTATCGAGACACAATGAATTGTCGTCAGAAGCCTCGGCTTGTATACAATTATATATATTTTTGACGAATTACAGCGTTCAAATGAATTAAATAAATCGCAATTTGCGATGTTATGGCTTCACTGTATTAGGTTTAGATGGAATACCAAACTGTGGTGAATGAAAATTTGTGCCCGGCTAGGATTCGAACCCTGGATCTCCTGCTTACTAGGCAGACGAGTTTACCGCTCCGCCACCGAGGACACAGTGACCAGCCCGACTGCAGAGGACTCTTCCCTGCACGTTTCCCGCCACACACAAATCTCCATTCGCCACGCTGTCGCTTTCCTATACCACAGCCTATTTATTCTATAATGCTTGCAGCCACAATACTGTATTCCCGCATCAGGGAGAACAGGCCATGAGGTATCGAGACACAATGAATTGTCGTCAGAAGCCTCGGCTTGTATACAATTATATATATTTTTGACGAATTACAGCGTTCAAATGAATTAAATAAATCGCAATTTGCGATGTTATGGCTTCACTGTATTAGGTTTAGATGGAATACCAAACTGTGGTGAATGAAAATTTGTGCCCGGCTAGGATTCGAACCCTGGATCTCCTGCTTACTATGCAGACGAGTTTACCACACCACCACCGAGGACACAGTGACCAGCCCGACTGCAGAGGACTCTTCCCTGCACGTTTCCCGCCACACACAAATCTCCATTCGCCACGCTGTCGCTTTCCTATACCACAGCCTATTTATTCTATAATGCTTGCAGCCACAATACTGTATTCCCGCATCAGGGAGAACAGGCCATGAGGTATCGAGACACAATGAATTGTCGTCAGAAGCCTCGGCTTGTATACAATTATATATATTTTTGACGAATTACAGCGTTCAAATGAATTAAATAAATCGCAATTTGCGATGTTATGGCTTCACTGTATTAGGTTTAGATGGAATACCAAACTGTGGTGAATGAAAATTTGTGCCCGGCTAGGATTCGAACCCTGGATCTCCTGCTTACTAGGCAGACGAGTTTACCACACCGCCACCGAGGACACAGTGACCAGCCCGACTGCAGAGGACTCTTCCCTGCACGTTTCCCGCCACACACAAATCTCCATTCGCCACGCTGTCGCTTTCCTATACCACAGCCTATTTATTCTATAATGCTTGCAGCCACAATACTGTATTCCCGCATCAGGGAGAACAGGCCATGAGGTATCGAGACACAATGAATTGTCGTCAGAAGCCTCGGCTTGTATACAATTATATATATTTTTGACGAATTACAGCGTTCAAATGAATTAAATAAATCGCAATTTGCGATGTTATGGCTTCACTGTATTAGGTTTAGATGGAATACCAAACTGTGGTGAATGAAAATTTGTGCCCGGCTAGGATTCGAACCCTGGATCTCCTGCTTACTAGGCAGACGAGTTTACCACACCACCACCGAGGACACAGTGACCAGCCCGACTGCAGAGGACTCTTCCCTGCACGTTTCCCGCCACACACAAATCTCCATTCGCCACGCTGTCGCTTTCCTATACCACAGCCTATTTATTCTATAATGCTTGCAGCCACAATACTGTATTCCCGCATCAGGGAGAACAGGCCATGAGGTATCGAGACACAATGAATTGTCGTCAGAAGCCTCGGCTTGTATACAATTATATATATTTTTGACGAATTACAGCGTTCAAATGAATTAAATAAATCGCAATTTGCGATGTTATGGCTTCACTGTATTAGGTTTAGATGGAATACCAAACTGTGGTGAATGAAAATTTGTGCCCGGCTAGGATTCGAACCCTGGATCTCCTGCTTACTAGGCAGACGAGTTTACCACACCACCACCGAGGACACAGTGACCAGCCCGACTGCAGAGGACTCTTCCCTGCACGTTTCCCGCCACACACAAATCTCCATTCGCCACGCTGTCGCTTTCCTATACCACAGCCTATTTATTCTATAATGCTTGCAGCCACAATACTGTATTCCCGCATCAGGGAGAACAGGCCATGAGGTATCGAGACACAATGAATTGTCGTCAGAAGCCTCGGCTTGTATACAATTATATATATTTTTGACGAATTACAGCGTTCAAATGAATTAAATAAATCGCAATTTGCGATGTTATGGCTTCACTGTATTAGGTTTAGATGGAATACCAAACTGTGGTGAATGAAAATTTGTGCCCGGCTAGGATTCGAACTCTGGATCTCCTGCTTACTAGGCAGACGAGTTTACCGCCCCGCCACCGAGGACACAGTGACAAGCCCGACTGCAGAGGACTCTTCCCTGCACGTTTCCCGCCACACACAAATCTCCATTCGCCACGCTGTCGCTTTCCTATACCACAGCCTATTTATTCTGTAATGCTTGCAGCCACAATACTGTATTCCCGCATCAGGGAGAACAGGCCATGAGGTATCGAGACACAATGAATTGTCGTCAGAAGCCTCGGCTTGTATACAATTATATATATTTTTGACGAATTACAGCGTTCAAATGAATTAAATAAATCGCAATTTGCGATGTTATGGCTTCACTGTATTAGGTTTAGATGGAATACCAAACTGTGGTGAATGAAAATTTGTGCCCGGCTAGGATTCGAACCCTGGATCTCCTGCTTACTAGGCAGACGAGTTTACCGCTCCGCCACCTAGGACACAGTGACCAGCCCGACTGCAGAGGACTCTTCCCTGCACGTTTCCCGCCACACACAAATCTCCATTCGCCACGCTGTCGCTTTCCTATAACACAGCCTATTTATTCTATAATGCTTGCAGCCACAATACTGTATTCCCGCATCAGGGAGAACAGGCCATGAGGTATCGAGACACAATGAATTGTCGTCAGAAGCCTCGGCTTGTATACAATTATATATATTTTTGACGAATTACAGCGTTCAAATGAATTAAATAAATCGCAATTTGCGATGTTATGGCTTCACTGTATTAGGTTTAGATGGAATACCAAACTGTGGTGAATGAAAATTTGTGCCCGGCTAGGATTCGAACCCTGGATCTCCTGCTTACTAGGCAGACGAGTTTACCACACCACCACCGAGGACACAGTGACCAGCCCGACTGCAGAGGACTCTTCCCTGCACGTCTCCCGCCACACACAAATCTCCATTCGCCACGCTGTCGCTTTCCTATACCACAGCCTATTTATTCTATAATGCTTGCAGCCACAATACTGTATTCCCGCATCAGGGAGAACAGGCCATGAGGTATCGAGACACAATGAATTGTCGTCAGAAGCCTCGGCTTGTATACAATTATATATATTTTTGACGAATTACAGCGTTCAAATGAATTAAATAAATCGCAATTTGCGATGTTATGGCTTCACTGTATTAGGTTTAGATGGAATACCAAACTGTGGTGAATGAAAATTTGTGCCCGGCTAGGATTCGAACCCTGGATCTCCTGCTTACTAGGCAGACGAGTTTACCGCTCCGCCACCGAGGACACAGTGACCAGCCCGACTGCAGAGGACTCTTCCCTGCACGTTTCCCGCCACACACAAATCTCCATTCGCCACGCTGTCGCTTTCCTATACCACAGCCTATTTATTCTGTAATGCTTGCAGCCACAATACTGTATTCCCGCATCAGGGAGAACAGGCCATGAGGTATCGAGACACAATGAATTGTCGTCAGAAGCCTCGGCTTGTATACAATTATATATATTTTTGACGAATTACAGCGTTCAAATGAATTAAATAAATCGCAATTTGCGATGTTATGGCTTCACTGTATTAGGTTTAGATGGAATACCAAACTGTGGTGAATGAAAATTTGTGCCCGGCTAGGATTCAAACCCTGGATCTCCTGCTTACTAGGCAGACGAGTTTACCGCTCCGCCACCGAGGACACAGTGACCAGCCCGACTGCAGAGGACTCTTCCCTGCACGTTTCCCGCCACACACAAATCTCCATTCGCCACGCTGTCGCTTTCCTATACCACAGCCTATTTATTCTATAATGCTTGCAGCCACAATACTGTATTCCCGCATCAGGGAGAACAGGCCATGAGGTATCGAGACACAATGAATTGTCGTCAGAAGCCTCGGCTTGTATACAATTATATATATTTTTGACGAATTACAGCGTTCAAATGAATTAAATAAATCGCAATTTGCGATGTTATGGCTTCACTGTATTAGGTTTAGATGGAATACCAAACTGTGGTGAATGAAAATTTGTGCCCGGCTAGGATTCGAACCCTGGATCTCCTGCTTACTAGGCAGACGAGTTTACCGCTCCGCCACCGAGGACACAGTGACCAGCCCGACTGCAGAGGACTCTTCCCTGCACGTTTCCCGCCACACACAAATCTCCATTCGCCACGCTGTCGCTTTCCTATACCACAGCCTATTTATTCTATAATGCTTGCAGCCACAATACTGTATTCCCGCATCAGGAAGAACAGGCCATGAGGTATCGAGACACAATGAATTGTCGTCAGAAGCCTCGGCTTGTATACAATTATATATATTTTTGACCAATTACAGCGTTCAAATGAATTAAATAAATCGCAATTTGCGATGTTATGGCTTCACTGTATTAGGTTTAGATGGAATACCAAACTGTGGTGAATGAATATTTGTGCCCGGCTAGGATTCGAACCCTGGATCTCCTGCTTACTAGGCAGACGAGTTTACCGCTCCGCTACCGAGGACACAGTGACCAGCCCGACTGCAGAGGACTCTTCCCTGCACGTTTCCCGCCACACACAAATCTCCATTCGCCACGCTGTCGCTTTCCTATACCACAGCCTATTTATTCTATAATGCTTGCAGCCACAATACTGTATTCCCGCATCAGGGAGAACAGGCCATGAGGTATCGAGACACAATGAATTGTCGTCAGAAGCCTCGGCTTGTATACAATTATATATATTTTTGACGAATTACAGCGTTCAAATGAATTAAATAAATCGCAATTTGCGATGTTATGGCTTCACTGTATTAGGTTTAGATGGAATACCAAACTGTGGTGAATGAAAATTTGTGCCCGGCTAGGATTCGAACCCTGGATCTCCTGCTTACTAGGCAGACGAGTTTACCGCTCCGCCACCGAGGACACAGTGACCAGCCCGACTGCAGAGGACTCTTCCCTGCACGTTTCCCGCCACACACAAATCTCCATTCGCCACGCTGTCGCTTTCCTATACCACAGCCTATTTATTCTATAATGCTTGCAGCCACAATACTGTATTCCCGCATCAGGGAGAACAGGCCATGAGGTATCGAGACACAATGAATTGTCGTCAGAAGCCTCGGCTTGTATACAATTATATATATTTTTGACGAATTACAGCGTTCAAATGAATTAAATAAATCGCAATTTGCGATGTTATGGCTTCACTGTATTAGGTTTAGATGGAATACCAAACTGTGGTGAATGAAAATTTGTGCCCGGCTAGGATTCGAACCCTGGATCTCCTGCTTACTAGGCAGACGAGTTTACCACACCGCCACCGAGGACACAGTGACCAGCCCGACTGCAGAGGACTCTTCCCTGCACGTTTCCCGCCACACACAAATCTCCATTCGCCACGCTGTCGCTTTCCTATACCACAGCCTATTTATTCTATAATGCTTGCAGCCACAATACTGTATTCCCGCATCAGGGAGAACAGGCCATGAGGTATCGAGACACAATGAATTGTCGTCAGAAGCCTCGGCTTGTATACAATTATATATATTTTTGACGAATTACAGCGTTCAAATGAATTAAATAAATCGCAATTTGCGATGTTATGGCTTCACTGTATTAGGTTTAGATGGAATACCAAACTGTGGTGAATGAAAATTTGTGCCCGGCTAGGATTCGAACCCTGGATCTCCTGCTTACTAGGCAGACGAGTTTACCGCTCCGCCACCGAGGACACAGTGACCAGCCCGACTGCAGAGGACTCTTCCCTGCACGTTTCCCGCCACACACAAATCTCCATTCGCCACGCTGTCGCTTTCCTATACCACAGCCTATTTATTCTATAATGCTTGCAGCCACAATACTGTATTCCCGCATCAGGGAGAACAGGCCATGAGGTATCGAGACACAATGAATTGTCGTCAGAAGCCTCGGCTTGTATACAATTATATATATTTTTGACGAATTACAGCGTTCAAATGAATTAAATAAATCGCAATTTGCGATGTTATGGCTTCACTGTATTAGGTTTAGATGGAATACCAAACTGTGGTGAATGAAAATTTGTGCCCGGCTAGGATTCGAACCCTGGATCTCCTGCTTACTAGGCAGACGAGTTTACCGCTCCGCCACCGAGGACACAGTGACCAGCCCGACTGCAGAGGACTCTTCCCTGCACGTTTCCCGCCACACACAAATCTCCATTCGCCACGCTGTCGCTTTCCTATACCACAGCCTATTTATTCTATAATGCTTGCAGCCACAATACTGTATTCCCGCATCAGGAAGAACAGGCCATGAGGTATCGAGACACAATGAATTGTCGTCAGAAGCCTCGGCTTGTATACAATTATATATATTTTTGACGAATTACAGCGTTCAAATGAATTAAATAAATCGCAATTTGCGATGTTATGGCTTCACTGTATTAGGTTTAGATGGAATACCAAACTGTGGTGAATGAAAATTTGTGCCCGGCTAGGATTCGAACCCTGGATCTCCTGCTTACTAGGCAGACGAGTTTACCACACCGCCACCGAGGACACAGTGACCAGCCCGACTGCAGAGGACTCTTCCCTGCACGTTTCCCGCCACACACAAATCTCCATTCGCCACGCTGTCGCTTTCCTATACCACAGCCTATTTATTCTATAATGCTTGCAGCCACAATACTGTATTCCCGCATCAGGGAGAACAGGCCATGAGGTATCGAGACACAATGAATTGTCGTCAGAAGCCTCGGCTTGTATACAATTATATATATTTTTGACGAATTACAGCGTTCAAATGAATTAAATAAATCGCAATTTGCGATGTTATGGCTTCACTGTATTAGGTTTAGATGGAATACCAAACTGTGGTGAATGAAAATTTGTGCCCGGCTAGGATTTGAACCCTGGATCTCCTGCTTACTAGGCAGACGAGTTTACCACACCACCACCGAGGACACAGTGACCAGCCCGACTGCAGAGGACTCTTCCCTGCACGTTTCCCGCCACACACAAATCTCCATTCGCCACGCTGTCGCTTTCCTATACCACAGCCTATTTATTCTATAATGCTTGCAGCCATAATACTGTATTCCCGCATCAGGGAGAACAGGCCATGAGGTATCGAGACACAATGAATTGTCGTCAGAAGCCTCGGCTTGTATACAATTATATATATTTTTGACGAATTACAGCGTTCAAATGAATTAAATAAATCGCAATTTGCGATGTTATGGCTTCACTGTATTAGGTTTAGATGGAATACCAAACTGTGGTGAATGAAAATTTGTGCCCGGCTAGGATTCGAACCCTGGATCTCCTGCTTACTAGGCAGACGAGTTTACCACACCACCACCGAGGACACAGTGACCAGCCCGACTGCAGAGGACTCTTCCCTGCACGTTTCCCGCCACACACAAATCTCCATTCGCCACGCTGTCGCTTTCCTATACCACAGCCTATTTATTCTATAATGCTTGCAGCCACAATACTGTATTCCCGCATCAGGGAGAACAGGCCATGAGGTATCGAGACACAATGAATTGTCGTCAGAAGCCTCGGCTTGTATACAATTATATATATTTTTGACGAATTACAGCGTTCAAATGAATTAAATAAATCGCAATTTGCGATGTTATGGCTTCACTGTATTAGGTTTAGATGGAATACCAAACTGTGGTGAATGAAAATTTGTGCCCGGCTAGGATTCGAACCCTGGATCTCCTGCTTACTAGGCAGACGAGTTTACCACACCACCACCGAGGACACAGTGCCCAGCCCGACTGCAGAGGACTCTTCCCTGCACGTTTCCCGCCACACACAAATCTCCATTCGCCACGCTGTCGCTTTCCTATACCACAGCCTATTTATTCTATAATGCTTGCAGCCACAATACTGTATTCCCGCATCAGGGAGAACAGGCCATGAGGTATCGAGACACAATGAATTGTCGTCAGAAGCCTCGGCTTGTATACAATTATATATATTTTTGACGAATTACAGCGTTCAAATGAATTAAATAAATCGCAATTTGCGATGTTATGGCTTCACTGTATTAGGTTTAGATGGAATACCAAACTGTGGTGAATGAAAATTTGTGCCCGGCTAGGATTCGAACCCTGGATCTCCTGCTTACTAGGCAGACGAGTTTACCGCTCCGCCACCGAGGACACAGTGACCAGCCCGACTGCAGAGGACTCTTCCCTGCACGTTTCCCGCCACACACAAATCTCCATTCGCCACGCTGTCGCTTTCCTATACCACAGCCTATTTATTCTATAATGCTTGCAGCCACAATACTGTATTCCCGCATCAGGGAGAACAGGCCATGAGGTATCGAGACACAATGAATTGTCGTCAGAAGCCTCGGCTTGTATACAATTATATATATTTTTGACGAATTACAGCGTTCAAATGAATTAAATAAATCGCAATTTGCGATGTTATGGCTTCACTGTATTAGGTTTAGATGGAATACCAAACTGTGGTGAATGAAAATTTGTGCCCGGCTAGGATTCGAACCCTGGATCTCCTGCTTACTAGGCAGACGAGTTTACCACACCACCACCGAGGACACAGTGACCAGCCCGACTGCAGAGGACTCTTCCCTGCACGTTTCCCGCCACACACAAATCTCCATTCGCCACGCTGTCGCTTTCCTATACCACAGCCTATTTATTCTATAATGCTTGCAGCCACAATACTGTATTCCCGCATCAGGGAGAACAGGCCATGAGGTATCGAGACACAATGAATTGTCGTCAGAAGCCTCGGCTTGTATACAATTATATATATTTTTGACGAATTACAGCGTTCAAATGAATTAAATAAATCGCAATTTGCGATGTTATGGCTTCACTGTATTAGGTTTAGATGGAATACCAAACTGTGGTGAATGAAAATTTGTGCCCGGCTAGGATTCGAACCCTGGATCTCCTGCTTACTAGGCAGACGAGTTTACCACACCACCACCGAGGACACAGTGACCAGCCCGACTGCAGAGGACTCTTCCCTGCACGTTTCCCGCCACACACAAATCTCCATTCGCCACGCTGTCGCTTTCCTATACCACAGCCTATTTATTCTATAATGCTTGCAGCCACAATACTGTATTCCCGCATCAGGGAGAACAGGCCATGAGGTATCGAGACACAATGAATTGTCGTCAGAAGCCTCGGCTTGTATACAATTATATATATTTTTGACGAATTACAGCGTTCAAATGAATTAAATAAATCGCAATTTGCGATGTTATGGCTTCACTGTATTAGGTTTAGATGGAATACCAAACTGTGGTGAATGAAAATTTGTGCCCGGCTAGGATTCGAACCCTGGATCTCCTGCTTACTAGGCAGACGAGTTTACCACACCACCACCGAGGACACAGTGACCAGCCCGACTGCAGAGGACTCTTCCCTGCACGTTTCCCGCCACACACAAATCTCCATTCGCCACGCTGTCGCTTTCCTATACCACAGCCTATTTATTCTATAATGCTTGCAGCCACAATACTGTATTCCCGCATCAGGGAGAACAGGCCATGAGGTATCGAGACACAATGAATTGTCGTCAGAAGCCTCGGCTTGTATACAATTATATATATTTTTGACGAATTACAGCGTTCAAATGAATTAAATAAATCGCAATTTGCGATGTTATGGCTTCACTGTATTAGGTTTAGATGGAATACCAAACTGTGGTGAATGAAAATTTGTGCCCGGCTAGGATTCGAACCCTGGATCTCCTGCTTACTAGGCAGACGAGTTTACCACACCACCACCGAGGACACAGTGACCAGCCCGACTGCAGAGGACTCTTCCCTGCACGTTTCCCGCCACACACAAATCTCCATTCGCCACGCTGTCGCTTTCCTATACCACAGCCTATTTATTCTATAATGCTTGCAGCCACAATACTGTATTCCCGCATCAGGGAGAACAGGCCATGAGGTATCGAGACACAATGAATTGTCGTCAGAAGCCTCGGCTTGTATACAATTATATATATTTTTGACGAATTACAGCGTTCAAATGAATTAAATAAATCGCAATTTGCGATGTTATGGCTTCACTGTATTAGGTTTAGATGGAATACCAAACTGTGGTGAATGAAAATTTGTGCCCGGCTAGGATTCGAACCCTGGATCTCCTGCTTACTAGGCAGACGAGTTTACCACACCACCACCGAGGACACAGTGACCAGCCCGACTGCAGAGGACTCTTCCCTGCACGTTTCCCGCCACACACAAATCTCCATTCGCCACGCTGTCGCTTTCCTATACCACAGCCTATTTATTCTATAATGCTTGCAGCCACAATACTGTATTCCCGCATCAGGGAGAACAGGCCATGAGGTATCGAGACACAATGAATTGTCGTCAGAAGCCTCGGCTTGTATACAATTATATATATTTTTGACGAATTACAGCGTTCAAATGAATTAAATAAATCGCAATTTGCGATGTTATGGCTTCACTGTATTAGGTTTAGATGTAATACCAAACTGTGGTGAATGAAAATTTGTGCCCGGCTAGGATTCGAACCCTGGATCTCCTGCTTACTAGGCAGACGAGTTTACCACACCACCACCGAGGACACAGTGACCAGCCCGACTGCAGAGGACTCTTCCCTGCACGTTTCCCGCCACACACAAATCTCCATTCGCCACGCTGTCGCTTTCCTATACCACAGCCTATTTATTCTATAATGCTTGCAGCTACAATACTGTATTCCCGCATCAGGGAGAACAGGCCATGAGGTATCGAGACACAATGAATTGTCGTCAGAAGCCTCGGCTTGTATACAATTATATATATTTTTGACGAATTACAGCGTTCAAATGAATTAAATAAATCGCAATTTGCGATGTTATGGCTTCACTGTATTAGGTTTAGATGGAATACCAAACTGTGGTGAATGAAAATTTGTGCCCGGCTAGGATTCGAACCCTGGATCTCCTGCTTACTAGGCAGAGGAGTTTACCACACCACCACCGAGGACACAGTGACCAGCCCGACTGCAGAGGACTCTTCCCTGCACGTTTCCCGCCACACACAAATCTCCATTCGTCACGCTGTCGCTTTCCTATACCACAGCCTATTTATTCTATAATGCTTGCAGCCACAATACTGTATTCCCGCATCAGGGAGAACAGGCCATGAGGTATCGAGACACAATGAATTGTCGTCAGAAGCCCTGGCTTGTATACAATTATATATATTTTTGACGAATTACAGCGTTCAAATGAATTAAATAAATCGCAATTTGCGATGTTATGGCTTCACTGTATTAGGTTTAGATGGAATACCAAACTGTGGTGAATGAAAATTTGTGCCCGGCTAGGATTCGAACCCTGGATCTCCTGCTTACTAGGCAGACGAGTTTACCACACCACCACCGAGGACACAGTGACCAGCCCGACTGCAGAGGACTCTTCCCTGCACGTTTCCCGCCACACACAAATCTCCATTCGCCACGCTGTCGCTTTCCTATACCACAGCCTATTTATTCTATAATGCTTGCAGCCACAATACTGTATTCCCGCATCAGGGAGAACAGGCCATGAGGTATCGAGACACAATGAATTGTCGTCAGAAGCCTCGGCTTGTATACAATTATATATATTTTTGACGAATTACAGCGTTCAAATGAATTAAATAAATCGCAATTTGCGATGTTATGGCTTCACTGTATTAGGTTTAGATGGAATACCAAACTGTGGTGAATGAAAATTTGTGCCCGGCTAGGATTCGAACCCTGGATCTCCTGCTTACTAGGCAGACGAGTTTACCACACCACCACCGAGGACACAGTGACCAGCCCGACTGCAGAGGACTCTTCCCTGCACGTTTACCGCCACACACAAATCTCCATTCGCCACGCTGTCGCTTTCCTATACCACAGCCTATTTATTCTATAATGCTTGCAGCCACAATACTGTATTCCCGCATCAGGGAGAACAGGCCATGAGGTATCGAGACACAATGAATTGTCGTCAGAAGCCTCGGCTTGTATACAATTATATATATTTTTGACGAATTACAGCGTTCAAATGAATTAAATAAATCGCAATTTGCGATGTTATGGCTTCACTGTATTAGGTTTAGATGGAATACCAAACTGTGGTGAATGAAAATTTGTGCCCAGCTAGGATTCGAACCCTGGATCTCCTGCTTACTAGGCAGACGAGTTTACCGCTCCGCCACCGAGGACACAGTGACCAGCCCGACTGCAGAGGACTCTTCCCTGCACGTTTCCCGCCACACACAAATCTCCATTCGCCACGCTGTCGCTTTCCTATACCACAGCCTATTTATTCTATAATGCTTGCAGCCACAATACTGTATTCCCGCATCAGGGAGAACAGGCCATGAGGTATCGAGACACAATGAATTGTCGTCAGAAGCCTCGGCTTGTATACAATTATATATATTTTTGACGAATTACAGCGTTCAAATGAATTAAATAAATCGCAATTTGCGATGTTATGGCTTCACTGTATTAGGTTTAGATGGAATACCAAACTGTGGTGAATGAAAATTTGTGCCCGGCTAGGATTCGAACCCTGGATCTCCTGCTTACTAGGCAGACGAGTATACCACACCACCACCGAGGACACAGTGACCAGCCCGACTGCAGAGGACTCTTCCCTGCACGTTTCCCGCCACACACAAATCTCCATTCGCCACGCTGTCGCTTTCCTATACCACAGCCTATTTATTCTATAATGCTTGCAGCCACAATACTGTATTCCCGCATCAGGGAGAACAGGCCATGAGGTATCGAGACACAATGAATTGTCGTCAGAAGCCTCGGCTTGTATACAATTATATATATTTTTGACGAATTACAGCGTTCAAATGAATTAAATAAATCGCAATTTGCGATGTTATGGCTTCACTGTATTAGGTTTAGATGGAATACCAAACTGTGGTGAATGAAAATTTGTGCCCGGCTAGGATTCGAACCCTGGATCTCCTGCTTACTAGGCAGACGAGTTTACCACACCACCACCGAGGACACAGTGACCAGCCCGACTGCAGAGGACTCTTCCCTGCACGTTTCCCGCCACACACAAATCTCCATTCGCCACGCTGTCGCTTTCCTATACCACAGCCTATTTATTCTATAATGCTTGCAGCCACAATACTGTATTCCCGCATCAGGGAGAACAGGCCATGAGGTATCGAGACACAATGAATTGTCGTCAGAAGCCTCGGCTTGTATACAATTATATATATTTTTGACGAATTACAGCTTTCAAATGAATTAAATAAATCGCAATTTGCGATGTTATGGCTTCACTGTATTAGGTTTAGATGGAATACCAAACTGTGGTGAATGAAAATTTGTGCCCAGCTAGGATTCGAACCCTGGATCTCCTGCTTACTAGGCAGACGAGTTTACCGCTCCGCCACCGAGGACACAGTGACCAGCCCGACTGCAGAGGACTCTTCCCTGCACGTTTCCCGCCACACACAAATCTCCATTCGCCACGCTGTCGCTTTCCTATACCACAGCCTATTTATTCTATAATGATTTCAGCCACAATACTGTATTCCCGCATCAGGGAGAACAGGCCATGAGGTATCGAGACACAATGAATTGTCGTCAGAAGCCTCGGCTTGTATACAATTATATATAATTTTGACGAATTACAGCTTTCAAATGAATTAAATAAATCGCAATTTGCGATGTTATGGCTTCACTGTATTAGGTTTAGATGGAATACCAAACTGTGGTGAATGAAAATTTGTGCCCGGCTAGGATTCGAACCCTGGATCTCCTGCTTACTAGGCAGACGAGTTTACCGCTCCGCCACCGAGGACACAGTGACCAGCCCGACTGCAGAGGACTCTTCCCTGCACGTTTCCCGCCACACACAAATCTCCATTCGCCACGCTGTCGCTTTCCTATACCACAGCCTATTTATTCTATAATGCTTGCAGCCACAATACTGTATTCCCGCATCAGGGAGAACAGGCCATGAGGTATCGAGACACAATGAATTGTCGTCAGAAGCCTCGGCTTGTATACAATTATATATATTTTTGACGAATTACAGCGTTCAAATGAATTAAATAAATCGCAATTTGCGATGTTATGGCTTCACTGTATTAGGTTTAGATGGAATACCAAACTGTGGTGAATGAAAATTTGTGCCCGGCTAGGATTCGAACCCTGGATCTCCTGCTTACTAGGCAGACGAGTTTACCACACCACCACCGAGGACACAGTGACCAGCCCGACTGCAGAGGACTCTTCCCTGCACGTTTCCCGCCACACACAAATCTCCATTCGCCACGCTGTCGCTTTCCTATACCACAGCCTATTTATTCTATAATGCTTGCAGCCACAATACTGTATTCCCGCATCAGGGAGAACAGGCCATGAGGTATCGAGACACAATGAATTGTCGTCAGAAGCCTCGGCTTGTATACAATTATATATATTTTTGACGAATTACAGCGTTCAAATGAATTAAATAAATCGCAATTTGCGATGTTATGGCTTCACTGTATTAGGTTTAGATGGAATACCAAACTGTGGTGAATGAAAATTTGTGCCCGGCTAGGATTCGAACCCTGGATCTCCTGCTTACTAGGCAGACGAGTTTACCGCACCACCACCGAGGACACAGTGACCAGCCCGACTGCAGAGGACTCTTCCCTGCACGTTTCCCGCCACACACAAATCTCCATTCGCCACGCTGTCGCTTTCCTATACCACAGCCTATTTATTCTATAATGCTTGCAGCCACAATACTGTATTCCCGCATCAGGGAGAACAGGCCATGAGGTATCGAGACACAATGAATTGTCGTCAGAAGCCTCGGCTTGTATACAATTATATATATTTTTGACGAATTACAGCGTTCAAATGAATTAAATAAATCGCAATTTGCGATGTTATGGCTTCACTGTATTAGGTTTAGATGGAATACCAAACTGTGGTGAATGAAAATTTGTGCCCGGCTAGGATTCGAACCCTGGATCTCCTGCTTACTAGGCAGACGAGTTTACCGCTCCGCCACCGAGGACACAGTGACCAGCCCGACTGCAGAGGACTCTTCCCTGCACGTTTCCCGCCACACACAAACCTCCATTCGCCACGCTGTCGCTTTCCTATACCACAGCCTATTTATTCTATAATGCTTGCAGCCACAATACTGTATTCCCGCATCAGGGAGAACAGGCCATGAGGTATCGAGACACAATGAATTGTCGTCAGAAGCCTCGGCTTGTATACAATTATATATATTTTTGACGAATTACAGCGTTCAAATGAATTAAATAAATCGCAATTTGCGATGTTATGGCTTCACTGTATTAGGTTTAGATGGAATACCAAAGTGTGGTGAATGAAAATTTGTGCCCGGCTAGGATTCGAACCCTGGATCTCCTGCTTACTAGGCAGACGAGTTTACCACACCACCACCGAGGACACAGTGACCAGCCCGACTGCAGAGGACTCTTCCCTGCACGTTTCCCACCACACACAAATCTCCATTCGCCACGCTGTCGCTTTCCTATACCACAGCCTATTTATTCTATAATGCTTGCAGCCACAATACTGTATTCCCGCATCAGGGAGAACAGGCCATGAGGTATCGAGACACAATGAATTGTCGTCAGAAGCCTCGGCTTGTATACAATTATATATATTTTTGACGAATTACAGCGTTCAAATGAATTAAATAAATCGCAATTTGCGATGTTATGGCTTCACTGTATTAGGTTTAGATGGAATACCAAACTGTGGTGAATGAAAATTTGTGCCCGGCTAGGATTCGAACCCTGGATCTCCTGCTTACTAGGCAGACGAGTTTACCGCTCCGCCTCCGAGGACACAGTGACCAGCCCGACTGCAGAGGACTCTTCCCTGCACGTTTCCCGCCACACACAAATCTCCATTCGCCACGCTGTCGCTTTCCTATACCACAGCCTATTTATTCTATAATGCTTGCAGCCACAATACTGTATTCCCGCATCAGGGAGAACAGGCCATGAGGTATCGAGACACATTGAATTGTCGTCAGAAGCCTCGGCTTGTATACAATTATATATATTTTTGACGAATTACAGCGTTCAAATGAATTAAATAAATCGCAATTTGCGATGTTATGGCTTCACTGTATTAGGTTTAGATGGAATACCAAACTGTGGTGAATGAAAATTTGTGCCCGGCTAGGATTCGAACCCTGGATCTCCTGCTTACTAGGCAGACGAGTTTACCACACCACCACCGAGGACACAGTGACCAGCCCGACTGCAGAGGACTCTTCCCTGCACGTTTCCCGCCACACACAAATCTCCATTCGCCACGCTGTCGCTTTCCTATACCACAGCCTATTTATTCTATAATGCTTGCAGCCACAATACTGTATTCCCGCATCAGGGAGAACAGGCCATGAGGTATCGAGACACAATGAATTGTCGTCAGAAGCCTCGGCTTGTATACAATTATATATATTTTTGACGAATTACAGCGTTCAAATGAATTAAATAAATCGCAATTTGCGATGTTATGGCTTCACTGTATTAGGTTTAGATGGAATACCAAACTGTGGTGAATGAAAATTTGTGCCCGGCTAGGATTCGAACCCTGGATCTCCTGCTTACTAGGCAGACGAGTTTACCGCTCCGCCACCGAGGACACAGTGACCAGCCCGACTGCAGAGGACTCTTCCCTGCACGTTTCCCGCCACACACAAATCTCCATTCGCCACGCTGTCGCTTTCCTATACCACAGCCTATTTATTCTATAATGCTTGCAGCCACAATACTGTATTCCCGCATCAGGGAGAACAGGCCATGAGGTATCGAGACACAATGAATTGTCGTCAGAAGCCTCGGCTTGTATACAATTATATATATTTTTGACGAATTACAGCGTTCAAATGAATTAAATAAATCGCAATTTGCGATGTTATGGCTTCACTGTATTAGGTTTAGATGGAATACCAAACTGTGGTGAATGAAAATTTGTGCCCGGCTAGGATTCGAACCCTGGATCTCCTGCTTACTAGGCAGACGAGTTTACCGCTCCGCCACCGAGGACACAGTGACCAGCCCGACTGCAGAGGACTCTTCCCTGCACGTTTCCCGCCACACACAAATCTCCATTCGCCACGCTGTCGCTTTCCTATACCACAGCCTATTTATTCTATAATGCTTGCAGCCACAATACTGTATTCCCGCATCAGGGAGAACAGGCCATGAGGTATCGAGACACAATGAATTGTCGTCAGAAGCCTCGGCTTGTATACAATTATATATATTTTTGACGAATTACAGCGTTCAAATGAATTAAATAAATCGCAATTTGCGATGTTATGGCTTCACTGTATTAGGTTTAGATGGAATACCAAACTGTGGTGAATGAAAATTTGTGCCCGGCTAGGATTCGAACCCTGGATCTCCTGCTTACTAGGCAGACGAGTTTACCGCTCCGCCACCGAGGACACAGTGACCAGCCCGACTGCAGAGGACTCTTCCCTGCACGTTTCCCGCCACACACAAATCTCCATTCGCCACGCTGTCGCTTTCCTATACCACAGCCTATTTATTCTATAATGCTTGCAGCCACAATACTGTATTCCCGCATCAGGGAGAACAGGCCATGAGGTATCGAGACACAATGAATTGTCGTCAGAAGCCTCGGCTTGTATACAATTATATATATTTTTGACGAATTACAGCATTCAAATGAATTAAATAAATCGCAATTTGCGATGTTATGGCTTCACTGTATTAGGTTTAGATGGAATACCAAACTGTGGTGAATGAAAATTTGTGCCCGGCTAGGATTCGAACCCTGGATCTCCTGCTTACTAGGCAGACGAGTTTACCGCTCCGCCACCGAGGACACAGTGACCAGCCCGACTGCAGAGGACTCTTCCCTGCACGTTTCCCGCCACACACAAATCTCCATTCGCCACGCTGTCGCTTTCCTATACCACAGCCTATTTATTCTATAATGCTTGCAGCCACAATACTGTATTCCCGCATCAGGGAGAACAGGCCATGAGGTATCGAGACACAATGAATTGTCGTCAGAAGCCTCGGCTTGTATACAATTATATATATTTTTGACGAATTACAGCGTTCAAATGAATTAAATAAATCGCAATTTGCGATGTTATGGCTTCACTGTATTAGGTTTAGATGGAATACCAAACTGTGGTGAATGAAAATTTGTGCCCGGCTAGGATTCGAACCCTGGATCTCCTGCTTACTAGGCAGACGAGTTTACCGCTCCGCCACCGAGGACACAGTGACCAGCCCGACTGCAGAGGACTCTTCCCTGCACGTTTCCCGCCACACACAAATCTCCATTCGCCACGCTGTCGCTTTCCTATACCACAGCCTATTTATTCTATAATGCTTGCAGCCACAATACTGTATTCCCGCATCAGGGAGAACAGGCCATGAGGTATCGAGACACAATGAATTGTCGTCAGAAGCCTCGGCTTGTATACAATTATATATATTTTTGACGAATTACAGCGTTCAAATGAATTAAATAAATCGCAATTTGCGATGTTATGGCTTCACTGTATTAGGTTTAGATGGAATACCAAACTGTGGTGAATGAAAATTTGTGCCCGGCTAGGATTCGAACCCTGGATCTCCTGCTTACTAGGCAGACGAGTTTACCGCTCCGCCACCGAGGACACAGTGACCAGCCCGACTGCAGAGGACTCTTCCCTGCACGTTTCCCGCCACACACAAATCTCCATTCGCCACGCTGTCGCTTTCCTATACCACAGCCTATTTATTCTATAATGCTTGCAGCCACAATACTATATTCCCGCATCAGGGAGAACAGGCCACGAGGTATCGAGACACAATGAATTGTCGTCAGAAGCCTCGGCTTGTATACAATTATATATATTTTTGACGAATTACAGCGTTCAAATGAATTAAATAAATCGCAATTTGCGATGTTATGGCTTCACTGTATTAGGTTTAGATGGAATACCAAACTGTGGTGAAAGAAAATTTGTGCCCGGCTAGGATTCGAACCCTGGATCTCCTGCTTACTAGGCAGACGAGTTTACCACACCACCACCGAGGACACAGTGACCAGCCCGACTGCAGAGGACTCTTCCCTGCACGTTTCCCGCCACACACAAATCTCCATTCGCCACGCTGTCGCTTTCCTATACCACAGCCTATTTATTCTATAATGCTTGCAGCCACAATACTGTATTCCCGCATCAGGGAGAACAGGCCATGAGGTATCGAGACACAATGAATTGTCGTCAGAAGCCTCGGCTTGTATACAATTATATATATTTTTGACGAATTACAGCGTTCAAATGAATTAAATAAATCGCAATTTGCGATGTTATGGCTTCACTGTATTAGGTTTAGATGGAATACCAAACTGTGGTGAATGAAAATTTGTGCCCGGCTAGGATTCGAACCCTGGATCTCCTGCTTACTAGGCAGACGAGTTTACCACACCACCACCGAGGACACAGTGACCAGCCCGACTGCAGAGGACTCTTCCCTGCACGTTTCCCGCCACACACAAATCTCCATTCGCCACGCTGTCGCTTTCCTATACCACAGCCTATTTATTCTATAATGCTTGCAGCCACAATACTGTATTCCCGCATCAGGGAGAACAGGCCATGAGGTATCGAGACACAATGAATTGTCGTCAGAAGCCTCGGCTTGTATACAATTATATATATTTTTGACGAATTACAGCGTTCAAATGAATTAAATAAATCGCAATTTGCGATGTTATGGCTTCACTGTATTAGGTTTAGATGGAATACCAAACTGTGGTGAATGAAAATTTGTGCCCGGCTAGGATTCGAACCCTGGATCTCCTGCTTACTAGGCAGACGAGTTTACCGCTCCGCCACCGAGGACACAGTGACCAGCCCGACTGCAGAGGACTCTTCCCTGCACGTTTCCCGCCACACACAAATCTCCATTCGCCACGCTGTCGCTTTCCTATACCACAGCCTATTTATTCTATAATGCTTGCAGCCACAATACTGTATTCCCGCATCAGGGAGAACAGGCCATGAGGTATCGAGACACAATGAATTGTCGTCAGAAGCCTCGGCTTGTATACAATTATATATATTTTTGACGAATTACAGCGTTCAAATGAATTAAATAAATCGCAATTTGCGATGTTATGGCTTCACTGTATTAGGTTTAGATGGAATACCAAACTGTGGTGAATGAAATTTTGTGCCCGGCTAGGATTCGAACCCTGGATCTCCTGCTTACTAGGCAGACGAGTTTACCACACCACCACCGAGGACACAGTGACCAGCCCGACTGCAGAGGACTCTTCCCTGCACGTTTCCCGCCACACACAAATCTCCATTCGCCACGCTGTCGCTTTCCTATACCACAGCCTATTTATTCTATAATGCTTGCAGCCACAATACTGTATTCCCGCATCAGGGAGAACAGGCCATGAGGTATCGAGACACAATGAATTGTCGTCAGAAGCCTCGGCTTGTATACAATTATATATATTTTTGACGAATTACAGCGTTCAAATGAATTAAATAAATCGCAATTTGCGATGTTATGGCTTCACTGTATTAGGTTTAGATGGAATACCAAACTGTGGTGAATGAAAATTTGTGCCCGGCTAGGATTCGAACCCTGGATCTCCTGCTTACTAGGCAGACGAGTTTACCGCTCCGCCACCGAGGACACAGTGACCAGCCCGACTGCAGAGGACTCTTCCCTGCACGTTTCCCGCCACACACAAATCTCCATTCGCCACGCTGTCGCTTTCCTATACCACAGCCTATTTATTCTATAATGCTTGCAGCCACAATACTGTATTCCCGCATCAGGAAGAACAGGCCATGAGGTATCGAGACACAATGAATTGTCGTCAGAAGCCTCGGCTTGTATACAATTATATATATTTTTGACGAATTACAGCGTTCAAATGAATTAAATAAATCGCAATTTGCGATGTTATGGCTTCACTGTATTAGGTTTAGATGGAATACCAAACTGTGGTGAATGAAAATTTGTGCCCGGCTAGGATTCGAACCCTGGATCTCCTGCTTACTAGGCAGACGAGTTTACCGCTCCGCCACCGAGGACACAGTGACCAGCCCGACTGCAGAGGACTCTTCCCTGCACGTTTCCCGCCACACACAAATCTCCATTCGCCACGCTGTCGCTTTCCTATACCACAGCCTATTTATTCTATAATGCTTGCAGCCACAATACTGTATTCCCGCATCAGGGAGAACAGGCCATGAGGTATCGAGACACAATGAATTGTCGTCAGAAGCCTCGGCTTGTATACAATTATATATATTTTTGACGAATTACAGCGTTCAAATGAATTAAATAAATCGCAATTTGCGATGTTATGGCTTCACTGTATTAGGTTTAGATGGAATACCAAACTGTGGTGAATGAAAATTTGTGCCCGGCTAGGATTCGAACCCTGGATCTCCTGCTTACTAGGCAGACGAGTTTACCGCTCCGCCACCGAGGACACAGTGACCAGCCCGACTGCAGAGGACTCTTCCCTGCACGTTTCCCGCCACACACAAATCTCCATTCGCCACGCTGTCGCTTTCCTATACCACAGCCTATTTATTCTATAATGCTTGCAGCCACAATACTGTATTCCCGCATCAGGGAGAACAGGCCATGAGGTATCGAGACACAATGAATTGTCGTCAGAAGCCTCGGCTTGTATACAATTATATATATTTTTGACGAATTACAGCGTTCAAATGAATTAAATAAATCGCAATTTGCGATGTTATGGCTTCACTGTATTAGGTTTAGATGGAATACCAAACTGTGGTGAATGAAAATTTGTGCCCGGCTAGGATTCGAACCCTGGATCTCCTGCTTACTAGGCAGACGAGTTTACCACACCACCACCGAGGACACAGTGACCAGCCCGACTGCAGAGGACTCTTCCCTGCACGTTTCCCGCCACACACAAATCTCCATTCGCCACGCTGTCGCTTTCCTATACCACAGCCTATTTATTCTATAATGCTTGCAGCCACAATACTGTATTCCCGCATCAGGGAGAACAGGCCATGAGGTATCGAGACACAATGAATTGTCGTCAGAAGCCTCGGCTTGTATACAATTATATATATTTTTGACGAATTACAGCGTTCAAATGAATTAAATAAATCGCAATTTGCGATGTTATGGCTTCACTGTATTAGGTTTAGATGGAATACCAAACTGTGGTGAATGAAAATTTGTGCCCGGCTAGGATTCGAACCCTGGATCTCCTGCTTACTAGGCAGACGAGTTTACCGCTCCGCCACCGAGGACACAGTGACCAGCCCGACTGCAGAGGACTCTTCCCTGCACGTTTCCCGCCACACACAAATCTCCATTCGCCACGCTGTCGCTTTCCTATACCACAGCCTATTTATTCTATAATGCTTGCAGCCACAATACTGTATTCCCGCATCAGGGAGAACAGGCCATGAGGTATCGAGACACAATGAATTGTCGTCAGAAGCCTCGGCTTGTATACAATTATATATATTTTTGACGAATTACAGCGTTCAAATGAATTAAATAAATCGCAATTTGCGATGTTATGGCTTCACTGTATTAGGTTTAGATGGAATACCAAACTGTGGTGAATGAAAATTTGTGCCCGGCTAGGATTCGAACCCTGGATCTCCTGCTTACTAGGCAGACGAGTTTACCACACCACCACCGAGGACACAGTGACCAGCCCGACTGCAGAGGTCTCTTCCCTGCACGTTTCCCGCCACACACAAATCTCCATTCGCCACGCTGTCGCTTTCCTATACCACAGCCTATTTATTCTATAATGCTTGCAGCCACAATACTGTATTCCCGCATCAGGGAGAACAGGCCATGAGGTATCGAGACACAATGAATTGTCGTCAGAAGCCTCGGCTTGTATACAATTATATATATTTTTGACGAATTACAGCGTTCAAATGAATTAAATAAATCGCAATTTGCGATGTTATGGCTTCACTGTATTAGGTTTAGATGGAATACCAAACTGTGGTGAATGAAAATTTGTGCCTGGCTAGGATTCGAACCCTGGATCTCCTGCTTACTAGGCAGACGAGTTTACCGCTCCGCCACCGAGTACACAGTGACCAGCCCGACTTCAGAGGACTCTTCCCTGCACGTTTCCCGCCACACACAAATCTCCATTCGCCACGCTGTCGCTTTCCTATACCACAGCCTATTTATTCTATAATGCTTGCAGCCACAATACTGTATTCCCGCATCAGGGAGAACAGGCCATGAGGTATCGAGACACAATGAATTGTCGTCAGAAGCCTCGGCTTGTATACAATTATATATATTTTTGACGAATTACAGCGTTCAAATGAATTAAATAAATCGCAATTTGCGATGTTATGGCTTCACTGTATTAGGTTTAGATGGAATACCAAACTGTGGTGAATGAAAATTTGTGCCCGGCTAGGATTCGAACCCTGGATCTCCTGCTTACTAGGCAGACGAGTTTACCGCTCCGCCACCGAGGACACAGTGACCAGCCCGACTGCAGAGGACTCTTCCCTGCACGTTTCCCGCCACACACAAATCTCCATTCACCACGCTGTCGCTTTCCTATACCACAGCCTATTTATTCTATAATGCTTGCAGCCACAATACTGTATTCCCGCATCAGGGAGAACAGGCCATGAGGTATCGAGACACAATGAATTGTCGTCAGAAGCCTCGGCTTGTATACAATTATATATATTTTTGACGAATTACAGCGTTCAAATGAATTAAATAAATCGCAATTTGCGATGTTATGGCTTCACTGTATTAGGTTTAGATGGAATACCAAACTGTGGTGAATGAAAATTTGTGCCCGGCTAGGATTCGAACCCTGGATCTCCTGCTTACTAGGCAGACGAGTTTACCGCTCCGCCACCGAGGACACAGTGACCAGCCCGACTGCAGAGGACTCTTCCCTGCACGTTTCCCGCCACACACAAATCTCCATTCGCCACGCTGTCGCTTTCCTATACCACAGCCTATTTATTCTATAATGCTTGCAGCCACAATACTGTATTCCCGCATCAGGGAGAACAGGCCATGAGGTATCGAGACACAATGAATTGTCGTCAGAAGCCTCGGCTTGTATACAATTATATATATTTTTGACGAATTACAGCGTTCAAATGAATTAAATAAATCGCAATTTGCGATGTTATGGCTTCACTGTATTAGGTTTAGATGGAATACCAAACTGTGGTGAATGAAAATTTGTGCCCGGCTAGGATTCGAACCCTGGATCTCCTGCTTACTAGGCAGACGAGTTTATCGCTCCGCCACCGAGGACACAGTGACCAGCCCGACTGCAGAGGACTCTTCCCTGCACGTTTCCCGCCACACACAAATCTCCATTCGCCACGCTGTCGCTTTCCTATACCACAGCCTATTTATTCTATAATGCTTGCAGCCACAATACTGTATTCCCGCATCAGGGAGAACAGGCCATGAGGTATCGAGACACAATGAATTGTCGTCAGAAGCCTCGGCTTGTATACAATTATATATATTTTTGACGAATTACAGCGTTCAAATGAATTAAATAAATCGCAATTTGCGATGTTATGGCTTCACTGTATTAGGTTTAGATGGAATACCAAACTGTGGTGAATGAAAATTTGTGCCCGGCTAGGATTCGAACCCTGGATCTCCTGCTTACTAGGCAGACGAGTTTACCGCTCCGCCACCGAGGACACAGTGACCAGCCCGACTGCAGAGGACTCTTCCCTGCACGTTTCCCGCCACACACAAATCTCCATTCGCCACGCTGTCGCTTTCCTATACCACAGCCTATTTATTCTATAATGCTTGCAGCCACAATACTGTATTCCCGCATCAGGGAGAACAGGCCATGAGGTATCGAGACACAATGAATTGTCGTCAGAAGCCTCGGCTTGTATACAATTATATATATTTTTGACGAATTACAGCGTTCAAATGAATTAAATAAATCGCAATTTGCGATGTTATGGCTTCACTGTATTAGGTTTAGATGGAATACCAAACTGTGGTGAATGAAAATTTGTGCCCGGCTAGGATTCGAACCCTGGATCTCCTGCTTACTAGGCAGACGAGTTTACCACACCACCACCGAGGACACAGTGACCAGCCCGACTGCAGAGGACTCTTCCCTGCACGTTTCCCGCCACACACAAATCTCCATTCGCCACGCTGTCGCTTTCCTATACCACAGCCTATTTATTCTATAATGCTTGCAGCCACAATACTGTATTCCCGCATCAGGGAGAACAGGCCATGAGGTATCGAGACACAATGAATTGTCGTCAGAAGCCTCGGCTTGTATACAATTATATATATTTTTGACGAATTACAGCGTTCAAATGAATTAAATAAATCGCAATTTGCGATGTTATGGCTTCACTGTATTAGGTTTAGATGGAATACCAAACTGTGGTGAATGAAAATTTGGCCCGGCTAGGATTCGAACCCTGGATCTCCTGCTTACTAGGCAGACGAGTTTACCACACCACCACCGAGGACACAGTGACCAGCCCGACTGCAGAGGACTCTTCCCTGCACGTTTCCCGCCACACACAAATCTCCATTCGCCACGCTGTCGCTTTCCTATACCACAGCCTATTTATTCTATAATGCTTGCAGCCACAATACTGTATTCCCGCATCAGGGAGAACAGGCCATGAGGTATCGAGACACAATGAATTGTCGTCAGAAGCCTCGGCTTGTATACAATTATATATATTTTTGACGAATTACAGCGTTCAAATGAATTAAATAAATCGCAATTTGCGATGTTATGGCTTCACTGTATTAGGTTTAGATGGAATACCAAACTGTGGTGAATGAAAATTTGTGCCCGGCTAGGATTCGAACCCTGGATCTCCTGCTTACTAGGCAGACGAGTTTACCGCTCCGCCACCGAGGACACAGTGACCAGCCCGACTGCAGAGGACTCTTCCCTGCACGTTTCCCGCCACACACAAATCTCCATTCGCCACGCTGTCGCTTTCCTATACCACAGCCTATTTATTCTATAATGCTTGCAGCCACAATACTGTATTCCCGCATCAGGGAGAACAGGCCATGAGGTATCGAGACACAATGAATTGTCGTCAGAAGCCTCGGCTTGTATACAATTATATATATTTTTGACGAATTACAGCGTTCAAATGAATTAAATAAATCGCAATTTGCGATGTTATGGCTTCACTGTATTAGGTTTAGATGGAATACCAAACTGTGGTGAATGAAAATTTGTGCCCGGCTAGGATTCGAACCCTGGATCTCCTGCTTACTAGGCAGACGAGTTTACCGCTCCGCCACCGAGGACACAGTGACCAGCCCGACTGCAGAGGACTCTTCCCTGCACGTTTCCCGCCACACACAAATCTCCATTCGCCACGCTGTCGCTTTCCTATACCACAGCCTATTTATTCTATAATGCTTGCAGCCACAATACTGTATTCCCGCATCAGGGAGAACAGGCCATGAGGTATCGAGACACAATGAATTGTCGTCAGAAGCCTCGGCTTGTATACAATTATATATATTTTTGACGAATTACAGCGTTCAAATGAATTAAATAAATCGCAATTTGCGATGTTATGGCTTCACTGTATTAGGTTTAGATGGAATACCAAACTGTGGTGAATGAAAATTTGTGCCCGGCTAGGATTCGAACCCTGGATCTCCTGCTTACTAGGCAGACGAGTTTACCGCTCCGCCACCGAGGACACAGTGACCAGCCCGACTGCAGAGGACTCTTCCCTGCACGTTTCCCGCCACACACAAATCTCCATTCGCCACGCTGTCGCTTTCCTATACCACAGCCTATTTATTCTATAATGCTTGCAGCCACAATACTGTATTCCCGCATCAGGGAGAACAGGCCATGAGGTATCGAGACACAATGAATTGTCGTCAGAAGCCTCGGCTTGTATACAATTATATATATTTTTGACGAATTACAGCGTTCAAATGAATTAAATAAATCGCAATTTGCGATGTTATGGCTTCACTGTATTAGGTTTAGATGGAATACCAAACTGTGGTGAATGAAAATTTGTGCCCGGCTAGGATTCGAACCCTGGATCTCCTGCTTACTAGGCAGACGAGTTTACCGCTCCGCCACCGAGGACACAGTGACCAGCCCGACTGCAGAGGACTCTTCCCTGCACGTTTCCCGCCACACACAAATCTCCATTCGCCACGCTGTCGCTTTCCTATACCACAGCCTATTTATTCTATAATGCTTGCAGCCACAATACTGTATTCCCGCATCAGGGAGAACAGGCCATGAGGTATCGAGACACAATGAATTGTCGTCAGAAGCCTCGGCTTGTATACAATTATATATATTTTTGACGAATTACAGCGTTCAAATGAATTAAATAAATCGCAATTTGCGATGTTATGGCTTCACTGTATTAGGTTTAGATGGAATACCAAACTGTGGTGAATGAAAATTTGTGCCCGGCTAGGATTCGAACCCTGGATCTCCTGCTTACTAGGCAGACGAGTTTACCGCTCCGCCACCGAGGACACAGTGACCAGCCCGACTGCAGAGGACTCTTCCCTGCACGTTTCCCGCCACACACAAATCTCCATTCGCCACGCTGTCGCTTTCCTATACCACAGCCTATTTATTCTATAATGCTTGCAGCCACAATACTGTATTCCCGCATCAGGGAGAACAGGCCATGAGGTATCGAGACACAATGAATTGTCGTCAGAAGCCTCGGCTTGTATACAATTATATATATTTTTGACGAATTACAGCGTTCAAATGAATTAAATAAATCGCAATTTGCGATGTTATGGCTTCACTGTATTAGGTTTAGATGGAATACCAAACTGTGGTGAATGAAAATTTGTGCCCGGCTAGGATTCGAACCCTGGATCTCCTGCTTACTAGGCAGACGAGTTTACCACACCGCCACCGAGGACACAGTGACCAGCCCGACTGCAGAGGACTCTTCCCTGCACGTTTCCCGCCACACACAAATCTCCATTCGCCACGCTGTCGCTTTCCTATACCACAGCCTATTTATTCTATAATGCTTGCAGCCACAATACTGTATTCCCGCATCAGGGAGAACAGGCCATGAGGTATCGAGACACAATGAATTGTCGTCAGAAGCCTCGGCTTGTATACAATTATATATATTTTTGACGAATTACAGCGTTCAAATGAATTAAATAAATCGCAATTTGCGATGTTATGGCTTCACTGTATTAGGTTTAGATGGAATACCAAACTGTGGTGAATGAAAATTTGGCCCGGCTAGGATTCGAACCCTGGATCTCCTGCTTACTAGGCAGACGAGTTTACCACACCACCACCGAGGACACAGTGACCAGCCCGACTGCAGAGGACTCTTCCCTGCACGTTTCCCGCCACACACAAATCTCCATTCGCCACGCTGTCGCTTTCCTATACCACAGCCTATTTATTCTATAATGCTTGCAGCCACAATACTGTATTCCCGCATCAGGGAGAACAGGCCATGAGGTATCGAGACACAATGAATTGTCGTCAGAAGCCTCGGCTTGTATACAATTATATATATTTTTGACGAATTACAGCGTTCAAATGAATTAAATAAATCGCAATTTGCGATGTTATGGCTTCACTGTATTAGGTTTAGATGGAATACCAAACTGTGGTGAATGAAAATTTGTGCCCGGCTAGGATTCGAACCCTGGATCTCCTGCTTACTAGGCAGACGAGTTTACCGCTCCGCCACCGAGGACACAGTGACCAGCCCGACTGCAGAGGACTCTTCCCTGCACGTTTCCCGCCACACACAAATCTCCATTCGCCACGCTGTCGCTTTCCTATACCACAGCCTATTTATTCTATAATGCTTGCAGCCACAATACTGTATTCCCGCATCAGGGAGAACAGGCCATGAGGTATCGAGACACAATGAATTGTCGTCAGAAGCCTCGGCTTGTATACCATTATATATATTTTTGACGAATTACAGCGTTCAAATGAATTAAATAAATCGAAATTTGCGATGTTATGGCTTCACTGTATTAGGTTTAGATGGAATACCAAACTGAGGTGAATGAAAATTTGTGCCCGGCTAGGATTCGAACCCTGGATCTCCTGCTTACTAGGCAGACGAGTTTACCACACCACCACCGAGGACACAGTGACCAGCCCGACTGCAGAGGACTCTTCCCTGCACGTTTCCCGCCACACACAAATCTCCATTCACCACGCTGTCGCTTTCCTATACCACAGCCTATTTATTCTATAATGCTTGCAGCCACAATACTGTATTCCCGCATCAGGGAGAACAGGCCATGAGGTATCGAGACACAATGAATTGTCGTCAGAAGCCTCGGCTTGTATACAGTTATATATATTTTTGACGAATTACAGCGTTCAAATGAATTAAATAAATCGCAATTTGCGATGTTATGGCTTCACTGTATTAGGTTTAGATGGAATACCAAACTGTGGTGAATGAAAATTTGGCCCGGCTAGGATTCGAACCCTGGATCTCCTGCTTACTAGGCAGACGAGTTTACCACACCACCACCGAGGACACAGTGACCAGCCCGACTGCAGAGGACTCTTCCCTGCACGTTTCCCGCCACACACAAATCTCCATTCGCCACGCTGTCGCTTTCCTATACCACAGCCTATTTATTCTATAATGCTTGCAGCCACAATACTGTATTCCCGCATCAGGGAGAACAGGCCATGAGGTATCGAGACACAATGAATTGTCGTCAGAAGCCTCGGCTTGTATACAATTATATATATTTTTGACGAATTACAGCGTTCAAATGAATTAAATAAATCGCAATTTGCGATGTTATGGCTTCACTGTATTAGGTTTAGATGGAATACCAAACTGTGGTGAATGAAAATGTGTGCCCGGCTAGGATTCGAACCCTGGATCTCCTGCTTACTAGGCAGACGAGTTTACCACACCACCACCGAGGACACAGTGACCAGCCCGACTGCAGAGGACTCTTCCCTGCACGTTTCCCGCCACACACAAATCTCCATTCGCCACGCTGTCGCTTTCCTATACCACAGCCTATTTATTCTATAATGCTTGCAGCCACAATACTGTATTCCCGCATCAGGGAGAACAGGCCATGAGGTATCGAGACACAATGAATTGTCGTCAGAAGCCTCGGCTTGTATACAATTATATATATTTTTGACGAATTACAGCGTTCAAATGAATTAAATAAATCGCAATTTGCGATGTTATGGCTTCACTGTATTAGGTTTAGATGGAATACCAAACTGTGGTGAATGAAAATTTGTGCCCGGCTAGGATTCGAACCCTGGATCTCCTGCTTACTAGGCAGACGAGTTTACCGCTCCGCCACCGAGGACACAGTGACCAGCCCGACTGCAGAGGACTCTTCCCTGCACGTTTCCCGCCACACACAAATCTCCATTCGCCACGCTGTCGCTTTCCTATACCACAGCCTATTTATTCTATAATGCTTGCAGCCACAATACTGTATTCCCGCATCAGGGAGAACAGGCCATGAGGTATCGAGACACAATGAATTGTCGTCAGAAGCCTCAGCTTGTATACAATTATATATATTTTTGACGAATTACAGCGTTCAAATGAATTAAATAAATCGCAATTTGCGATGTTATGGCTTCACTGTATTAGGTTTAGATGGAATACCAAACTGTGGTGAATGAAAATTTGTGCCCGGCTAGGATTCGAACCCTGGATCTCCTGCTTACTAGGCAGACGAGTTTACCGCTCCGCCACCGAGGACACAGTGACCAGCCCGACTGCAGAGGACTCTTCCCTGCACGTTTCCCGCCACACACAAATCTCCATTCGCCACGCTGTCGCTTTCCTATACCACAGCCTATTTATTCTATAATGCTTGCAGCCACAATACTGTATTCCCGCATCAGGGAGAACAGGCCATGAGGTATCGAGACACAATGAATTGTCGTCAGAAGCCTCGGCTTGTATACAATTATATATATTTTTGACGAATTACAGCGTTCAAATGAATTAAATAAATCGCAATTTGCGATGTTATGGCTTCACTGTATTAGGTTTAGATGGAATACCAAACTGTGGTGAATGAAAATTTGTGCCCGGCTAGGATTCGAACCCTGGATCTCCTGCTTACTAGGCAGACGAGTTTACCGCTCCGCCACCGAGGACACAGTGACCAGCCCGACTGCAGAGGACTCTTCCCTGCACGTTTCCCGCCACACACAAATCTCCATTCGCCACGCTGTCGCTTTCCTATACCACAGCCTATTTATTCTATAATGCTTGCAGCCACAATACTGTATTCCCGCATCAGGGAGAACAGGCCATGAGGTATCGAGACACAATGAATTGTCGTCAGAAGCCTCGGCTTGTATACAATTATATATATTTTTGACGAATTACAGCGTTCAAATGAATTAAATAAATCGCAATTTGCGATGTTATGGCTTCACTGTATTAGGTTTAGATGGAATACCAAACTGTGGTGAATGAAAATTTGTGCCCGGCTAGGATTCGAACCCTGGATCTCCTGCTTACTAGGCAGACGAGTTTACCACACCACCACCGAGGACACAGTGACCAGCCCGACTGCAGAGGACTCTTCCCTGCACGTTTCCCGCCACACACAAATCTCCATTCGCCACGCTGTCGCTTTCCTATACCACAGCCTATTTATTCTATAATGCTTGCAGCCACAATACTGTATTCCCGCATCAGGGAGAACAGGCCATGAGGTATCGAGACACAATGAATTGTCGTCAGAAGCCTCGGCTTGTATACAATTATATATATTTTTGACGAATTACAGCGTTCAAATGAATTAAATAAATCGCAATTTGCGATGTTATGGCTTCACTGTATTAGGTTTAGATGGAATACCAAACTGTGGTGAATGAAAATTTGTGCCCGGCTAGGATTCGAACCCTGGATCTCCTGCTTACTAGGCAGACGAGTTTACCACACCGCCACCGAGGACACAGTGACCAGCCCGACTGCAGAGGACTCTTCCCTGCACGTTTCCCGCCACACACAAATCTCCATTCGCCACGCTGTCGCTTTCCTATACCACAGCCTATTTATTCTATAATGCTTGCAGCCACAATACTGTATTCCCGCATCAGGGAGAACAGGCCATGAGGTATCGAGACACAATGAATTGTCGTCAGAAGCCTCGGCTTGTATACAATTATATATATTTTTGACGAATTACAGCGTTCAAATGAATTAAATAAATCGCAATTTGCGATGTTATGGCTTCACTGTATTAGGTTTAGATGGAATACCAAACTGTGGTGAATGAAAATTTGTGCCCGGCTAGGATTCGAACCCTGGATCTCCTGCTTACTAGGCAGACGAGTTTACCACACCACCACCGAGGACACAGTGACCAGCCCGACTGCAGAGGACTCTTCCCTGCACGTTTCCCGCCACACACAAATCTCCATTCGCCACGCTGTCGCTTTCCTATACCACAGCCTATTTATTCTATAATGCTTGCAGCCACAATACTGTATTCCCGCATCAGGGAGAACAGGCCATGAGGTATCGAGACACAATGAATTGTCGTCAGAAGCCTCGGCTTGTATACAATTATATATATTTTTGACGA